>QAOA01000112.1:157437-226454 GCA_003255065.1 Cercis canadensis
GGGGGGGGGGGGGGGGGGGGGGGGCACACTTCAACTAACCCAATGCTAGGTTCAAGTGGTTATGAAAGCTACCAAAAGTGGTGAGAAGTCACCTAGTAGTCAAGTGTTGATCCAATACCAAATATCCAAATCAAAGCTTACATGCAATGTGTAATGGTGGAGGGGCATGAAAGTTGCCAAAATTGAGTACATGCACCAAGCTACCAAGTGATGATTAAATGTGTAAGCACCTAAGCATAGGTAGTCAACTAAGAAAAGGCATCATGCATGGCAAGTTATGGGCATATTGCAAGTGACATCTATAGACTCCATGGGGCATGGAAAATATGTGGATTGATGTATCTTGCATAGAGAAACTCTTTTTGCCAAGCTAGAACCGAATTTAATTAGTAGGGGTTCTATGAGGCATTTTTTTGAACACCTTGCATGCAAGAATGGCTAATCATGAACTATACCCCATGTGTAGTTGTGAAGCCCTCCAAATGGCCAACCAAATAGCAAAATCAAGAGTAAAACACTAGGAAAGATGAAAGGGCACTCCAAAATTTTATGGGTAGCAATGAGTTCTTACCATAGTGACAATGGAGTGTGAAAATGCAATATCCATGGGTAGCAATGGGGGGTGCAGTTTTGTGCTTTGATGAAGCCTTCTTTGAGTGGCCAAATGGTTTCTTGAAGGAAAATGTGTATTGGTTGCTTGAGGAGTGGAAAGCTTGGATGCTTGAAGTGTAATGGGTGCTTGATGTGTAATGAAGAACCAAGAGCAAGAGAAGAGCCAAATGGGAATGGAGGTGACTGAATAGGGGGAGAGGGATTTGTATGCCCCAAAACGCAAGTTTTGATTTTAGTCGGAGTTTTAAATTTTTGTTTTTGAAAATTAGAACTTGAAAACACACAAGGGCTATGGCGCTAGAATGTGGGTGCCCCTACACTTGGTCTCTGGTTGTACGAGCACGGGGGCACTTGCTCCTTGGGCCCTTGGCACTTGCTTTCTGTGCCATGGGTGTTGCGGTGCTTGTTACTCCCCAACTTTGCACAATTTGTCACTAGTGCAACCACCATACTTAGGATTTATGCCCTACAAATATTTAGAAAATTAACCATTAAAATCAAACCTAGTAGCTAGAATTAAAATTTTTAAAAGAAAATATAAAGCTAAATAAATTAAAATAAATGCTAAAAACTATTGGGTTGCCTCCCAAGTAGCGCCTTTAGTTGGACTATCTCTAGAATAAATCAACCAGGATAAAAAATGGCAATAGATGACTTCTAGAACTTCACTCCTCCATCTCTATGTCCATTGGTTTTGTCATGCATTTTAAGCCTCCATACCTTGTTTACTTCCCTATAGCAAGAAAATTTACCCAAGTGCTCCAAAAGAATCTTTTCAAAATATGACTTTTTCTTCTTTCTTTTGTTATGAGACTCAACTCCAAACAAGGGACCATCCACTTGCTTCATGGGGATTTTCTCATCTTGAACCTCTAAATTAGGAGGCTTTTTCATATTAGTTGTCTCCCTAGTGTGGGCTTTAATTGGGTCCTTCAATTTGGTGCTTTCGTTTACAGTGTCAATTTTATAGCACACACTCACTTCATCTGTATGCTTTATTTCTTTGAAGACCTTGAAGGACACTTGATCATCTTGCACTCTCAAAGTGAGTTGCCCTTTTTACACATCAATGAGAGCTTTTCCAGTTGCTAAAAATGGATGACCAAGAATGATAGGGATTTCTTGGTCTTCCTCCATGTCAAGCACAATGAAGTCCGCCGGGAAGATGAACTCATCCACTTTCACCAAAAACATCCTCCAGGATTCCCCTTGGATACTTGATTGATTTATCCACCAATGTCAAGGAGATGGAGGTTGGCTTTACTTCTCCTATACCCAATTTCCTGAAAATAGAGAGAGGCATAAGGTTAATACTAGCATCAAGATCACAAAGTGGCTTACCAAAAGATATGTTGCCAATAGTGCAAGGAATATTAAAACTCTTTGGATCTTTTAATTTTTGTGGCAATTTCTTTTGTAAAATTGCACTGCACTCCTCAGTAAATGCCACAGTTTCATAATTCCCTAGCCTTCTCTTGTTGGTGAGAATCTCCTTCATGAACTTGACATAACTAGGCATTTGTTCCAAGGCCTCCGCAAATGGAATATTTATATGGAGCTTCTTGAACACCTTAAGGAAGTTGGAGAATTTTTTGTCCATGTTTTGCTTCTAAAATCTTTGAGGGAAAGGTACTTAGGGCCTATATGGTGGAGGACTATCAAGAAAAAGTATAGACTTGGGTTTTGTCACTTTCCCTTTTGGAACTTCCTCAGCTGGTATAGTAGCTTCTTCTTTGGCCTCAGGCTCTTTTTCTACCACTAGAGCTTTCTTCTCAAGATTTTCCACCACTTTGCCATTCTTGAGAGTGATGGCATTGAATTGCTCCCTAGGATTTATTTTAGTATTGTTGGGCAATGTGCCTTGATCTCTAGAAGAGAGAATATTAAAAATTTTCCCAACTTGCACATTAAGTGGCAGATGGAAGTAGCTTGATTTTGCAAGGTAGTGCCAGTCCTTGTCATACATTGAGTGGTGTTCAATGTCAACTGAGCAAGGGCATTTTATAATGAAGCTTTAGGTGGTGATGGTTGAGCTTGGAATCCGAATGGGTTTACCATGTTCTGAGAGTTCTTCTATGAGAAATTTAGGTGGTTTCTCCATCCCAGATTGTAAGTGTTAGAGTATGGTGCACCTTTTCTGTTAGAATTTCCCACAAATTGAGCTTCCTTAAGAAATGGTGGGACATTTGTGTTCATCACTGGCCAATCTGCACTACAATGATCACCATGACATACTTCACATTTGACTTAAGGAGTGTGGATGACATTGGCTATCAGAGTGCCCAATTGCTTTGTAAGCGAATCCATCTTGGCATTAAGGTCTGTGAGGGGATCAATTGCATGCATCCCATAAACTTTCTTAGCTAGACCCCTTTTAGAAGGCCATTGGTGAGCATTTGTTGCCATTTGGTCAAGTAGCTTAAAGGCCTCTTCATCAATTTTCTCCATCAATGACAACTTGCAGCAGCATCAAGTAAAGTTCTAGTGGACCCATTCAAACCATTGTAGAAAATTTGAATTTGGAGCCATTCCAGTAAACCATGGTGTGGGCACTTCCTCAATAAGCCCTTAAAGCGCTCCCAAGCTTCATGTAATCCTTCTATATCCTATTGTAGGAAGGTGTTAATGTCATTATGCATCTTGGCAGTGTTTACTGGTGGGAAAAATCTTGCCAAGAATTGCTTAGTCATTTTATCCCATGTAGTGATAAACCCCAATGCTAGAGAGTATAACCAGTTCCTTGCCTCATCCTTTAGTGAAAAAGGGAATAAGTGTAGTCTAATGGCGTCATCAGTGGCGCCATTGTATTTGAAAGTGTAACAGATTTCCATAAATCTAGCCAGATGCACATTCGCATCTTTAGTTGCTAACCACCCAAATTGGTTAGCTTGCATCATCTGTATTACACTTGCCTTGATTCCAAACTAGTTGCCTTGAATTATTGGCCTATTAATCCCTGAGATCAGGGCTAGCCCCTTGAGAATTCCATAATTTTTCAATGCTTTTCGGGCCATCATTGGTACCACCACTAGCTCTCTATTTTGCTCGGCTTCTTCCATACTAATATGAGCTAGTCTAGTGACATTTCTTCTTTCCCTTCGGTGTCTTTTACACGTCTTTTCGATTTTAGAATCCAGAGGTAATAGATTTCCACGCCCCGCACTTCTCATACACCAAAGAGAATTCCTAAAAAAACAAAGAGCACAAGTGTAAAATAGAAAAATAAAGATCTAGACTAAAATTAGACTACCTTAGTATTAATATTAATAGATGCACAGTCCCTAGCAACGGCGCCAAAACCATGTTGTGTAAAACTCTAATGCAAGTGTACATTATTATTTTCAAGTAATAGAATGAGAGTAGAGTATCGTCCCACAGAGACTGTGGCTAATAAGTATAAAAAATGGGTATATTCTAATTTTATCTAGACAATCAATGAGTGAATACAATTGATAATCTAAAAGGCAAAAATACTAAATCAGTAACGAGTAGAAAAATGGATGAGAAATATCTAGGGTTTCCAATTTCACCTTAGCTATTCCGATTTGCTATCCCTATATCATTAACCAAGAACAATCTTCTTAATTGTTGGCCAAGAACCCTAAATTATCCATTAGTCTTTCCCAATGCCAAACGAACGTATTCTCAAATTATGAACCCACTGTATTCCTATATGAATTGCGAATAATCTAGAAATTTAAATAATTCTATGGTTCTTTTTAATAGTTACATAAACCATAAAGGTATATTTCTATCCCTTATGAAATCTATGTTCTTAATCCCTATAATCTTTAATTACAAATTACCTCTTGGTCTCATTACAATTATCTAATCAATTAATTGGTGATCAAGCAATTAGAAGCATGAAGAATTGAGAAGAAGGCAATTAATAAAGGTGTTCTTGAATTAAAGAAATAGAGAATAAAAAATCATCATAGCTAGGCTACATCGTAGCCCTAGAAAGTAATTTAGTTCATAGCAGAAAAATAATCCATGACTAAATAAATTCTAGACATAAGTGAGAGAGGAAAATAATAAAACTTTTTTGTAGAACCTGGAATTGCTTTCGCAAATCCCATCTTCAATCCTTGCTCTGCCTCTTTTTTCCTCCCAAAAATATCCAGGTTAAGTCCCAGAAATAAAAGCCTAAGTGTCCTAGTTATATGAATTACAAAGAATCCTATTTAAATTCAGAAAACAATAAAAATTCAAAAGATAAAAGGGTCCAGGTGCAGCTGCTCTAAGATTTGGGTGCAGCTTTGCTTGCATTCAAGTTGAAGAGTTGGAAACAAAAGGGAAAGGAAGAGGCCACGGGCGCAGGGGGCGCTGGTTTGCAAAGGTACAGGCACAGCAGCTCTCTAAATAAAGGGCTGTTGCTATTCCTTTCGGTGATGGGTGGAGAAAGCTTCAAGGTAGCGCTAGGGCTCTAGTTTTCAAGAGCTGGGGCTCTAAGTCTCAGGAGCTTTTGGCATTCTTTTTCCTCCAACTTCATCTCTTTTACTTCAAAAGATAAAATATTTCCAACTCTCTTAGGCCTACAAAAATAACACAAAAATATATTATTTATTAATAAAACTTCTCAAGAACACACAAAATATTAAGCTAAGAACATCTAGAAAGTGGATATAAAATCCACTAAACAAAATTCATTTCGTATTTCTCATATGTTCTCATCCATGACTGTAATAAAATTTTGTAGGGAATTTTTCAAGGCAAGTGAATAACCAGGTGAAAACTCAAGCTTATCCCTTATAATTAAGGAGAATTTATAGAAAAAAAGAAAAAAAAACATTATCATTTTCATTTATTTTATGTTGTTATTTTCTCTTAAGATTGTTGAATGTTTGGTTTTAACACAGAAACTTGGTGTATAGCTAAGCCTTCTGCTTCTTAAGAACAATTACGAAGCAACATAGATTATACTTGCAGTAAACCAAACATTGAGTGTGCTCCAATAAAAGGAGGTTCTTGCTTTCATCCAAACACAAGATATCACCATGCCTACTTTGCCATGAATGCTTACTATCAAATAAATGGTAGAACAAGTGGAATTGTAACTTCAACAATTCTGGCTAAATTAGCTTGAGTGATCCAGGTTAGTAAATTAATTTGTCTAAGTTGACTCCAACCAACACTATTTATTTGTAACTTTGTTATAATTTTGGATATTTAGTGGGTGTCGCAACGTCCATCTTGGTGAGGCTGCTTAACAACGCGGGTCGGCTAAACCCCAAAATATTAAAATAAAATAATGGATATAGAGAAAAAAAACAATTTGGTTACTTACAGTGTAGACAACGTATCTTGTTTGAACATTTTTTAAAAAAAAAAAATGCATGCATTATTTTTAAAGTTTTATGCTCTTGGGTTTAAATTTTTATGTGAATTTTTTTTTTTGGCAAAACCCAAGTGTGTACAGCCCAACTTTTCTCTCTTTGGCCTACTTGGCCCATCATTTTATTTCTTGTATAGCATTTTTATACTTTTGTAAATTTAAAGCATTAAAAGAAAAAAGCAAAAAAGGTGTTTAATAAATAAGTTAAAATTTTAAAATAATTTTTTTTTGCATCATAAGCATTAGATTGGACCAATAAGAGTGCAAGGTGAGATTCCCTTTGCCACTCATTGATCCAAAGTGAGCTATATTATCTCTTTTAATTAATTAACTAGTAAGAATTAAAATTAAAATTAAAACTAATTAAAACAAAAGAAAAAGGAAGGGCGGTGAAGCAAGGGGAAGGAAAAAAGATTAAAGAAAGAGGTAGAAGACTGCAAGAGAAAAGGAGAAGCGACTAGAACTTGAAAGAGAGTTTGGGAGGAAGGAGAGAACCAAAGAGAAAAGAGGGTGATCGAGGGAAAGAAGAGACCGAGGGAGAGGAATTGCAAAAGCCAAAAGAAAAGAAGGGACTAGAACTAAAGGTAGAAATTGATAGAGAAAAGAGAGGGAAGGGAGACAGTGGAGAGATGGGATCTGGTGAGCTCGATGGTGAAGGCAACTTCCGCTGTTGTCAATGGTAGTAGACCAACAGAGACCAAAGACTTTATTCATACGAACATTCAATATTGTAATTTGGATATAATTACTCTTGGTGAGCAAGGCAGAGATGGGAACGAGAAGACCTTTTTATTATTTTTATTTTGGATATAATTAAAATACCTCTCCTTGAAAAGTGTTGTAATTTTCAAATCCATGTATTTGCATTCATTTAGGTATATATTTGCATGATTAGTTGTCCATAGGCCCTTCACTTTTCATGGAAGGATATGACGAGTCAATCCTATATGAAATGACTTTCTTTATCCAACCTAGGTGGAGGTGAGCACCACCCAGATGACGCTTTATGCGAGGAACGGGTGGAAGGAATTAAGAACCCGCTAGATGCACACATAACACGTTTAATTTCCATTAAGTATCCCTTTTATCTTATTTTTATGCATGATTACTTTTAGTTTCTTTTGAGACTTTTTTATGGAATAATTTGGTTTAAGAAAAATTAAAGGCTAGAATTATCTCATTTTGAAAAAAAAAGGTTGGAAAGAAATTCATTTTAAAGAAAAACAATATGTATTTTTATTTTTCAAAAAAAAATGATTTGTCCCTTTTTTTTTAAAAAAAAAAAAAGTGAACTACGATAGCCTTGATCCCAAATTAGGGTACGTAGGAGTTCGTAGAGGAACAAGTCTAGTCAAGTTTTAAATAAATTCCTCATTTCCTTTCATTTCTTGCTTTTTTTGAAACAAAAAAAATGGATCTCTTTCTAGTCTTTATCTTCTTTTAATCTTTTTCGGGGATATTCAAAATACATAATGGTCATGATAAGTTGCACAACTAGTTTCGAGTAATTGTTTTTTACACGGGTGTTGTGGAGTGTCTAACACTTTCTGCACACACAATTAGACTCCCGAACCTTCTTTGGCTTGCAGGCCAAATTCGTTAAAAAATTTCAAAAGGGTTTTCCAATTGTTTCTCTTGTTTCTCTAAAACAATTGATGGATATTCTAAGTTTTCGTTGAAAGCTTAAAATCTCTTTTTTATTCGTCATCTGTGTTATGGCTACCGTTCGTGTATGTTGTGACATACAGTGTGAGAACAAAATATGAGAATTTAGAAAAATTACCATAAAAGTGATGGAGTTGCCACCAATTGATTTAAGGCACGATTGGACACCTATAAAAATAGTGGTCTACGTTATCAGAGTTGGGTAAGGGAGTTGGTTACGAGTAGGGAATGTGTTAGCACCTTATGATGCCTATTCTAGCAAATGGTTACCAATTTAATTTTATGTCATATGAAATTTTTCAATAAAATTTATCCTTAAATTCATTTGTAAAATAAAAATATTTTAAAATTTATATTTTTAAATGTCTCACTTTGTAGTGTATGTTGTCAAGAGTGACAAATGATTGTGACATGAGTGGGTGTCAAAATGCCATTATTTTTGGAACAATAATCACGACCTATAACAAGCTCAAAAGGTTATGGCTTTGTAAATGGTTCTTCTTTATTTTAGTAAAATTTAGAAGAAAAATATTTTTTATGCTTTAATTTTTATTATTGGTTCTCGTCAGTACCTCTTACAAAATCTAAAATAATTTTAATTGTTCTAGAATTTAGACATTTACACAATTACACTCTACAACCAATAAACAACAAACATACTAAAAAAAATTATATGATAAATACTAAGCAGGGTTATGGCACTCACTTCCCTGGTTCAGAAGGGAAGAAGGTGGCTGTCTTGGGACAAATTTAGGGGCTGCAGTGTCTGGATCCTTTTCTTGGACAAAATTAGGGACTGTGGAAGACGGGCTAGGTTCTGGAACACTCACTTCCTTGCCACTATGCATGGTTATGGCACTCACAGTGCCTTTCGGATTAGTGACTGTTTGAGAAGGTAAACTGTCGGAACCTTAAGACTTCAACTTACTAATGGTGGTTGCAAGTTGGCCTATCTAATCTCCAAGCTCTGAATGCTAGTCTCAGTCCTCTGTTGGAACTGGATGTTGTTGCTAGCCAACAGCTTCATTAAATCTTCTAGGTTGGGTTCTGGCTTGTTGGCTTGCTGCACAAGCTGCTTCATTGGTGCTTGAAACTACTGGTTGTTTGAACTTGCATTGTATCTAGGCTGTTGTGGCTGGTACGTTTGTTGCTACTGGTAGGTTTGACCAGAATTGCCTCCATACCTCAAGTTCGGGTGATCTCTCTGGCCAGGATTGTATGAAGAAGAGTGGGGGTCATATCTGGGCTGCTGGTAAGGTCTGCCAGGAAATACACCAGCCACTACTTCAGTGTTATCCTGGAGGGTAGGGCACTGATCCGTCGGATGACTGGCTAGGGCACAAATTCCATATAGTTTGGCAGGAACTTGAACTGGTGTGTGGCCCATTGCTAACTGTCTAACCAAAGAGGTTAGTTCCTCTAAACGGTTCTCCACCTTCTGTTGATCCACCATTTGCACCTCGTTCACTCCCTTAGCAGGAGTAACCATCCTTGTGCCAAATTATTGTGCATTGGTTGCTATGTTGGATATTAAGTCTCTTGCAGCCGCAAGGGTCTTGTCCACCAAGGCACCTCCAAAAGCAGCATCCACATAGCTCCTATCCATAGGAAGAAAACCTTCGTAGAAGTACTGGATGAGTAATTGGTCACTGATTTGGTGATGAGGACAACTCCCACACAGTTTCTCAAATCTCCCCCAGTATTCATGTAACGTCTCTCCATTATGTTGCCTTATGCCACATATGTCTTTCCTGATGGCAGTAACTCTTGAGGCAGGGAAGAATTTTTCAAGAAAGCACCTCTTCATGTCATTCCAGCATGTGATGATGGATGCCTGCAAGTATAGTCAATCTTTTGCTGCTCCATCTAATGAAAAAGGAAAAGCCCTCAGCTTGATGTGCTCCTCTTGAATTGACTGAGGCTTCATGGTAGAACACACTATGTGAAATTCCTTCAAATGCTTGTGAGGATCTTCACCTGCAAGTCCATGAAACTATGGGAGCAAGTATATTAATCTAGACTTTAACTCAAAATTGGCATCAGGATACTGAATACACAAAGGCTAATAATTATCATCAGGGGCAACCAATTCCTTAAGAGTCTTAGCCCTAACATGCATGTCATTATTAGCCCTATTGGCAGCAGGATTATCCTCAAGATCAATGTTATTATCAGCCATAGTATGCTCTATATGATTAGGAGCTCGACATGCCCTAGCAAGTGTGTGCAAAGTTCTCTCTATTTCAAAATCACCTTCAAGTAGTTCAAAATGAGAGGACCGAGTCATACACCATGCAAATAAAGTGATAAAAACATTCTAAAACACATTAGAACACACTGAAATAGAAAAACAGTGAAGCAGTGAAAGAAAAGGGCAAAAACCAAAACACACCAAATGCACTAGATAAAGGCAAAAAGACACCAAAATAACACTAGTTGACCCATCTAAACCTTTTTAAAAAATTTTCTACCACCGCAACATGAAAGCTTGATGAAAATGAAACTCAAAAATCAAATAAAAAATATTAAAAAAATGAAAAGTTGTCAAAATGATGGAATTTGGCTTAAAAATAAAGACCTCATGGCATAAGTAATGACTATTGATTGTCAGGCCATTTTCCTTCAACTAACCAAGTTTCAGATCAATTGGAGCACAAAAATTCAGACAGAACAGTACAAGCGAAAACCACTAAATCAAACCGAAATGAATGGAAAACAAGAGGAAACTGGCACCAAAGCACCAGAATTCACACAATGGAAACCTAAAACAGTAAGACAAACAAAATGACAAGAAAAACAATAATCACAAAACTCACACAATATCGAAATTTGGCCAAAAAGTGAACCAAGATAGCAAAGGAGACAGAATAATGGCAAAGGAAACAAAACAAGGGCAATAATAGCACAAAGTTCAGCTCACAGTGCTTCTCATAATGCAATTTCTTTGTCCACAATTTTGCAACTCAATCCTAGTTGGTGAGAATCGAAAATAACATAGAAACAGAAACACAAAATAGAAACACAGAATAAGGGAAGAAAACCCTAAACATATAAGGAAAACAAAATAGGAAAACAAGTAGAGCAAGATGAAAACGAATGAAGAACAATTACCAGAAATAAGAACAGTAAGCAATCAAAATAGTAACGAAAGAGTTCTAAGAAGATCAATTTGTCAGATGAAATCCCCAACAATGGCGCCAAAATTTTGACGGGTGCCGAACCGTAGAAAATTACAATACTAATTGCAATTAAATTGTAGTATAGGATGCAACCAGTGTCGTCTCCCAAGTATTCACCAAAACAGTTAATCTACTAAGACTCACACAGGAACAAAACTAGGGGGTTTTGTATTGAATGCAGAATGTTAAGAATCTATAAAGTAGTAAACTGAATTTAGTCAAATAGGAGAAAACAAAATCAACTCAAGTAGGCAACCAAACCTTAATCCATCCTTGTGTACTAAAGATTATCTAGATCTGATTTAATTCTTGGTTAACTATTACCTGGAACCCCTAACAGTAACACTTAGAATTTCTACTGATTACTAATCAGGATTCAATTAATCTTGGAACTAAGAATCTAGGCAACCGTTCTATATCATTAAGTCCAAATTAATTTCAGAAACAAATTGTCCAAGTTAATCATATAATAAAAACCTTTAAAATATGATTACCAATTTAATTACTGTGATGAATCTAATCAACCGATTTAAATTCATATAAAGCATGCAATCAAAGTACCATTCAATCACATGAAAATGGGAAGAAGCAGTAATTCAAATTATATTAAATCAAACTTGGATTGAAGCACAAGAACTCTGGATTAGGAGGTCTGGTTCCTCTTGAATCGATTACAGAAGTACTTAGCCTTCCATGAAAGGCTTAAACACAAAGCAAATGTATAAACTTGAACTCAGGAACAGGAGGCAGCAGCTTCAGATGATAA
This sequence comes from Cercis canadensis, assembly GCA_003255065.1. Classification (NCBI taxonomy): domain Eukaryota; kingdom Viridiplantae; phylum Streptophyta; class Magnoliopsida; order Fabales; family Fabaceae; genus Cercis; species Cercis canadensis. The sequence goes on from QAOA01000112.1 coordinate 168,995, forward strand.
TGTGGTGATCTCTATTTTTCTCAACAACTTAAGAATAAATACTAGCTAATTGCCTCCTCTAGGTTTTCTAATTACAAAATAAACCTAGTTTCCTAAATCTTTAATGGTAAAAATGTGATTAAACCCTAGTGACATGTGTGCTGGCCCAAATAGCATATGTTGGGCCAATAGACAGACACTGGTCCAATAGGCAGGCCCAAGGAATGGAATAAGTTGATGCTGGGCGGATGCAGAAAATATGGACTTCTTGCATGTGAATTTCAGTTATCCAGATGCGAGAATCAGCTTCTGGGCTCTTCATATGAAATGTATCATTTTCTGTCAGCTTTCCTACGAAACTGGAATCGCATCAATCGGACATTTTAGCTCAAGATATAGTAAAAAATGTAAGCAGTGCCAGAAATCAATAATTATGCAATTAAAGTCCAAAAGCATCAACAAGTCCAAATCCACAAAATATGTCTATGGGCTATGGAAATCAGAAGAAACACACACTAAAAGTCTAAGTATAAGGGAAACAAATAATGTAAAATAATGTCTTATCAAGTCCCTCTCCCTCTGTCTCTCTCATTGTTTCACAAACTCTCATAGTCTCACTCTCGATTTCGGTACGATAAGTCTCTGCCTCTTTGGTTCCAATCTATTTTTTTAAAATTTTTTTCTTCTCTCTGCACCCCCTCTCCTATTTTGTGTGCATTTTTCTTCCTTGCTATCATTCTTAAACATATTGATTCTATATGTGATGTAATACCTAGTAATCTTATGCTACATGAGATAAAGATTGTTGCTGATAGTGGGGCTTTTAGTTTCTTGGTTAAGGATAGGAAGTGGTAGTTGTTAGATCTATTGCTGATAATGGATTTAATGTCAAGTTTTGAATCTTAAACTTATGAATCTCTGTTTATTTTACTAGTTATCTATTAGCATGCATAGAATCTTCATTTATTGGTAGAGGTGGTTTTAAAGGGAGAAAAATTGAAAAGCACAACAAGAAGACATTATGTGATATTACTAGTTTTATCTATTTGTCCTTCACCATTCATAGTAATTCCTTTAATCCTCTGTCCAAGTTTGATGTGTGTCACTTTGAGGAAAATGAGAACAGGTTAAAATTGATGATTGCTAAAAGCAAAGTATGTTAAACATATCATATATGCAGAAAAATTGTCCAAGATGGCCATAGAATATGTATCTAAGTGTCCTATCAATTCTTAGAATTCTTGTCTTCCACATATCTATCCCGTTTGCAATTCTTTTGTTTTTTGTTTTTTAAACTTTTTAGGAAGTACTTGGATATTTCTATATATATTATGCAATAGCATTGTAGCTATTATGGCCAACGCTAAGATGATAATATGATTATTGAAGGGCTTAACTATTGCATTGTTGGGTGATGAGTCAAAGTGTTTATACAATTTACTGGGTCATTTTAATGAGAACTACTAGTCACTGCTATCATACTTGGGATGTTTGCCTTCATGTTTCTTTCTGTTATCAGTCCAAGTTCCCTTTGTTTAGTAGTTTGTGGCCTCTTTAATCAAGGTAGACTTCCTTGATTGTGAAAGCACTCCTATTATGCATCCTATAAAATGTATGTACTTGAGCTTAAGAGGCAAATTAATCTGTTTCTTTTTTGTAATCTTATTTGATGAAAGTGAAACAAGTCCTAATTAAGTAAATAATTAACTACCAAGAATGGCATTGAGAGTAATGCTCACTATCTTTTATAACTGCATATCAATATAACTTCTCAAAGACATGTACAGTTGTACACACAATGGTAAGAAAATTATTTTGAAGTAGCATAATCCCACTTGTATTAATGATCCTCAAGAATGTGATTTTTTTTAGTAATAGAAAGTGAGATGGGGTCTGCCATTTTCCTGTAACTTCAAACAAGATGTGCAACTAGGTTGTTCATTGCTTTATTTACAAGTGTTAACAACGTTTTCTTTTTTCCTTTTGCCTTTTTCCCTTTTGCTCTTTAGTTTTCATTAATTTCTCTTTTTTCTCTTTTATTAATGGGTGCATAAGAATGAAGACCAGATGCCACCTTCCAAAGATGCTTCCTTTGTCCTTTAAGTAAACACAAGCCAAGCTACTGATGTTCTCCCTGGTTTTCAATGCAATTGTGCTCCTGGTTGGACAAAGTTTAAGATTGCTGGTTTTGAATTCCTCTCTTGTGTTCTCCCTAATTGTGAGTCACCTCACTCTCTTTACTCATGTTGTATTTGTGTCTATTTCTCTGTATTATATCTTTAACATTGTGAAGCATGTATCATATTTATGTTCTTGGGTGAACAGAAGTCTAAGTCTTTTTGTTTTTTTTTTTTTTTTAGAATGTGTTCTCTGTTTGCCAACTATTTGTGCAGTTGTTTATATGCATCATTGCTAGAAAATTGACATAGAAATTTTATTATGCTGCATAATAATGTGGAACATAAATTCGATTAAGTAAATGTATTATGGGATTTCAATTTATTCGTATACACAATAATTTTGCAGGACGAAACAAGAAATGCTAAAGAAGCTAATCAACCCACTGATACTAAATTGCCAAGGCAAGATCTCCTAAAGGTGTGTTGCCCTTTTTATTTTGAAATAATATGTAATAACGAATTCATTTCTTCAAGTATTTGTTAATTTGGTATTGCTTCTAAGATCTTCATTATCTTTATTTTTTGGCAATTATCTTTATTCTTCATTATCTACTTTGGCTTCAGTCAAGTTGGCAATTGTGATAAGCTGGTTATCGTCTCAGAGAAAACCTGACACATTGTGGTACTTTCAGCTTTAGCTTTATAAAGTTCATCTTCGTGTGTGTTATAATTGTTTATCAACTTATCTAGGTGACTCCCAAAGCCAAGAAAACAGCTGTTGAAGCAAAATCAAGGGGGGACGAGGCCTTTAAAAGGAAAGACTATCATGTTGCTTGTCACAACATACCCGAAGGTCACTACGACGCGGATGACGGAGTTAAAGAAAAAAGATTAGTTTTTGAAAGAAAACTTGGAGTCATCACCAATTGTATTACGAAAATGGGGAACAATTGAAAATTTCTTTTTTTTTATAAAAAAAACAATGGTCTTCGAACCAGAGAAAGTTTGAGAGTTTGTTTATACGTGGGGAAGGTGTTAGGCACCCGATAGCATCAGTCTAAAGACGGTTACCCTAAATTAATTGTACGAACATAATATGGCAAAAATAATGTATTTTATTTACCCTAGAATAATGAATGTATTACAATAATATCTGACGAAAATAAAAACAAAGAATTTAAACGTGCAATGCATGATTTTTCTACTGAGACCTAAATCCTTCCACCCCTTCATCTGATAAAGCGACCGTCCAGGGTGACGCTACTTTCACCTAGGTCAGATAAAGAAAGACATCCCATATAGGACTGACTCGCCCTATCCTCCCATAATAAGTGAAGGGGCATGCGGATACTACGCGACACAGATATATTTTTTTATATGCAGTGCAAATGCGTGATTTTAAGTATTACAAAACTTGTCTCAAAATCTAAGTACAGATAAATATTAATTTACATCAAAAATTAAAAGAAAATAAATAAATAAAACATTATTCTTGTTCCAAGCTTGCAGCTAGGTATCTTCCGGTTGGGCATTCCAATTTGCTCATATTCACAATTATCATGATTTGTATTTAAAGATGCTCATGAATACACCAAAACTCAGGTTAGGCAAGACTTAAAACTTAAAAGAAATATGCCTAAGTGACCTACACATTTAATCTCTGCATGCTTCAAAGGAAATAATTCAAAATCAACAAAAAATGCACATTCGAACCCTAAACACCCATTAGAATAGTGCACACAACGCATGAGAACTAACCTAGTGAATAGCTTCCAAAATCGTTAAAAAAGCGTAAGTAATAAACCCCAAACAGTAGGCCAAACAGAACCTTCAACAATCGACAAAAAATGCAAAAAATTTGAAAATTTCAAAAATTGAAAATATACATCTTATGGTTCCAAAGAAATAAGAAACACTTAAATCGGGGCTCTATAGCTCTAGAAAGAATAAAAAAACCACCTGTTGTTAGAGAAAATCAACTAAACTGACAAAGCAGAAAAAAATAGCCAACTTTAAATGAAAACTGGGAGCAAAGTAAACATGAAAAAAATATGAAAAATACACAAAATGAAGACATACATATTAAGATTCTAAAGAAATAAGAATCATGCAATTTGGAGTTGTATAACTCCAGAAAGAAATAAAATGCTACATGCCACGAGAGAAGATCAACAAGCTTGACAGAGCACAAAAACAACCAACTTTAAATGAAAACTGGGAACAGGGGAGACATGAAAGAAATCTGAAAATTACATACATTGAAGCCACATATCTTATGGTTCTAATGACACCAACATCACTTAATTTGGAGCTATACAACTTTAGAAAGAAATAAAAGACATAGCACTGCTAGAGATAGGGCATCAGTGTCAGTGCAACATTGAACATCTATGTTCAAACCAAAACTGGTAGAAAAATAGACATGCAAAAAAATCTGAAAATTATACACATTGAAAACATACATCTTATGGTTTTAAAGATACAAGAACCATGCAATTCAGAGCTGTAAAATTGTAGAAAGAAATAAAAGACCGAACATTGCTAGAGACAGGACATTAGTGTCAGTGCAACATTGAGTAACTATGTTCAACCCAAAACTGATAGTAAACTAGACATGAAAAAAATCTGAAAATTGTACGCATTGAAAACATGTATCTTATGGTTCTAAAGAGACAAACTTCACTCAATTTGGGACCCTGCAGCCCTGGAAACAAATCAAACACTGCCTACTGCCAGAGCTGTCTGACAAACCCGAAAATGAAGATATTCAAGTGATTTTGTTGCACCAATGGTCCAAATGACCAATAAAAACAATAACATCCACATTGGAAAGGAAAATAAACAAGGTAGCCCTTATTTTGAGTCCTGACAACAAGCAACAGAGGATAGGACAAGACAAAAAAGAAAACAAGCTTAACAAACAGCACCTAGCAACTCAAAATTCAAAACTCTCTCGGAACAGCTACAGTTCACTTTCTCAGAAAAAAAAAATATGAACATAAGGAATCACACTAAAAGTAAAGATAAAATGATACCAGAACAACAACACACCCCAGCCCTTGATTAGAAAAAAAACAAAACAAAACAGACCTTGCGTATTTACACTACGCAAACTTGCATAAAATAAAAAAAGACGCATACCTAACAAGATCGACTCATGAGCAAAGAATATTACCCTTTTATAAGACAAGGCACCACACTTACAAAAGGGGAATGAACTCAGATAATGACCAATCTCAGAGCTTTAAACTCAAATAAAAAGAACACAAATATTAAACCAGTAGAGAAGATTAACCAAGATAAGACCAAAAAAGCTTATGCAAAAACTCTAAGGGTAAAAAAAGCAAACACAAAGCACTAAACATGAACTTGAGGAATTATTAGCTCAATCTCCAAAAAAGTAAAAATGATAGACAAGTTTAATAAGTCTACAGAAAGAAAAAAAGAAGAAGAAATAAACCCAATTTTACCAGCAGCAAGCAAAGATTCAATATTTGAAATAGGAAGTAAGTAATGAAAAAAATTAAAAAAAATGGAACTAGTATGATTGACCTGAGAAATAAAAAAATAACATGGGGAATGATCTTAGGAATTCAACACAACAATTTAGGCAAAGAGACCAAGACCATAACACCTAAACGAGCTATAGCAAAGCTAAAACCAGAAACCGGGCTTCACATAGATCATCCTTAACAGTTATCCTCTATTTTGATCTTAACAAAAACACAACCCCATTGTAGATATTTATAAAAGCTCTCAGCCCTGTGACAGAAAACTAAACCAATAGGTGGTCACGGGCAGCCCTTAAAATGGGTCAAAACAAAGCTAAACAGCCAAGGAAAAATACTAAAATAGTCCCTATAAACCAGAAAAAATCAACCATAAAATAATTCCAAACAACCAAGAAGAAAAGTATGAAATAGCCCCTAAACACAATGGGGCCAAAAATCACAAGGCAAGAACAATGAAATTTCTAAAAGAGAATAACTAGCACTAACCAAACATAGTTCACCAGCATTCAATCCATAAAAATAACCAACACAAGATTGTAATAGGAAAATCAGAATCCTTCACCAACAATTCCTCCAAAATCAAATAGATCCAAAGCATTCTAAAATTCCAAATATAGAAATTGGAGATGGAAAGTCAACAAAAATAAAGAGATACAAAAACTGACCTGATGAAGAATGGATGAAGAACTGATGTTGACGTTGAATTTCTAAAGTAAATCCTCCTTCTGCTCATTGCTTTGCTCTCCCTTGACTTGCTCTCTCTCTCAATGAAAACCGATTTTTGCTCTTTCTTCCCTTGAATGTTTTTTTCCTCTATCTGTAAAACCCCTTCTTCCTTTTTGTGCGTATCTTTCCTGCCTCTTAAGATTTTTTTTTTTTACTTGATTCCCAAATCTGCCCCCATGATAAACTGTCACCCATCATCCTTCTTCCTTTTTTTATTTGTTTTCTTTATTTAGTTATTTAGTCATTTACTTAAAATAAAAATAATTTAAGGGTTGGACCAATGGGGCATGAAGGAAATCTATTCCTAGCTCTCCTATTGGCTCCTTTAGGTTCAATGGTGCCACAATTAATTTACAAAATATATTTCTATTTTTATCTCTTATTTCCAAAAACTAAAAAAAGTAAAAGATGTGCCAAATAAAAGAATGGGCTAAGTTAACAAGTGATTGAGCTTAGGGTTTCTTAATCATAAAAGGCTAAACAAAAAAAACACTAAATTAGAAATTAAGAATTTATCTTCCTTTCTTTTTTCTTTTAATCTTTAAAAATATTTTAAAATCATGAAAAGACCCGGATGATCGGACTTATCGCTAATCCAATTAAATTAAACCGAATCCCCTAATTAGAATGCAATAGAGGGCATAATCCAGGTCGTCTCTCTTAGAAAAAGCAATGTGTAATTAATAATTTCAAGTTCAAGAACAGGGGATTTTTTTGAAACAAAATCTATATTACCAAATTGTAAAATGCAGAATTAAACAAGGATTAATTCAGTTAATTAAAAACGTAACCTAGCTATACATTTTTCAAAATTCAGAACAAAATTAGTTTCAGTGCACCTATGTAAAACTCTAGACAAGCTATCCAGACAATCATCAAAGGAAAAGCTATATACTATAAAATCATCCATGAACACTTCCATACAGTTTTCTATAAAATCAAAAAAGATACTAATCATACAACGTTGGAAGGTACCTGGAGCATTGCAAAGACCAAATTGCATCCTCTGGTATGCAAAAGTACCGAAGGGACAGGTGAATGTGGTCTTCTCCTGATCCAACGGTGCAATGTGGATCTGGAAATAGCTAGTGAACCCATCTAGGAAATAGTAATGAGACTTCTCTGTCAACTGCTCCAACATCTGATCAATGAAGGGAAGAGGGTAATGGTCCTTGCGGGTGGCTTGATTGAATCGTCTGTAATCGATACAAACCCTCTAGCTATTCTGAACTCAAGTAGGAATGAGCTCATCATGCTGGTTCTTCAACACTGTCAGTCCTAACTTCTTTGGAACAACTTGCACTAGGCTCACCCACTTGCTATTTGAGATTTGATAGATGATCCTAGCTTGAAGAAGCTTGGTTATTTCCTTCTTGACCACATCTAGAATCAGTGGGTTGAGTCTTCTATGTGGCTGCCTCACTGACTTAGCATCTTCTTCAAGCAAGATTCTGTGCATGCAAGTAGAAGGACTGATGCCAGGTATATCTGCCAATGTCCACCCAATTGCCTTCTTGTTCTGTCTCAGAATGTGTAACAACCTTGCCTCTTGCTCAGGTTGAAGGTTCTTGGCAATGATAACTGGCTACTGCTTATTCTCCTTTAAGAATGCATATACCAAATGCTCAGGGAGGGGTTTAAGCTCCAGTTTGGGTGGCTGCTCTATGGAAGGAAGTAAGGTTGTGGCTACTACATCTAAGGCACATATCTCTGCATACTCATCAACTACCATTGCAGGATTTCAACTACCACAGTCTTTGTGACAGAATCATCACTTTCTAAAAATGCAACAATTTCAGAGCAAACAAAGCAAGCAACATCACTATCACAGCTACATTATATAGAATCATCCAAAAGTAGTAACTCAGGAAATTCAATAGGAAAACTACCATAAACCTCATCAACTAACTTATCAAGAATATCAATGCAGTAAAGAGAACGGTCTTCCATGGGGTATTTCATGGCATCAAGAATGCTAAATTGCACTAAATAGTCACCGAACTCCATCGAAAGGGTTCCAGAATGCATATCTATCTTAGTTTTAGAAGTCTTGAGGAAAGGTCTCCCAAGAATGATTGGAGTTCTACTGCTTGTTGATTCTTCTTCCATGTCTAGAATGTAGAAGTTAGCAAAGAAGATCAGCTCATTAACTCGAACTAGCACATCTTCAAGTAGGCCAGTAGGGTAGGCATTACTTCTATTGGCTAGTTGGATCACTACTCATGTTGGTTGCAAGGGTTCGAGTCCAAGTGACTGAAAAATTGACTTTGGCATAACATTAATGGAAGCTCCAAGGTCCAACATAGCATCCTCAAACTTGTTGTTGCCAATGACACAGGGTATAGTGAAAGTTCCAGGATCTTGACACTTCTGAGGCATAGGTTGAATGAGGGCAAAAACATTCTAGCCCATACTAACTCGTTCATTGCCTTTTAATTTCCTCTTGTAAGTGCACAACTCCTTCAAAAACTTTGCATATTTGGGAATCTGCTTGATTGCCTCTAGCAAAGGGAAGTTGATCTCAACTCTTCTAAATGTGTCCAGAAGCTCTTTTTCTTTCTCTGCCTCATCCAATTTTTTGGATTGAAGGGCTCTCTGTGGGAAAGGCAGAGGGATAGAATGAGTAATCTTATGCTGCTGTGGCATCTCTGGAGTATGACTACTTCGGCTGGAACTGCTAGGGTTAGCAACAGGCACACTCAGTTTGCTCTGACCATTACTGGAATGTGTAGCTGCAGGTGCAAGGTCAGGGTTAGGAATTGCCTTGCCATTCCTAAAAATGATTGCACTTACATTCTTCCCATTTGGATTGGAAACTGTTTGTGAAAGAAGTTGGCCGGACCCTTGAGCTTGCAATTGACTAATTGATGAAGCTAGTTGGCCAATTTAAGTCTCCAAGTTCTGTATTATGGCTCCAGTGCTCTGTTGGAATTGGAGGTTATTGGCTGCTAATTGCTTCATAAGCTCTTCTAGGCTAGGTGCATTTTGGCTAGAAGTGGTGGCTTACTTCTTGGCAAGTTGGAATGGTTGTGGTACTATATTCTGGAATCCTGGTGGCCTACTTTGGTATGAGTGGTAAGGCTGAGAACTATGCTATTGCTGTGGCTGCATGTTGTCATATCTCAAGTTAGGATGGTCTCTCCAACCAGGGTTGTATGTGGTAGAGAAATGATCATTTCTTGGTTGGTGAGGCTGGTAATACTGGGATTGAGAATACTGAGGCTCGTTGGGAAAAACATTGGCTACAACTACTGTTTGGTTAGGACAAGCAGGAGCATCCTCTTGAAGGGTAGGACAAGCTTCAGTAGGGTGGGAAGAAAAAGAACATATGCCACAAACTCATATTGACTGCACTGCTTGCATAGTCGGTTGTTGATGTTGCCCCATAGCTAACTACCTCACCAAGGATGTCAACTCATCAAGTCTATGCTCCACCCTCTGTTGATCAGCAGTTGATACAACAACCTTATTGAGTCCTCTAGTGGTATGAACCATCTAAGCATCAAACTGTTGGGAATTGTCAGCCATTTTAGAAATTAAATTCCTGGCAGCCTTTGGGGTTTTGTTCACCAATGCTCCTCCACTGGCAGCATCAATCATACTTCTCTCCATAGGTGACAAGCCTTCATAGAAATACCAGAGCAATAACTGGTCACTAATTTGATGGTGAGGGTAGCTTGAGCACAACTTAGTGAATCTTTCCTAATATTCATGCAAGGTCTCTCCCGGAAGCTTCCTAATACCATAAGTGTCTTTTCTAATTGTAGCAGTCCTAGAGGCAGGGTAAAACTTCTTAAGAAATAGTCTCTTCATGGCATTCCAATTCATAACCAAGCCTTGTGAAAGGTAATACAACTAATCCTTGGCTGCATCCGCAAGGGAGAAAGGGAATGCCCTTAATTTGACATGCTCTTCAGAAATTCTTTGTGGCTTCATGGTGGAACATACCACATAGAATTCCTTTAGATGCTTATGGGGATCCTCACCTACAAGGCCATGGAACTTTGGAAACAAGTGTATTAACCCAAATTTTAATTCAAAAGTAGTATCTAGCTCAGGATATTAGATCCCTAAAGGTTAATAAGCAACATCAGGGGTAGCCAATTCCTTAAGGGTTTTAGCATGCACATTGTTATTTTCAGCCCTATTAGCATTAGGATTGACAGGATTAGCATTAGGATTAACATTAGCATGCATGTTATCGTCAGCCATGTTCAAAATAGGATTAATAATAGGATCAAGAACAGGATTCCACAACACAAAAAGGAACACAAAAAGTGGCAGAAAAATACTAAAACAGAAACACACAAATTTCACAAAATAGAGACAAAAACACACCAAAATAACACTAGAAAAGGTGTCTAAATATTTTTAAAATTTTTGAGACCACCACAGAATGAAAGCTAGATGAAAATGAAATCAAAAATCAAATAAAAAATCTTAAAAAAATTAGAAAAGTGGTCTAAACAGTAGAATTTGGCTTAAAAATGAAGATCTCATTGTATATACAATGATTATTGATCAGTGGCCCATTTTCCTTCAATTGACCAAGTTTCAGGTCAATTAGAGTACAAAAACTGGGCTAAACAGTGTACCCGAGAATCACTAATTCAAGCCAAAATGAAGGGAAAACAAGGGGGAAATGGGACCAAATCAAAAGAATTCAAAAAGGGAACTTAAAATCATCAACTAACATTGACATTCCCCAGCAATAGCGCCAAAATTTGATCAGACTTATCACTAATCCAATTAAATTAAACCGAATCCCTTAATTAGAATGCAATAGAGGGCACAATCCGGGTTGTCTCTCTCAGGGAAAGCAATGTGTAATTAATAATTTCTAGTCAAGAACAAAAGATTTTTTTGAAACAAAATCTATATTACCAAATTGTAAAATGTAGAATTAAACAAGGATTAATTCAGTTAATTAAAAACGTAACCTAGCTAGACATCCTTCAATAACCGGTTTGATTCATCCTAGATTAACATGAGTAATCAAGTCCTAATGCACAACACTGCTAATTGAGTTTAATCACAATTGAAATCTCTAATTATGACTAATTGTTCATACTGAGTTATCACTCAAGATTTGATTAACCACATGCAATCACTAATCTTGAAATCACAAAGACTAAGCAATTAGTGGATAAATCTAATAACCGAACATCAATTAGCATAGCATAGCTTCTCTGAATTCTAACCACAGATTAAAGATTAATCAAAGATCTTCATGAATCCATATAAAAACTAAAGCAAGGAAAAAATCCAAAGAAGACAGAATTGCATTAAGTTTAATCCAATTAAGTACAGAATCTTAAAATCCAACCGATTAATTCAAGAGTCTTAGCTAGGTGACAAGTGTTCTACTCCTCCATGGTCATGAAATCCAAGCTCCAATGGAGAAAGAAAGCCATGGTTCAGTGAGCTCCAAAATTTACAAGAGAAGAAATGAAAACTGTCTAAAACTAGAATACTTAGAATGAATGAAAACGCTGCCTCCCTTTAACCTAATTATAAACCCCTAATTACAATGCACACCCAAATTACCCCTAGGTTAGGTTTAAAGCTCTAGACCTCAGCTTCAAATGGGCCCTGATTTGGGCCATATTGGACCTGAAATGAGGAAGTTAAGCCCAAATCTCTTCACAAAGGTCCAATCCCGGTTCCAGGATCTCATTTCTGACTTCCGGGTCAAATTTGACCCACTGAACATCCGAATTGGCCTTGGAGGTCTGAATGAAAGTTGTAGACAATTCTCTTAGCTTTCCTAAAAGGTCAGATTCACAAATTTTAGACATACAGAACGAAAGATATACCTAAAATACAGAACAATGTCAAAAACCTAATAATGCTGAAGAAAACAAGTAAGCCCAATATGAACCCAAACTTATGAAATAAGGCCAAGCCCACTCAATTAAGCTTTAAAAGAGATTTAAGAAGCTAGAAATGAGGGATAATTACAACATACAAAGTGTGATTATCACCGGACAAAGTACGGTGTCTACATTGTTATGGATGCTTATACACAACTAAAGTTTCCTTATCTTTTGCTTGACTGTTGAATTTTCCTGATCCTGTTACTTTGACTTGTTTTGTAGCTTTCATATACAAGTTCAATTATTTTAAGGGCCAAAATTCCTAATTGTATGTGCAGTGTCTACTGGACATGAATATGCTTGTGTAGGATACGTTTGGTAATCCTACTTGTATGTATCTTTGACTAATGGGATGATGGTTTTCTGAATTGTTTTGTTGTTTTTTTGCAATGTGACCCCTCCGATGCTACTTTGCTATCCAATAGAAGTCAATAAAAGTAGAACCATTACCAGAAAAACAAGAACCATTGGATCATGTGGCTCAAAAACTTTGCCAACAAAGGTATGTTGTTTTCTATTATGTTTTCTTTTGGAAATATCTTGTTTTGGGAATAGATAACATAGATGATTACATATATTGATACACACTAGTTATAGAGTTCCCATGTATATTCGTAGAAACATATAAGAGAAGTGCTGCTTCCATTATCTACTTGGCACTGAGTTTTCTTCCTGCTTGATACATACCATTTATGGCATCTTGGTTTGTTTAATGAACTGGTGTCTCCACTGGTTTTGTTCTATTTCAATACAATTTCCTCTTCTTTAGAGTGAGATTTTTTTTTTTGACTTGGACTAAGCTTGTATTACAATAATCTTGCTTTGACTTTAACTTAGCTATGTTACTTACATGAGGAGGAACTACATATATAAGTTATAATTGATTTTGGTCAATGCAAGTGTTTGCATGCTATATTGGATCTTGCAAGTGATATAAGCTTATGAAAGTCATGTCAGTGATCAATATTGTCTATACTTATAACTAATTTGTTCTTTATTTGATGCTTGAAATTGGTTGAATGGAATATCTATTACAGTTTTTGTTTTGGCCTAGCACATGTGAATCTTCTTGTAGCTTCCTTTTAGCTTTTATCATACTAGATTTTGTCTTTTGATATGTCTGCAATTGTAGTATGAAGTATGTACTTAAATGTTTGAATTCTTAATATGCATACAAGCCAGACTCAATATTTGTGCTACTTATATGCTAATTGGGACATTTCCTCTTTTTCTTTATTTGAAATCCTCTTATACATGGAATTTTTTGTTTCTTTGCATGATATGATATGTTTGCTTTCTTTTGTAAATAGTTTTTTAGTAGATTCACGCAAAATATTATGGTTAAGAACAATCCTGCATCCTGTTGAGTCCTTTTCTACCTCTGATGCATTGGCTTTGTATGTGCTTAAAAATTATATAATGCACATGGTTATTCTTTATGGTTTAGATGTCAAGTTGTTTAAACTTTTAGCCTTCGTTAGTGATTGTTTATTAGATATTTTTCTTATTTTTGTATTTATCTGTTGAGATGGCACCATCTTGCCTCTTTTTTTAATTGTCTCACTAGCATTGGCGATAGCACTTGCATTGTGGTCACATGAGAGTTGGTTTGAAACTATTGCAGAATGCAGATTGAATTAATATTTGACGGTTATAAATTTGATTGATCTTCATTTGTGTTAGATTTTCATCTACATTTAAAAGGCTTTACTACTTTAATTTTGTATTGGGTTTTTGAATTTCTGTCCAAATTTCTTGCTTGTAGTCCTAGAAACATGTTCCTATTTAAATATTTTGAAGTACCTTATATTTTTTGTTTGTGATTGATTGACAATATTGGGTGTTCTGTGATTGTAGATTTTGCTTGGGATTGGTAGCAGTTTTATATGCATCTTCTTTTCTATATTCCTTTCCAATTTATATTGTATATCAATTTGCTTCTGATGTCTAAGGCTGTGATATCAAGTGCATATGTTGATGGACATAGACATAAAATTCCCATAATTCCTGATTTATGTTCTATTAAGCTTATTTACCAGAGCATCTTTGTTTATTGCAAACAATGTGGACTTGGGCACAACCCATGGAAAATATTTCAGAGTGTGCTGCCTAAGCATCATTGATCCAAGTATCTTGTGCTTCCTAATATTACTTAGATTAAAATTTGAATATGCATTTGTTTCCCTAATTGTTTGATGTTGCTGTTTTCAAGTGATTATGATATCATCAAGACCATCCCTGGTGAACATTGAGCCCTGGATGGTAGTAGAGATTTTGGTCACCCCGTTTCCGTAGTTGATAGTATTTGACATTGTTGTTTGTTGCTAGAAACTTTGAAGTTTTCTCTCTTGGTTGCTTTTATGGGAAAACCTTATATTTAATGTGGATGGTTTCTTTTAGCCAAATACTTATACATTAATGTTTATCAAATATTTTCATATTTATGATTTATAATTCGATCTTGCCATTGGAAAATGAATGCTATATAGTTCAGTATTTTATGATTTGGTTCGATGTGTTGTGCATGTTGGTTATTTCCCAAGCTAGTAAGTTGTGTTATAGAAATTATTTAATGAAAAGGATATTTATAAATGATATATTTTGATTTTTAAGAAATATTATTTCAGAATTTACTTTAAAAAAAAAACTTAGGAAATTCCAACGAAAATTCTATTCCGTTGGAATTTCAAAAAACAAAAAATAATTTTCAGTTGAATTTGTCATTGAAATTTTCATTGAAATTCTGCAATTCTATTAGTTATTTCTCCAACGATCTAAATTTCATTGAAATTCAAAATTCCAATAGAAAAAATCTGTTGGATTCCAAAAAAATCTTGTAGTGAGTGGACCTAGCCCAAGAAAGAAAAAAAAAAAACCCAACCAAGCTAAATAAATGGAAAAAGAAAAAATGATTAAATTAATTAAAACAAAAATGATTGATATAAAAAAATAAAACCTAATCAAACTAAAGTTGATCCGGACAAAATTGGGTATCAACAATAGCCCCCCTGTGCCTATTCTTTTGAATACAATGAATACGCAAAGGTTTATGATGCTCAATTTTGTCAAAGGGTCAATTCTATAATATGTGCAAAATTTGCAAACAATTGTAAAAATGAGATGAGGTGGCAAAAATCAAAATGCAAAAAGGATCAAACAATGCTTCTTATGATTCATGATGAGGGATAAGAGGGCAA
The DNA here is from genome assembly GCA_003255065.1 of Cercis canadensis. Lineage (NCBI taxonomy): Eukaryota > Viridiplantae > Streptophyta > Magnoliopsida > Fabales > Fabaceae > Cercis > Cercis canadensis. The sequence goes on from QAOA01000112.1 coordinate 184,405, forward strand.
TAGATGTTGTAAAAGAGACACATAGACAAGCCCTAGCTAAAATAGAAAGAGGCATGGGAACAAGCCCTAACCTAAATTGAAAGAGGTACAAAGGATTGAAATGTATTTTAGATGCAACGTCCTAAATTGAATATAGGCGTGGTCATAAGACCTTGCCTAAATTGAAAGTGGTATGATAGCATGAAATGTACGTTAGACGCGATGTCCTAAATTGAAAGAGGCATGGTCACAAAACCTTGTCTAAATTGAAAGAAGTACAACAACCTAAAATGTATGTTAGGCGTGACGTCCTAAATTGAATAGAGGCACGGTCACAAGACCTTGCCTAAATTGAAAGAGGTACAATGGCCTAAAATGAATAAAGGCATGGTCACATGAACTTGTCTAAATTCAAAAAGGTACGACGGCCTAAATTGTACATTAGACATGACATCCTAAAATAAAAAGAGGTGTGGTCACAAGACCTTGCCTAAATTGAAAGAGGTATGACAGCCTAAAATGTACATTAGACATGACATCCTAAATTAGAAGAGGCACGGTCACAAAACCCCGCCTAAATTGAAAGAGGTACGATGACATAAAATGTATGTTAGACACGACGTCCTAAATTGAAAGAGGCACGGTCATAAAACCCTGGCTAAATTGAAAGATTGGAGAGTATATTAATGTAAACTTGAATGTGGAATATATGTGTTACAAAGTAATGATGTAGGAATTGCACAATTGATTTTGAGCTTAGGAATCATGCATCAAGAAGGAGCATTTAGAATTCCTAAAACTATAAGTATTGAAAAATTTTAATGAGTGGATGGAAATGTAGTCTTCAAGTGTTTATGATGCTAAACTAGTGAAAATATGAAGATAAGTGTCAACTTTTTTGCAAAGAATTCACACAAATTTTGAAAATTACTCAATTTGCTATTGCATCACATTTGGACTTGATTATCAAAAGGAAATTGGAGAAAGTGATCAAATGATTGGTATGAAAGGAATGAAAAATTGAACTGAAGTTATTGGAAAAGATTGGGCTTGTAAACGAAAGGTTCAAACAAGCCCCCAAGTTTGAATAAAATTTTCTTCCCACATAAAAGAATCTTGATGGCCTCAAATGTACTCTTGAAAAGATTTTTGTATTTGCCCTTGAAATGCTTGGATAATTTTGAAACTTTTATTTTTACCGTGGTGGTATCATAAATGGAAATACAAAATAAGGATCAATCAAAGAATGAAATTTGACCAAGGGCTCACCAATTCATTTGGAAAGACTATTTCTCAAAAGGAAGTGTGGGAAAATTTATCAAAATGAACACAACTAGGATCCAAAGATATGAAATATAAAATTAAATCAATTAAGGTTGACAATCTTTTTTTTTTTTTTTTTTGCAAACAAAGATTAATGTTTGCAAATATGGTAATAAGCAAAAAGATGTTTTAGAATAAACTTAGAGCATAAAAGATATAGGTCCTAGAAAATAATAGCCAATCATTGATCAAAATAGAGTTTAAAAAGTTTGTAATGAGGCCAAGATTGATTACTATGAAAGAAATGGATATAAAAGACCCAAAAATTGTTTCAAGGGTCAAGAAAGATCAAGGATCATTTCAAAAGGAGACAAATTACCAAAATCCATTTTAATTCTAACTTGAACTTCCTTTTCTCTTTGGGTAAGATTACTATCACAATGTACCCGAAGGTCGCTACGATGCGGATGACGGACTTAAAAAAAAGATTAATTTTTGAAAGAAAACTTGGAGTTACCACCAATTGTATTTAGGAAAATGGGGAACAATAGGAAAACCCCTTTTTAATTTAAAAAGGTCTGCAAACTAGAGAGGGTTTAGGAGTTTGTTTATGCGTGGAGAAGGTGTTAGGCACCCACAGTATCTGTCCAAAGATAGTTACCCTAAATTAATTGTGCGAACATCAATATAACCAAAGTGTGTATTTTATTTACCCCAAAATAATAAATACATTTACTAGAATATCTAACAAAAGTAAAAGCAAGAAATTCAAACATGCAATGCATGATTTCTCTACCGAGACCTAAATTCTTCCACCCCTTCATCGCATAAAGCAACTGTCCAGGGTGGCACTACCTTCACCTAGGTCAGATAGAAAAAGGCATCCCATATAGGACTAACTCGCCCTACCCTTCTATGATAAGTGAAGGGGCATGTGGATACTACGCGACACAGATATATTTTTTATTTGTAGTACAAATGCATGATTTTAAGCATTACAATACTTTTCCTTGTACAATGGGAGGGGATTTAAATTACATCCAAATAAAAAAAGAAAAAAAAAGTTGCATCTTCGCTACAAGACTCAGATCAGTGTCACATCTTCTAGCTTGGAAAATGGGATCCGCTTATATACTACTTGGTCTCCCCAGTGTCCATAAAGAGGAAAAAAGAATTCATGCACTCATGGATGTTGCAATTAAAAAAAAAAAACAAATAAGAGACATTAGCTCAAAATAGTGCAAAAACAACAAAATGAAACAAACCTAGAACAATTCCCAAAGTAGTTGAAGAAGAAAATAAGAAATAAGTCTAAAAAAAAAAAGTCCTTAAAGAAAAAAAAATGGGGAAAGAATTATAAAAAAAAAACTCTATTTTTCAACTACATCAGCCCTCACATATTCCCAAAACAACATGCCAACATTGCCAAGTAAACAAACCCAAAACAGCCCCTAAAACCCGATTGAAACAATAAATGAAACTAGCTAGAAATAGTCCCATGAATCTAGTCAAATACTAAAAGAAAACAACTTAAATGGTACTCAAAGTCAGCTAAGCATTAAGGGAATTTAGTCCGAAACAAAGCGAAAACAGTTATTGAAACAAGTGCAGAAACAGTTCAAAAAAAAATGGTGCAGAAACAACATAGAAAATGAGCCTAGAAGCATTCCTAAAACAGTGCAAAATCAGCATGAGAAATGAACCATGAAGCAGTCCTAAAACAACAGAGATATATGCAGAAAAAAAAAAAAACTTAAAACATTGCAGAATCAGCAACGAATTCATGCTCAAAAAGTCACTAAACAACATAGGAATAAGCAGAAACATAAGTCCTATTCATAACAGTCATAAGATACCATTGAAATGAGGAGAAAAACTAGTTAAAAAATGTAGGTAATAAATCAGAACAACAGGCCTAACAGAACCTTGAACAATTGACAAAAACAAATCCGAAGAAAGTTCAAAAAACTCACATGCTAATCAGTGATCCGAAACAGTCGTGTTTGAATCAAAACTGAGAGCAAACTGGACATAAAAAAAAATTAAAAATTGAATACAATGAAGACATGTGTCCTGTGATTCTAAAGAGACAAGAAAACTTAAATCGGAGCTCTTTAGCTCTAGAAAGAATTAAAAGACTACATGCTGTCAGAGAAAATCAACTAGCCTGACAATTTAGAAAAACAACCAACTTTAAATTAGAACTGGGAGCAGGGGAGACATGAAAAAAATCTGAAAATTACACACATTGAATACATACATATTACGGTACTAATGAGACCAACAGTGCTAAATTCCAAGCTCTATAGCTTGAGAAATAATTAAAAGACTATAAACTGTCAGAGAGAACCAACAAGCCTGACAATGCAAAAAAAAAAAAAACCAATTTTAAATTATAACTGGGAGCAGGAGACACATGGAAAAAATATGAAAATTACACATATTGAAGACATTCATCTTATGGTTCTAATGAGACTAACAGTGCTAAATTCTGAGCTCTGTAGCTCCAGAAAAAAAAAAAAAAAAAACNAAAAAAAAATCAAACACTACCTACTGCCAGAACTGTCTGATAGTGGCGAAAATTCACACTATATACAATTCTTTTAACAAAGAAAAAAAAAATCATACTCACTTAAGACATTGAATTCAAATGACGTAATGAAAGATGGTATAGGGAACTCAATATAGACAGCTTAGGCATATCACAGAAAAATGACTTAGATTGGTATTTCACAATACAAAAAAAGAAAAAAAACAATAATAGAATTGTTGCATGAATATTTATCCATCTATCATAACCCAAAAAAAAAATACTATATAGAGAAGCAAAGAGATCCAAACAGCAGAAGCGGACTTATTAGACAAAATTCATGATCAAAAGCCATCAATTTAGCTTCTTGGCAAAATTCAAAATCAAGCAAAGTTACATGCACACCAACTGAAAAGCACAATCAATCAGCAACTCTATAAGCCTAAATAAGATCATCAATCATTTCCATGTGAAGGTGAAACAGATTGCTAAAATTTCAATTACTAGAAACTACCCATGTGTTTGCAATGAATTGTTGGGTACAATAAGGATTAAAATTGCGTGTATTATTGAAGCTATGGTTTAATCTTGAAAACATAACACCTTTAGCTCCAAATATAACTAGTCAACTACATTGCAATCACCTAAATCCAAGGATTAAAAAATAATTCAGCCTAAATATAGTAAAAATCTAGAATAGTACCAAAAATCAAGTCTAGAAAGGAGGGCAACTTTTTATTCCCTGAAATCTGAATTTCACTCAACACATGCTAATGTGCAGAAAACTCAATCAACAAAACTCTACCAGAATTACCAAATCAAAGGCATCCACAAGCCAAAAGTCATTCTATAATCTCAAATCAATAAGACCCAAATTAATATATAGCCATTGTGATTCCCCAAACCCAAACCATTGAAAACCCTTAATCAGAGCAAAGAATACGCAGAAATCATACCTTCAAGAAAAAATTCACAGATGATTATGAATTGAAGTGCTTTCAGCTTCTATGTTGCTCTTCCTCACTTTGTTTCTAGCTCCAGAACTTCTTCTTCTGCCTCTCCTCGGTTGGGTTTCTTCCCTTTCTCTCTATTCTCCTTTTTGCTTCTCCTCACGCACTCTCCTTCTTGCTTAGTTGGTTCTCTGCTCTCTGAATGGGTTCTGCTCACTTGTGTTTCTGGTGTCTTTTCTTCTTGCTCAAAAATGGTTTTGGATCTCTCTCTCTCTCTCTCTACCCACTCCCTTTTTTACTATTCTTTCTCCCCTCCTTTACGTATGCTCCCTCCTTTGACTTAGATATTTTCCCTTTTTATCGTGATTTCCCAATCTGCCCCCAATGTAACTGTCGCCCATCCCTTTTTTTTTTTAATTTGTTTAGTTATTTATTTAAAAAGAGGATAACTCATAGGCTGGACCAATGGGAAGAGAAGAAAATTTATTCCTTGCTCTCCTATTAGCTGTCTTAGATCCAATGATGCAAAAAATTTACTCACAAAATTAATTTATATTTTTTATCTACCATTTACAAAAATTGAAAAAAAAGAAACAAAAGATGGATCAAATGAGCTTAAATGAAAATGGGCTAAGTTGACAATAGATTGAGCTTAACATTTACTTAATTACAAAAGCCCAAACAACAAATAAAAAAAAAATTACTAATTAGAAATTAATAATTTATCTCCTTTTTTTTTCAAACATTTTTAAATCATGAAAAGACCCGGACAAAATACGGTGTCTACAATTACAATGTCACTTTTCTCTTCAAATCTAAAAGATCAGTTTTTGGCTTTTCATTGAGGCATATATGATCACTTTGTGCTTCTCTTCCGCTCTTGGCTTTTTTTTTTTTTTCATTTTCTTTCTTAAGGTTCTACATTCTTTTTTCAAGGTCCATCAACAAACAATCCTATTAGAACATTTGAACCTCAGTCCCAGTGTATGGTGATACTTGTCTTGGTACGTTTTGAAAGAAGACTTTAGGCACGAAGGGGACGACAAGAGTCATAATTTCTTATGAAGATAGCTGAAAAATGGCCACTTATCATTTCAAATCATGACTATACATTTTTTAGAATCTCAAGTTTAGGTACAAAAATTTATGCTCATGAAATGGCATGGTTTGCAAGGTAGTAGGACACGTCTGCTCTCTCTCTCTCTCTCTCTCTTTCTCCCTTCTTTTTAAAGGTTATATTGACCTTGGATGCATGTTATAAATATTTAAAAAAAAATCCTGATTTTTGAGAAATATCCTCAATCAAATGGGAAGCAATGAAAATTAATAGCACAAAGGCTAGAAATTTCAATCATGAAATGGGTGGAGGGGCAAATTACATATCACCATAATAAAAATGTGGTTTAAGAAAAATTGATGAGAAATGAAACAAGAAACCAACATAAGATATCAAATGGAGACCTCCTAACAAAGGTGGAGCCAAGTTGCTATCTACTCGAGCTCCTATTATAGATGTGGAATTCTCAATCAAGGAGTGGGTTTAGGCAAGGGAATTATGATTTGATAGCTTCTCCAAAGTTTTGAAGAGTACTTCAAATATGACGGAATGGCACTTTTGCATTAAAAAAGGAAACCAAAACATTTTTATTTTTTTTCATTTTTTTTTAAAATGTGATGCAGAAAACAAAAAAAAAATGCATGCTTTAATATGAAATGAGCAAAGATTTGTTTTTTTTTTTATATTATATATAAAAAAAAAGGAATTGATAGTGGACTATGATAAACGAAGCAAATGGTGAAGGGTTAAATGAGACAATATGTCGAGGGTGCATATGTAAAATGATGGCATAGATAAAATTAAGATGGAAATGCTTCAAATGAGAATTAAAAAATAAAGATGGAGGAAAATAAACTCATGAATAAAAAAAAAAAATTAAGAGTGACAATGAAAGTAAGACTTTACAATGCCAAAGAGGTGCAACATATTGGATGAATATGATTAGAAAATGAGAAGCCAAAATAAGCCCCCAAGCCTACCAAGAATTCTAGGAGAAATGCAATGCGCATGAATCAGGCTAAAGTTCAACCTGATAGGTCAAAGGTTCCAAATTGTTCTTATTGTGACTCACAATTGGGTTAGTAAGGTCTCCAATCCTCACCCATGATAGGTTACAAGCAGAAATGATACAACTTGGCTGGGAATGTTTCACAAGCACTACAAGAAATTTCCTAGATTCCAATAAAATTTGTATTGTAGGAGAAGTGGCCATTGGAATTGCAAAATTCCAACAGAATTTTACTGTTGAAATTCGGTTTTAAAAAATAATTCAAATGAAAATTATTTTTTAATATATTTTAAAAAATATATTTCTTTTATTTTTCAAAAGAAATTCGAAAATTATTTTTATTTTTTGAAATTCCAACAAAATGGAAATTTTGTGGAATTTCCTAATTTTTTTTTAACTTTTAAAGGTAAATTCTTAAATAATATTTCTTAAAAATTAAAATATTCCATTTGAGAAATTCTTGTGAATTTCTAATACATGTAATTGAAATGCAGCATTTCAAATGCATGTATTTATATAATTTTTTTTTTGGATACATTCTATTATAAAAAGAGTAATTTAACAAAAATATTCAAAACCTTGTTGTAGTTATAATTTAACAACAGAACATGATCTCTATTAGTATTCTACAAAACAAGATAGCTTACAAATGAGGGAATTATATAGTAGAAATTAAATTCTTGCTAAGGAATCTTCATGAAACATCAAACGTAAACCTAAGAACCAATACAAGTGATATTATAAGAGGTAACTAGCCATCATACTCTCCCTGAGAAAATTTATTCTCTGGATAAAAGACATCTACAACTTGATTCCCGCCAAATTGTTCAAATTAAATGGCTTTGTGTTCAGATCTTTGTCGCCATTTCTATTTTTCAGTTGGATGATGGAGCTCTTGTAGCAAGTAAAGAATGGAAAGCACCTGACAATGTGCCTTAGTGTGATAAGATACTAGTCAAGGAAAGAAGGGGAATCTCTTAGAAAATAAGAAACATAACACTGCTTTGAGATTTTGAGTACCACAATAGGATCGTCAAATTGAAGGCAATAAAATTTGCAACATTTCACATCTTGCGCTTAACAAAATATTTACTTTCCATGAAGCTATATGAAGTTTCAAAATTTTTGGTGCTAAACAAACATAACAATATTGAACAAGTCACCAACCACTATTATGCAACAGAAAGACCACATGTGCTAATTAGTTGAGGGCTGCTGACTCATCAGGAACAACATGGCGCTATAGATGATAGGACATTATTTAATTTATCATATTTCATCTAGACAATAGGTAGCCAATGTCAAACCTTCTTTGAACCATTTGCTTTGAGCCAATTGACTGAAGCAGCGATATCCTTCACAGCACCTTGCCAATCAAGACCATCCATTAAATGCAGTGCTTCTGCAACATCTAGACCAACCTTTCCCTTGTAAGGCTGTAGGGAGGGAAGAGCGACATAGAAACAAATTGCATCAATCATCCAAATGTTAGCATAATTATGTAATACATAAAGGAGGAAAAATTAAGAAATATTTAAGTTCCTACTCTAAGTCACTTGGTCTACCCAAGCAGTTCAAAAGCAACTCTTGTATATATAGTAGATTCCATATAGTTCCAAAACAGCTTTAGTTCTCGATTTGAAATTGATCTGCAAACCAGTGGATCAAAGTGTGAACGTAATATTCTATCAAAGTAACAAAGATACAAAAAAATAAATCTCTCTCTGTCTTTTTTTCCCAGTCACAGAGAGAAGATAACCAAGAAAAAAAAAAGAAGAAAAAAAAGAAGAGATACAAGACTGTTTTATCATACTTTGATTTAGATTTTATCCATATCCACCACATTTTCTATAACAATTCTAGGTCTACATATTATAACAAGTGAAAAGTATTTTGACATTTTGGGTTTACATGAGAATCAAACCTAAAATTCTACCCTAACCTCATAAGCTCATTCCTCACCGTATAGGGTAGCCTACTTTAGCTCTAGAATTTATCACATGCAAACAGAATTCAATATTCAGATTTAGTTAGTTATGTCAACTTATAAGTTCAATGGTAATCAAGTGAATCATTGAAACCAGTGATAATGATTCCCACAATCTAAGATCTAGCAATTTAAGTTGGTAAATTTCATATATTGAGACCAATGTGTCACCATATAAAGATTGAATCTAATAGCAAGTAGTGGCAACTTTGATAGCATCAGATAAGTGTAGCTTCTACTTATTGTCAATCAAGGTCTCAACACATATATAGAGATGCTTGAACACACACAATAGCAATACTTTAGTAAATATACTTACAGAATTGCAATAGGGCATTGCCACTCTTCTTATAGCAACTGCACCCTAAAATATTATTGAACTCCAGAAGATTTAATTGAATCTCTCTTATTGGACCTCCAATCAAAGCCTAAGACAAGTAATTGTTGAGGACTTAAAATATAGTACGCATGTTTGAACTTTACAGGAACCAGAGAGTATATGAAGAAAAATACTAGGTATAAAAAAAAGTATGCATGAATATTCTTATCATTCATGTTTTAGAAACAGCAGAACAGAATCCCCATATTCTGGAAAGTCATCTTCCATCATAATAATAGCAGTTTATATAAATAAAGATCTATGACAAGGCAATACTAGAGTTCTAGTATATGTTTTTATTATTGTTGTGAATTTTTGTTTTAGATTCAGTGATGATGGGAATCATGGAGGCACCATTAAGACTTCAAATGAGCCATGGCAAGCAAAGAAGATTCAAGCAGCTTTTGGAAGGTTGGTTGAGAAGTTTGGGGCTCAAGGATCAAGCCTAGAAGCAAGGAAAGAAGAAAGGAAGGTTGTATGCGTGATTCGGGAGTTAGAAAGGTCAAAGAGTGAAGTTGGCCAGGGCCAGAGCGCCCTAGCGCCCTCTAGGGCAGAGGCCAAGCGACCCAGTGCTACCCCATTTTAAGCTTTGTGCATTTTTGCATTTTTCACCTATTTGGGCTCCGAATTTAATATTTATAGGCCCATTTTCTTCCTAATTAAAACCTATGTTATTTTTCTTATTTGGTGATGGACTTGTATTAGGAATTTTGGGTTTCAGTTGGGTTAGGCCGATTTTACCCAATTAGGTTAGATTAGGTTTTGAATTCATTAAAAGGGAGCTGAGCGACTCTTGTGGCAGCAACTTTGAAAATACACATTTTGAGTAAAGTTGAAAGTCTTCTCCTACCTTGGTTCTTTAAAGAACTAGCATAACTTATCAAGAACCCTAGTTCTTGTGGTGTTCAGAACTTATCAAGAACCCTAGGTTCTTGTGGCGTTCGATTCAAGACTTATCACTCACCCCCTATCCCCTCTTGACTGTGACGTCTATATCCTTCTTTTTTCTTAATTTTGCGTGTTTTGAAATCTTTTAACTTGATTGGACAATTCTCAGGCGATTAAATCTCTACCATTCGAGCAAAACCCGTAGAGGTTTACATCATTTGGTATCAGAGCTCATGGTTCTAATCGAGGTTCTATTTTTGTTTTCCATATTTTTCTTGCTATTCTAGTTGTTGTTCTTCATGATTTCTTCTTGTTCTTGCTCTTGATTGGATGAAAAAAAAATGTGGGCATCTTTTTCAGTAATTCCAATTGTGTCCTGTAACTGCCCTTAAGGTAGTGTTTAGGTGTTTTTCAATTTCAATTTTTGTGGTTTTTCCATGCTTAATGCAATTTTTAGGCTGCTGAACTCTCTTGATCATCAATTGAACTTGTCTGGAGCATGATTAAAATCATAGGATAAAAAAAAATTTGGATTAATTCCAAAAGAGTGAAATTAAGTGCTCTTTAAGTTGTTCCATGCTTCATAACATAGTCTTGAGTTGAGATAGCTTCAGTTTGCTCAAATTGTGTTAGAATGTATTGCGTTAACTTGAATGTGTGAAAATTATGTTGCCTATTGATTTAATTCTCAAGTCCTTTGGAAGCCGAATTTTTCCTTGTTTTGTGAATCCTAATTCGGTTTTCAGTTCCTTTGTTCTTGTCCTTGATTTTAATTTCTCCTTGCTATTGTTTGTTTTGTGCTTGAATTTATATTGTCTATCATTGAATAAATTTGTGTTTGTGCCACATTATTCTTTCTTGTGGTAAGTGATGTGCTAGAAGTTTATCACAAAGGCTAGGTTCTTCGTTTGTTTACTTAGTTCCATAAGAACTAAAGGAAACAAATTAAGAGTGGAAAAAGATAAAAGTCTGAGATCATTAGAGGGTAAAAGCCACTAGTGAGTCAAACAAGAATGTGAGTGACATGGTTGGAGAGCAAACACAGAAGGGAGTGGAGAGGTTATTTTGCTAACAATCTTTTCAGGATATGAACATCATGGATAGAGAAAGTGAAGTGGGAAACCAAGTTCTTACACTTTGTGCTATACAGTAGCACTTGAAATGCATGAACTTGAGGTTTGATGAGTTGCATGATAGAGTGGGTAGATGTGAAGATGATGCACAAAGGAGGCAGCCACCTATAGCTCCCGAAGTAAGAAGAAGAAATAGGAGAATTTTGGTAGAGGACGAGGTAGATAGAGACCAAAGCAACATTGGAGGCCAAGACTGGTTTGCTAGACATGATGGAGGAGAAAGGAGGGCAAGACATGCTCATGTGAATCATGACCTAAGTGGCATACAAATGAAGATCCTATCTTATCAAGATTTTTACACTAGATGCCTTGTCAATGAGAAGGTATGTAGTATGATCATTGATGGTGGTAGTCCTATCAATGTTGTTAGCATTACCTTAGTTGATAAGTTGCATTTACCTACTTTAAAGCATCCTAGACCCTATAAATTTCAATGGTTAGATGAATGTGAAGACATTAAGGTGACTAGACAAGTGTTGGTGTCATTTACCATTGGGAGATACAAGGATGAAGTCCTATGTGATGTAGTTCCCAAGCATGTGGGACATATTCTTTTGGGTAGGTCATGACAATATGATAGGTGTGTGACCCATGATGAGTCTAAAAATAGATTATCTTTCACCTTGAACAAATAACCCATTACTCTTATGCCTATGACCCTTAAGTAGGTGCTTGATGATCAAGAGTGACATCAAAAGATGAGTGAAACAAGAAAAGAGGATGAGAGCTCAAAACAAAAAAATGGTTGAGAGCATAAAGGAAGAGAGTTCAAAAGAGGCTAAAAGCCCAAGTAAAGTGAACATGAGTGCAAAAGAGGCCGAGAGCCCAAGTGTAGAGCAAAAGAATGAGAAAGGCAAAAAAGATGAGAGCATTGAAAGAGAAGAGGAACAATAATTGAGTGTATATGCAAAAGAAATTGAGCTTATTTCTCTTAGCACTAACAAATTTCATCTTTCTTTGCCTAGTGTTGTTATACTAGTTTTTTCAGGAATTTAGAGATGTTTTCCAACATTAAATTGACTTTATTGGAGCAGAGTTGAAGCAAGAAGGACAACCTCTAGCATGCTTCATTAAGGAGTCAAGTGGAGCTGCCCTGCATGACCACACATATGACAAGGAGACTTGGCAGCATTATCTCATGCATAAGGAGTTTGTTATCCACACGGATCATGAGTCCTTGAAACACCTCAACGTTGCATAAAAGACATGCCAAGTGGGTTGAGTTTATTAAATCATTTCCTTATGTGATCAAGTACAAACAAGGTAAGGAAAATGTTGTTGCTAATGCATTATCTTGTAGGTATACCCTTATTTCTACATTGGATACAAAGTTGTTAGGATTTGAGTAAATTAAAGATTTAAATGATGTTGATCTTGATGCTGAATTGTTCTTCAAGGAGGTGTATGCCTTGGTGAAAGCATTAGAGACTTGGCAACACTACCATCTTCCCAAGAAGTTTGTGAGGGTGGTCTTCAAATCAAGAGCTTGGGTGTGGGAGGTGGCAAGGATCAATAACAATGCTCGAAAGTTGAAACTACCTAGTGAGTATGATTTAAATGCCTATTATAATGTAACTAATTATTCTCCCATTAATGTAGGTGAAGATTTGAGGATGAATCTTTTCAAAGAAATAGGGAATGATGAGAATCGTGGAGGCACCATCAAGACTTCAAATGAGCCATGACAAGCAAAGAAGATTCAAGCTGCTTTTGAGGGGTTGATTGAGAAGTTTGGAGCTCAAGGATCAAACCTAGAAGCAAGAAATGAATAAAGGAAGGTTGTATGTGTGATTCAAGAGTCAGAAGGGTCAAAGAGCGAAGTTGGCTAGAGTCAGAGCACCCCAGCGTCCATCAAGGGGCACCCCAGCACCCTCCAGGGCAGAGGCCAAGAGCCCTAGAGCTACCCCATTTTTCAGCTTTGTGTGTTTTTGAGTTTTTCACCTATTGGGACTTCGAATTTAGCATTTTTTAGCCCCATTTTCTTCCAAATTAAAACCTATGTTATTTTTCTTATTTGGTAATGGACTTGTATTAGAAATTTTGGGTTTTAGTTGGGTTAGGCCCTTTTTACCCAATTAGGTTAGATTAGGTTTTGAATTCATTAAAAGGGAGCTGACCCCTTCTTGTGGCAGCAACTTTAAGAATACACATTTTGAATAAAGTTGAAAGTCTTATCCTATCTTTGATCTTTGAAGAACTAGCAGAACTTATCAAGAACCCTAGTTCTTGTGGCATTTAGAACTTATCAAAAGCCTTATGTTCTTATGGCGTTCGATCCAAGACTTATCACTCACCCTTATCCCCTCTTGAGTCAGGTGTCTATATCCTTCTTTTCCCTTAATTTTGCGTGTTCTGAAATCTTCGAACTTGATTGGACAATTCTCGGGTGACTAAATCTCTACCATTCGGGACAAACCTATAGAGGTTCACATCAAGTGAGATTCAAATATTATGTTTCATTGTCATGTACTTGTGAGTAATAACTAAATATTGATATTGGTGCTAAAAATAAATATCAAATCCAGAACTAAACCAAATGTAACAAAATTGAAATATAAGCAGACTTAGAAGGCTTAAAAATATTTTAGCTACATAGAAAACGTGGTACAAGACTTCACTTGCAAGAAGCACTAAGTTTTTAATGGGAAAACAACTGGATAATTGAATATGTTATACTTAAATATAAAATTGAGGATTATCAGCAAATGTCAACAAGTTGTAATTCTAGACAAACAAATTGAGGATTGATCTCCTAATGAAAATAAACTTAAGTAAAATCTGTCATTCAGAAGTGATGATTAAGAATCAAAAGAAAGGAAATAATATACCATAGCCATTTCATAACTTAGTTGAAGTCATGTGAATGATCTGATAGTGTCTATAAGTAACATGAAATTGATAAAGAAATGATGCAGATGGTAGAATTAAAGGTATAAAAAGAAAGAAAGCAACTAACTAGCTTAAAAGTTCAGCATACACTAGAGAATATATGTCTTATAAGGACTAGACAACAAATTGCTTGCAGTCAGTATCAAACTTCCCACCTAAATGAAATCTTGAAAAGTAGGAGACCCTAAATGAAATGCAATCCAATTTGCTAATACCATCAGTTAAAATTATAGGAGTCATCAAAATCCTAATAAGTAATTAACATGGTAAAAGTTAAAATTACCAATTCAAATACCCAGCAAAAAAAAAGTAATAAAGATGCCATCAAATCCAATTCACCCCCGAATGATAGAAGAACAAATTCTCAGTAAGTCTCGAGCCAAAATGCATGCTTGTATGCTTTATGTTCAAGTCTTCCATTAAGTATAGGGACATCAAATATATTTCCAAGTTTATATCATTGACATTAAACCTCTAGTCCGCAAGAGGAAACAAGATATGAAGGTTGAAAATGGGAGCTTTTTCAAACCAAGAGGGGAAAACATGAATTTCAAAATTTAAAACCCAAAAGTCCTACTAATTGTTGACAAATGAAAAGAACTATTAAGCATATTCTTAATTTTTGGCATTCAATCAAAATTCAAGAGACAATGATGGCTACTCATACAGTAAAGATGCCCCACATTTAGTATGTGTAGAGTGTAGACTCTAATACGAAGTATATATCTAGAAGAAGAAAATAATGAGATAATTGAAAATTTAAAATTTCTGAATTTCTAAGTATGACTTTCATCTCGATCAACTTATTGACAAACATGTTCATATCCTCATACATTAAGTATAGTCGCAAAATTCCTATCTGCTCATACTTTTAATTTCAAGAGATTTTGGATCAATGCCACTCATAGAACTTATTGACAAACTCCACTATGAAGTGTAATGGATTTCCCATATGATAAATATAAGGGCTCTAACACATTTTCTTGAGGAATTGGAGCTTGATACTAGTGCAACCCAAATACATGCAACTTTGTTAACTTGACATATATCCAATTAACAAACAACATTGGAAAATAAAAGCTTATGAAACAAAAAGAAACAGGAAAGAGTTGATAATACGTTCCATCAAGCTTCTTCATATCGTAACCCAATTGAAGAGTTGCAATTTTATATTAGAGAGAATCCTATTTCTCCACTTGTTTGCCAACTCGAGCAACCAAATACACCAGCCTCTTTCCTTATATGGGGTTTCAGCAGAAGCATACTTAAGATGAATTTCTATCTTTAACTGCTGTCATAGACTCATAATGACTAGTTCAAGATAAATTACCATGTAGATATTAAAAAAAAAACCCTAATTATCGATGAGGGAAAAACACGTTAAAGGAATCAAATTTGATCCCATAGCAAAGTGCATTTAAAGAAAATTACAACAACAATGAACATAAAGAAGTTACAAATATCACTGAGCAGTTGAAGCGCCACCATAACTAATTAACACCATAACTAAAATAGAAATTGAGAGAGAGAGAAAGAGAGGGGAGATATCGGATAGAGCCACCAACCAAAAGGAAGAGCAGCCAACTCACTTAGATGCCACACCTTGCCACCAGAAAATGCCACCCAAACTCGGAGTTCAACGCTTGCAGAGGGAGAGGAATGGGGCACTCGCAGTTCTTGGTCAAGGGAGAAAATGAAGGGGAGAAAATGAAAAGAAAAAAGGAAGGAAGGAGGAACAAATTCTATTGAACTCAAATGGTGAGTTTTGGGGTTAATGAATTCCAATTGTAATTACCGTTGGAACCCCTAAAAAGATTTTTAAAAAAAATTCTTTTAGATAACAATGTGTTTTGTGTAAAAAAATTCCAACGGTATATTCGAAATGTACCATTGGAATTTTTAAAAAAATTCCTTCCCTACCTTTTAGAAATTCCAATTATAATTCAAAAGGAAAATTTCAACGGTAAAGAAATTCTGTTGGAAATACCGTTGGAATTTTTAGAAAATGTCTTCCGTTAGAATTACCATTGGAATTTTCCATTGGAAAACATAGATTGTCTTGTAGTGAAGCCTATACGGAGACCAACGGTCTCTCAAGGCCTTGTTACTTTACACCCAATTCTAATCCTAGAGGGAAAAGTGAAACCCTAGTAGAAAGCTTACATGTGTAATGATGCATGAGAATATACAAAATAGCACTAAATCATACATAGAGATGTGAAAGCCCCAAAATCACATAAATCTAATAAGGCACTCAAATTAAAGGAATACATGTAACATAAAGATACAAAGAAAAAAGGACCAAGATTCAACAATAGATGACATGAAATTAGATTAAAATGGCTTAACTCCTAATTCCTCAATGGAGTTGCCAAGTTGTCACAACGTCCCTTCTAAAGGGGGCATAATGATATGGGGCAGCAAACAAATGTGAAAATTTGGAAAAGAATGATTGAATAAAAATGATAGAGCCTAATCAAACTAAAGTTGACCTCGAAAAAATTGGGTATCAACAATGGGTTAATAACTCCTAATTTGGTTTCATGTCATTTTGAAAGAATTAGCAACTCTAGCAACAATGGTAGTAAGTATCCAAACTAAACTATACCAAAGTTGTCTGGTTTGTTAGCTAGTGATTTCTCAATCTAATGGTATTTCCTTTGCTCTTGGAGTAAGTTTGATGTCACGGGTTCAATTAATCCCCAGTTGAACTCCTGTTCTAAGCAAACTAACTCTTCTATAATAAAGCTAGCTTAAGTCATTAATTACAATTCATTAGTGGCATTGTAGACACTGTATTTTGTCTGGGACCTTTTTCAATTTGTTTGATTTTGTTTGAGAAAAATTAATTTAATTACAAGTGTGAAAAATTATTTTAATTTAGCTTCCTTTAAATTTTATGTAAGTTTTTATTTATTAATTGTTAAGTACCTTTCAAAAAACAAAAGGAGCAAAAATGGGAATATGAGATAAACATATAAAGCATGCTTCTTAAAAAAAGGGGAAAAGAAACAAAAGTTATAGGGATAAGATTTAAAGAGATAGAAGAGATATTTTGGTAATTTGTCCAAAAGGGTATTTTTGGAAAAAACAAAAGGATAGTGTAACCCTAAATGGGCTAACACTGTCCATTTCAAAATGAAGGAATGGGATATCTTTTTAGCACAAGACTAAAATAAAAAGGTGAAATAAAAAAATAAAAAAAAAAATAAAAAGAGAAAGAAAATAAAAGGGAGGCCATCGTTTAAGAGCTAGAGCAAAAAAGAGTGAGAGCAAGAGGAAAGAGAATAGAGAGAACTCAAAGGAAAAATAGAGGGAAATAGAAGAAGAAAGAGAGCTAGAGACAGATAGACCTACGGAGAGAGCAAGAAGGAGAACCAAAAGAGAAGTTTGAAGAAAAAAGATCAAAACTTAGCCAAAGCATGCTTCTTTTTGCCTAATACTCTCATTTTTGTTTTGTTTATAATTTCAAAGTTATAGGGTGTTTAGATGTGAGATTTTGATTAGTTTTATTATACTCTACTCTCTATTTTGTTCCCTCCCTTTGTTATTTAGTTTATTTAACTTGTGGGTTCTTCATTATTTACTTCATTTTTCTCGATTTTTCTCTTCAATGACCCATGATACTTGAAGCCTAGAAGGGGTAAAAATATTTGGGATAGAAGAGTTTCATATTTGGTTTATGTATTTTCCTATTTAGTTTCTTGTATTTATTTATGCATTTATTCATTTATTTCTCATTTTTGGTCCTTCTTTATTTGCTTTATTTTTCTCTATTTTTTCTATTCAATGACCCATGATACTTGAAGCTTAGAAGGGCTAAAGATATTTGGGGTAGAGGAGTTTCATATTTAGTTTATGTATTTCCCTATTTAGTTTCCTTTATTTATTAATGCATTTTTTTATTTCTCATTTTTGGTTCTTCTCTTTTTTTTTTTGTTTTGTTTTTATATATATGCAAATGTTTATTGTCTATTATCTTCTCCTATATGTTGGTATTGTTTGTTGTTATTTGGGTTTTTGTTTCTTTTGTGTTATTGGTTCTCATTTCTCTTGCCAGCATTTCCTTTTGGTCAAATAGTGAGAACTCATGCTTGGCTTTTCTTGTTACTACTACTTTCTTATTTAGTTTTATTTATTTATTTATTCGTACATTTGCTTTGCTCACACACTCTCTCTCTCTCTCTTTCTTGCTTCTTCCTTTTGCACAAAGGTTTATTGTCTATTATTTTCTCCTACACGTTGGTCATGTTTTTGATGCTTGGGTTTTGTTTCTTTAATGTTGTTGATTTTTGTTCCCTTGCCTGTATTCTCTTTTGGGTCAAATAGTCAAAAATTGTGGCTTTCTTGTCTTGTTATTGCTATTTGGTTTATGCATTTTGTTCTTTTTGTTTCATTCTTTTTTCTAACTTGGTCATTCAATTGTTTGTTTCTCTATGTGTGTTCCCTGGTCTTTCATTTTATTGGTCATGCATTATGAGTTTTTGCTTTATCATTTTTGTTTCCTTTTGTCTTTATATTTCTATTTTTATTACTGATGTTTCATTTAGAATTGTATTTAATTAAATCAATACTACAATCACTCTAGGCAAGTGTACCTATCGTTTTGTAGAATAGCTTAATCGAGTACATATATCATTCTCACGAGGAACTATAGATATTAGTAGTAATCCCTTTTCTATTATCTAATCTCAAAATTGTGGTTTAATTAATGAACTACTTAATCTAAACTAATATAAACAAGTCAAGAAAATAATATCAATAAATTTGATAGATTTATCAATTGAGAAGGATAGGTCTAGATAAGAATCCCCCTAGAATCTAACATTGCACTTTCATCTTTAACTCAATGGTCACCAATTCTTTACTTAGACTAATGGAAATTCTTGAATTATGCCTTATTCTTTCTCAAGCAATATGACATCTATTCCTACGTTGATTGATTGAAATCTCTTCCTAATCAACACCCCCAAGAATGCATTAGCTCGTGCTCTATGAATTCCTTTTAGTACATTGACTCAAATCAACAGATTTATGTGTCCTATCTCTAGCAATTTCATGCAAATCCTATTGTCTACAAGTGATCTTGTTCAATTTAAAATTTCTCAATCTATAAACTGAAATTTGGTGTTAAATCAATGACATGATTCATCAACTCAACACAAATAATAATCATAGACAATTCTAAAAAAAAAAAAGAAAGGTACATTATCATTAAATCAAAGGAATAAGAGTTCAGATGTAGTTTTAGGGTTCATCCTATCTAAACCTTTACAAATTAGTTCATGATAACATCTGAATCAAAAGAATACAAAGAAGACAGGATAGAATCAGAAAAACTCATTCTCATGAATTTCTTCAAGGGGTTGATCTTCTATCTTGTTCTTTTCCAAGCCTCCAAAGTGCTCTTCCAACACCTCGCCTCTGATGTCCACCAAGAACCCTAAAATGTTCAACTCCGAAAAAAGATCCTCCCTCTTTCCCTTTAGGTTCAAGAATATACTACTTCAAATTCTAGGGTTTCACCTTCAGAAGCTCGAACACGGCCAGGACACGGGTGTGTTCATTTAAGGTGGCTGGGTGTGTCACTTAAATTCCTCTTCTAGACTGCAAACACAACCTAAAACACGGCCATGTTCATTCTTCTTTAGGTCGTGTTCACTCTTCTTTAGGCCATGTTCACTTCAACATGGCCGTGTTCTTATGTTGAAGGTGTGTTCATACTCAGGGTCTTTTCTGGACTGCTAAGATAGCACCAAACACGGGTGTGTTCTTCAAAAATCTTGGCCGTGGTCACTCAGTGAATTGGAGCAGGGTATTCTGGAGTCTAGACACGGGAATAGACACAACCGTCTGTCTGGCCGTGTCCCCTATCTGCACTTCAAAGTCTAATGAATTCTCTGCATTTTGCTCCAGAAAGTCCCTAAAATCCTTCCTTTAGCTTGATCAACCAGAGAAATACCTGAAACACAAATAGTGGGATTAAGTACCATGTTTAAAGCAAATTGAACTCAAATGTAGGCATGAATGTATTGAAAGAACATGGATTTTATAGGCATAATTGGCAAATATCAAATCTCCCCACACTTAAGCAATTGCTTGTCCTCAAGCAATTCAAATCAGAACAAGTCTCTCTATAAGCTCTATCCCAGGATTTAGAAATTTAAAAGATTCAATGCGACATGTCCATAACACGACCGTGTAGTGTGGGCGTGTTGGGTCTAGGTAAGTAACATGGGATCTTGACACGCTCGTGTATCAGGCCGTGTTTCATGAGTTCAAACTTCTTTAAGTGACACGGGGTTAACACGCCCGTGTATCGGGCCGTGTTAGTGACATGGCATGCTTAGATACTTGCCTAGCATAGACATGACCGTGTTTCAGGTTATTTGATTCTAGCCAATCGACACTGGCAAGAACACAGCCATGTCACTGGTCGTGTTCCACTCCTGAGCTCTTTGTATGATCTATACGCTTGATGACACGGCCATGTCACTAACTGTGTTCTTTCCCTAGATGCTCTGGGAGATTCATAAGCCTTTGGTTGATGGACACGTGGACCCACACGGCCATGTCATTGGCCATGTTTTCCATTTGGAATCTCTGTAAGGCGCACACGGGGTAGAGCATGCCCGTGTTTCTGTCCGTGTTCTGCACTCTGAACTTAGAATTGAACTTTTACCTTGTAGAAGTGTCTCTAACAAAACCTACACTAAAAAAGAAAAAAATGATACAGGGCTCCCCTTCAACTAAAAAATCAACTAAGAAACTTAACGAAAATAATTTAACCCAAATCATAAAGAAAATGAAGATAAAAGTAAAGCACTAAAAATATTGGGTTGCCTCCCAACAAGCGCTTCTTTACAGTCATTTAGCTGGACTTAAGGACTAAGGAACTATTGTAGAGGGACTTGGAGGTAACAAGCATCTCTGGACAATTCTTGGATGCTAGCACCATGGTATAGCTTCAATCTCTACCCATTGACCTTGAAGGTTTCTTTCTCTGGATGAGTGACTTCAACAGCACCATAAGGGAATATTTGCTTTACCATGAAGGGACCTGAACATCTAGACTTGAGTTTGCCTGGAAACAACCTTAAGTGTGAATTAAAGAGCAGCACTTGGTCCCCAGGTTGAAACTTTTTGGATGATTTAATATGTTGGTCATGCCACTTCTTAGCCTTTTCCTTGTACATCCTTGAACTTTCATAAGCAGCATCTCTCCATTCTGTCAACTGATTTAACTAGAGTAACCTCTTTTCACCAGCATTAAACAAGTCATAATTAAGTAATTTTATAGCCCAAAAGGCTTTATGCTCTAGCTCTACAAGTAAATGACAAGACTTCCCATAAACAAGTTTGTATGGGGTAGTACCAATGGGAGTTTTGAAACCAGTCCTATAGGCCCATAGAGCATCATCTAATTTCAAGGATCATTCCTTTCTAGATCACTTTGTAGTCTTTTCCAGTATTCTTTTAAGTTCCCTGTTTGTCACCTTTACTTGGCCATTGGTTTGGGGGTGAGAAGAGGTAGCCACTTTATGAGTAACATCATATTTCTTCAAGGTATTAGCTAACTGTTGGTTACAAAAGTGGGTGCCTCTATCACTAATGATAAAGCTAGGTGCTCCAAATCTCGCGAACAATTTCCTAAGGAACTTGACAACTACCTTAGCATCATTGGTAGGCAAAGCCTGAGCTTCTACCCATTTAGTTACATAATCTATCGTAACTAGGATATATTTGTTCCCATAAGACGAAGGAAAAGGGCCAATGAAGTCAATGCCCCAGGCATCAAAGACTTCACACACTAAGATGCTAGTTTGGGGCATTTCATTCTTCTTAGAGATGTTACCTGTGCACTGGCAACTGTTATATTGCTTTACATACCTGTGAGCATCTTTAAATAAGGTAGGCTAATAAAAACCTGACTCTAGGACTTTCCTTGTTGTCCCATTGGCTTAATAATGTCCTTCAGTTGGACCCTTATGGCAATGCTCCAAGATGCTTTTGGTTTCAGGATAGGCAACACAATGTCTTATCATTTGGTTTGCACAAATGCAAAATAGATAGGGGTCTTCCCAAAGGTAGTACTTCAAATCATAGAAGAATTTCTTCTTCTATGAAGAAGTTAACTCCTTTGGCAGAACCCTACCTGCAAGGTAGTTAGCAAAATCAACCAACCAAGGAATGTCTCTCACCTCAATCTCAAATAGCCGTTCATATGAAAAAGTGTCGTTTAAGTCCTCTTCCACTAACTCCCTTTGAACTGGGAATTCCAAACTAGACAAGTGGTCTACTGCTAGGTTCTCGGTTCCCTTACGGTCTCAGATCTCCAAGTCAAACTCCTGCAACAACAAAACTCATCGTATTAGTCAACGCTTAGCATCATTTTTGGTCAAAAGACACCTCAGTGCTAAATGATTAGTATACACAATGACTTTAGACAGAATAAGATAACATCTAAATTTGTCTAAAGAGTAAACCACTACTAATCAATTCTTTTTCAGTAGTAGTGTAGTTCTTCTGAGGATCAATCAAAGTTTTGCTTTCGTAGTATATGGGTCAGAAGTGCGTGTCCCTGTGGTGTCCCAAGACTGCTCCTATTGCAAAATCACTTGCATCACACATTAGTTCAAATGGTGATGACCAATCAGGTGTAATCATAATGGGGGCAGTAGTTAATTTTTCTTTTAAGGTATTAAATGCAATCATGCAATCATCATCAAAGACAAAATGGACATCATTTTCAAGCAATTTAGTAAGAGGTCTAGCTATCTTGGAGAAATCTTTGATAAATCTTCTATAGAAACCAACATGACCTAGAAAACTCCTAATTGCCTTAACAGAGGTAGGTGATGGCAATTTAGCTATGGTCTCTACTTTTTCCCTATCCACCTCTATACCCTTACTATAAATTTTATGGCCTATTAGTATACCCTCTTGTACCATAAAATGGAATTTCTCCCAATTCAGGACCAAATTAGTCTCCTCGCATCTTTTAAGTACTCTGGCTAAATTATGCAAGCATAATTCAAAAGAATTGCCAAAGACAGAGAAATCATCCATAAATACCTCCATGATGTCCTCAACCAATTTATCGAAGATTGCCATCATACACCTCTAAAAGGTGGCAGGGGCATTACACAACCTAAATGACATCCTTCTATAAGCAAATGTACCGTAAGGACATGTGAAGGTTGTCTTCTCCTAGTCTTCTCGAGCGATAGGTATTTGGAAGTACCCTGACATGCAATCTAGAAAACAGTAATAGGCATGTCTAGCCATACACTCCAGTATCTGGTCTATGAATGGTAAAGGGAAGTGATCTTTACCAGTGGAATCATTTAGCTTCCGATAGTCTATACATACTCTCCATCCTGTGACTGTCCTCATTGGCACCAACTCATTCTTCTCATTAGGCACCATTGTCATGCCTCCCTTCTTTGGTACTACCTGCACAGGACTAACCCAAGAACTGTCAGCAATAGGGTAAATAACTCCTGCATCTAGAAGTTTAATTACCTTCTTTTTCACCACATCTTTCATGTTCAAGTTCATTCGTCGTTGTGGCTACACCAAAGGTTTGCAGTTTTCTTCTAATGAAATCTTGTAGGTGCAGTATGAGGGGCTAATTCCTCTCATGTCTGAGATCTTCCATGCTATGGCCTTCTTGTGCATCTTGAGCACATCTAAGAGTTTCCCTCTTTGATCATTTGTCAGGTCTGCTGCAATAATTATAGGCAACTTAAAGTTTTCTGCTAAGAAAGCATATTCCAAGTGCTCTGGAAGTTGTTTCAGCTCTAGCTCAGGTGGATCCTCAATGGATGGTTTGATTCTGGTTCTATTATCCTCAATCTTCTCCAGAGATGTATCTCTGATCAATGGATGTTGGGCTTGCATGTATGCCACATGCTCCCTAATCTCTGGGTGATCAGTCTCTTCCTCTCCCTGCATGATACACGTCTCCAATGCATCTCTCGTGAAAATTTCCTGTGTAGAATGGGACACACATGAGTCAATCTTATCTACATAAAATCATGTATCATCAGTACTCATTTTGTATTTCATGGCCTCGGATATTTTAAAGATCACTTGCTCGTCGTCCACCCTTAAAGTTAGCTTGCCACCATGAACATCAATGATGGCTCTAGATGTAGCAAGGAATGGTCGACCTAAAAGCAAGGGTACTTCAACATCTTCATCCATATCCATGATCACAAAATCAACAGGAAAAATAAGCTTATCAACTTTTACTAGGACATCCTCTATTATCCCCTTAGGATATGTGATAGATCTATCTGCTAGTTGAATGCTCAACCTAGTGGGTGTTGGTTCACCAAGTCCCACTTTTTGAAACATACTATAAGACATTAAATTTATACTAGCACCTAAATCTGCTAATGCCTTATCAATAGATAAACTACAGATATTGCAAGGAATAGTAAAACTCCCTGGATCTTTTATTTTTTGTGGTAGCTTGTTCTAGACTATGGCAGAGCATTCCTCATTCAAGGTCACTATAGACAACTGCTCCAGCTTCTTATTGGAAAGGAGATCCTTCATGAACTTTGCATATTTTGGCATCTGCGAAAGAGCTTCAACAAAAGGAATATTAATATGCAACTATTTAAAAAGCTCTAAAAACTTGCCAAATTGTTCCTCTTTTCTGTCATTTGCAAGTCTGCTCGGGTAAGGTATGGGTGGCTGGTATTCTTTCACCACTCCCTTCTTTGGCTCCTATATTTTTTCCAAAACGGTGTCTTCTATTTTCTCATTTATAGCAGCACCTTCATTACCAGTTTGCTTTCTCTCGACTTCATTCAGCTCCTTGCCACTCCTTAATGTGATAGCCTTAGCTTGTTCTTTAGGATTTGGCTCGGTGTAGCTAGGTAAAGTCCCTAGTGGTCTTTCTGAAATCAACTTGGCTAGCTGGCCAATTTGAGTTTCAAGGTTAGGAATGGAAGCCTCTTGATTTCTCATGGATGTTTCAGTGCTTTTAAATCGGCCTTTTGATGCTGTTATAAATTTAGAAAGCTGATCTTCAATGGTTAGCTTCTGTGGTGAGTTAGGATGTTGCTGAAATCCAGGTGGAGGACCTTGTCTTTGCTGCCCTTGGTTGCTCCAAGTGAAATTCGGGTGAGTTCTCCACCCAGGATTATAAGTGTTAGAATAAGAATTATTGGGCATTCGATTTTCCAAATATTCTGTTTGTTCTACTGCTGTTCCTGAAGTGGATACTTCGTATTTGTAGACACCGTATTTTGTCCGGATCTTTTGATGATTAAAATATATTTAAGAAAAATTAGAGATAAATTTAAATTTTTTATCAGTGTTTTTTTTTTTTATTTGTTTGGGCTTTCACAATTAAAAAGAAAAAAAGAAAACTTAAGCCTAATCCATTGTCTCACTAAGCCCATTTTTATTTAAGCCCACTTGGTTCATTTTTGTTATTTTTCTTAATTATGTATATAATTGATAAAAACATATAAATATATTTTGTAAATTTACTTTTGGCATCATTGGATCTAAAGAAACCAATAGGAGAGCAAGGAATTAATTTCCTTCTCTCCTCATTGGTCCAATCTTTGATTTTTCTTTCTTTTAATTGAATAACTAAACAACTAAATAAATAAAGCAAATAAAAAAGAAGCAAAAGGCTGGGCAGCAGCACAAGGGGAGCAGGGGGTTTTTCTTTGGTTAGAGAAAATAAAAGGTGAAAGGGAGGGAGAGCATTCAGCAGAGAAGGGAGAAAGAGGCAGAACCAATTCAGCTAAGCAAGAGGATAACTCATTCAGCAAAGAAACAAGCAGAGAAGGAAGAGAGAGCAGAATTTGTTCTTGAGCAAAGGAGAAACCATTCACAAGCAAGGAGAAAGAAAAGTTGAATGTGGAGTTTAGAATCAGAGCTTCGTAGCTCCAAGAGGTTAGTTATCTATCATTTATGTTTTCTTGTTATTCAGATTTCATTAAATCCAAAAATTAATAAATTTTTTTTGGGAATTGTTCTTCATTTTTTGACTCTTTGATCTTGTTGAATTCATGTTTCTAGGTAGATTTTTGTTAAGTAAGTGCTTGATTTCAATTGTTTCCTACCTATTCTTCATTTCCCCTCTTGAAATTTCATGATTGGATGATTGTATAGGGGGAATTTGGATTATTCCTCTTGCTGGCCAAAATTTATTCATGATGTTCTTGGTTTGTTTTGTTGATTCCTTGGCTTGGGCATGTTAGAATCCTTCCTATTTGATTATTTCTTGCATGATTTTGAATTGCTTGAGGGGCTGGAAATTTTCTAGGTAAGTTTGGCTTGAAACCACCCCCGTCATGTCCATGAATCCCTTGAATTCCTTATTGATTCACTTAGGATTTGTTTGATTATTGTTAGAGGTATGTTATAGTTTAAATGTGGTGTTAAATCCTTGCTGCCCTGTTTTGCTTTAAATTAGCTTGTTAGCCTTTGCATCATGATTGTCCTTTTGTGAAGTGATTGTTGTCTAGGAAATTTCATAATTTATGCTTTCACATTCACATATGTATTTTAGAAAAGTAATAAGAGGTGCTGCTCTATCAACCTTTAACATGTTTGAGGATAAATCCATTGTTGGTGACATTAATGCTTTGAATTTCTTTGTTTTCGGGTCTATCAGACAGCTCTGGCAGCACTCAATGTTTGATTTATTTTTGGAGCTACAGAGCTCGTATTTTAGCATCGTTTGTCCCAATAGAACCGTAAGATGCATGTCTTCAATGCGTAAATTTTTCAGATTTTTTTCATAGTTAGCTTGCTCTCAGTTGGCATGGAAAGTTGGCTTTTTTCTGAGTTATTAGGCATGTTGTTCAGCTCGGGCAGTAGGCAGTGTTTGATTTATTTCTGGAGCTACAAAGCTCAGAATTTAGCATCTTTGGTCTCGTTAGAACCGAGAGACATGTATCTCCATTTTTTATAATTTTCATATTTTTTGTATGTCTATTTTACGCCCAGATTCAGTTTGAACATAGCTGCTCAAGGTTGCACTAACACTGATGTCTTGTCTTTGGCAGTGTTCAGTATTTTATTTCTTTCTGGAGTTGTACAGCTCCAAATCGCATGGTTCTTGTCTTTTATATTTTCAATGTGTGAAATTTTCAGATTTTTTTCATTTCTAGTTTAGGCCAATTTTCTGTTTGAACATAGCTGCACAAGGTTGCACTGACACTGATGCCTTGTCCCTGGCAATGTTCAGTAGTTTATTTATTTTTGGAGTTGTACAGCTCCGAATTGCATGGTTCTTGTCTCTTTAGAAACATAAGATGCATATTTTAAATTTGTGAAATTTTCAGATTTTTTTCATTTCTATTTTAGGCCAATTGTCTGTTTGAACATAGCTGCTCAAGGTTGCACTGACACTGATGCCTTGTCTCTGGCAGTGTTCAGTAGTTTATTTCTTTTTGGAGTTGTACAGCTCCGAATTGCATGGTTCTTGTCTCTTTAGAACCATAAGATGCATATTTTTAATTTTTGAAATTTTCAGATTTTTGGTATGTCTAGTTTAGGCCCAGTTTCTGTTTGAACATAGCTGCTCAATGTTGCACTGACACTAATGCCTTGTCTCTGGCAGTGTTCAGTATTTTATTTCTTTATGAAGTTGTACAGCTCCAAATTAAGTGATGTCAATCTCGTTTGAATTGTAAGATGCGTGGCTCAAATGTATGTAATTTTTAGAATTTTTGCATCTCTAATCTGCTCTCGGTTTTGACTTGCCCATTTTTATGCATGATGAATTCTTTTATGCTAAGGGCTGTTTAGGGGTTGTCTGTGTATTTTTTGTTGATTTTGTGTTTTTTCCTTTTGAGGCATGTGGAAATTAAATGTGTAGGTCAATTAGATAGATTTCTTCTAAGTCTTGCCTAACTTGTGTTTTGGTGTATTCATGAGCATTCTCTGATATGACTCATGGTATTTGTGAGTATGAGCAAATCGAAAGGCCCAACGGGAAGATACCTCACCGTAAGCTTGGAGCAAGAATGACGTTTTATCTTTTATTTTATTTTTTGATGTAAATTAAAATTTCTCGGTACTTAGATTTTGAGACAAGTTTTGTAATATATAAAATCATGCATTTGCACTGCATATAGAAAGTATACATGTGTCGCGTAGTATCCGCATGCCCCTTCACTTATCATGGGAGGATAGGGTGAGTCAGTCCTATATGGGATGCTTTTCTCTATCCGATCTAGGTGAAGGTAGCGCTACCCTGGACGGTCGCTTCATGCGATGAAGGGGTGGAAGAATTTAGATCTCGGTAGATAATTCATGCATTGCACATTTAATTTTCTTTGTTTTTATTTTCATTAGATATTCTTGTAACAATTTATTATTCTGGGATAAATAAAATGTACATTTTTTGCTATATTTTGTTCGCACAACTAATTTAGGGTAATCGTCTTTTGACGGATGCTGTGGGATGTCTAACACCTTCCCCACAGCATAAACAGACTCCCGAACCTTCTCTGATTCGCAAACTTTTATTTCTTTTGATTAATTAAAAAGGTGGTTTTTCAATTGTTCTCCACTTTCTTAATACAATTGGTGGCGACTCCAGAGTTTTCATTTTGAAAACTAAAATATCTTTTGATTTAGCCATCCGCGTCGTAGCGACCTTCAGGTACGTTATGACAGTTTGGCAACTCCACTAGGGATAGTCAGAGAGTCAACCATAGAAAATCGGTTGTGCGAACTTAATACGGCCTTGTGTATTTTCTTTACCCCTAAATTTACTTTTATTTTGTTGTTTCTTTCTTTGTTGGTTAGTTATGCTTTCGATTATGATATTCGCTTATTTTTTTTTTTTTTTTGCATTCATAGATAGCTTATTACTGTTACATTTTTCTTGTATTTCCTTGTAGTTAGGTAGTTTATGGTAGATGTAGTGAGGTTTGTATGCTTCTCCCGCACACACTGTGCACTAACACTATAAACTTGCACACTACTTATCGGCTCTGTACCCGGGTCATTTTAAAGCCAGGATTAGAATGGAGCCTTCTGTTATTACCTGGAGGTTTATACAAAAGCTTTCGCTCAGGTTGTGGATCATCTTGCTGATTTGGGTAAGCAGAGGGGTTATCCCCTTGTGAACCAGGTTAGTATGGTGTGATCTCCATCATTTTGATGGAGACAATTTCCAGTACCTTGGACTTTCAGGATATTAGAACCTATCGCCAAAATGTGCACGTAATTTGACGGTAGATGCCACCTTTATAGGGTAGACTTTGACTACTAGGTTAGCAATCCTAAGCCTAAGGCTGGTCCATGCATAAGACATCGGAGGAGCATTTCTTTTTGTTATTTCTCTAATTGTTTTCATGCATTAAAGTTAGAGGCTTGATGCCTCATTTCTTTTTCAAATAAACCAAGTATCCATTTTTTTTTTATTTTCTCATTTACATTTTTACCCTTTTATTCTCCAAATAAGTAAAAAGAGGTTGAAGCCTTATTTTTTTTCATTATTGTTTCAAAGTAAGTCGTATGCATTTGCGCATCTGTTCAATTGATGAACATCATTTTTTAAATAAAAATATTAGTACTTTTCTTCATTTGTTAATAAGGCAGAAGTTATATTTTGTCCATTTTTTTTTTCTTCTTTCTTGTCAAAGCACCAAAGTTTTTGTTCTGTTCATTTCAAAAAAAAAAAAAGAGTTATACATTTTTCTCTTGTCCATTTCATAAACCTCATTTTTTCCATTAGTCCAATGTAGTTTTCATTGAAAAGTGTTGAACATTGCTCGCTCAAAGAAAAATACACTCAATCAAAACCACTTCGTAAAAAGGTCAATTGGGCTCAAATCAAGAACCATCATTGTCATGGAGGGAAATCAGGAATAAGGTCGCAATCTAGAGGGTGAGTTCGATGAATTGAAATCTGGTCTGAATGAAATGATGAAGCTTCTCACAGAGAACCTGAAGTTGAAGGATGTGGCTGAGGGGTCAAGTGGTGTCAATATCCCTCAAATTTCTCATATAACACCCTTATTGACATACCCGTCAATTGAGGCAAACACTACAATTTCTGCTCCAATATGGGGAATGCCTCCACATATGATGCCTCCTACAAATTTAGTGCAAGAATATGATTCAGTAATCCCTCCAACCACCCAACCAGTTGATGTTATGCGTGCCATCTCACAGCCGTTCTCAAGCCCATTTTCTCTACCTATGGAAGCTCTATTCAATCCAAATAAAAATCAAGGGGGCATCTTCACGTACACTCATCCAATCACTCACTACATTGCATAAGAAGCTTCAAGGGTAGTTCCTTTAGGGAAAGATAAGGAAGAGCTAGAGAAGGAGAGGCTAAGGGTCGAATCCATGGAGAAAAAGCAAGCACTGTTGGAAGAGCAGGTTAAGATTATGCAAGGATTAGGGGCATATGGGTCAGTGAACATTGATGAACTTTCCTTGACACCAGAGATTGTTCTACCAAAAGATTTTAAAATGCCTGAGTTTGCCTGCTATGATGGAACAACCAATCCTCGGCTTCACTTAAAATCCTATTGCACTAAGATGTCCATTTGGTCAAGAGATGAGAAGTTCTTTATGCATTTCTTCCTAGAGAGTTTGACTGGTCCTGCTTCAGATTAGTATTTGCATCTGGATCACCTTAAGATTCACACATGGAGAGACCTGACTGATGCTTTCTTGAAGCAATATAGTTTTAATGACAACATAGCCCTTGCTAGAGCTCAATTGGGGTCTATGCGTAAGGAAGAAAGTGAAAGCTTTAAAGATTACGCTCAAAAGTGGAGGAATTTAGCAGCCCAAGTTCAACCTCTATTATTGTATTCTGAAATGATTCACTATTTTATGAATACTTTGCATTCCCCTTATGCTGAGTTGATGGTAGCAGCTGTTTATAAGAATTTCTCTGAGTTGATTAAGGCCGGAGAGAGAGTTGAAGAGATGAATCGAGCAGGAAAATTGTCATTCTTTGGAAGAGAAAATCATAATAACGGCAGAAAGAATGGAGAATCATTTAGGAAGAAAGAGGGTGAGGTAAATTGGGTACATTCATCAAGAACATTATTGTGCTTTCAACCTTGAGGCCCATACCATCCTCCAATTCCCATTTTTCCACCTCCTTATCAAGTTAATGTAATCCCACCATCTTATCCTTCATACCAACCCAATCTTCCATCATTCTATACACCTCACCAAAATTCTCCTCAAGGATACCATGTTCCTAAAGCACCACTGATGATCAAGTCTAATCATGGATGACCAAGAGGTTTTCAGAAGAATGATGCTTTTCTTGATTTAGGAATGACCAATTTGGAATTGTACTTGCAGCTACTAGAAGCACAAGTAATGATACCACAACCGGTGAAACCATTACAACCTCTATTTCCTCCAAGCTACAATCTGCATCTTAGTTGTGCATTCCACAATGATGTGTTAGGACATTCAATTGAAGATTGCAAAGTTTTTAAAGACCGTATGCTACGGTTGATCTGGGCCGGGGTTGTGAATGTAGAATATGAAAATGGAGTGCCAATTTTGATCATTTGCCCTTCGCCAAATCATGAAGTGCAACTCTAAAAGATTCTAGCTCAAGTGCAAGTGGATAGGTTAGAAGAGATCATCAAGGAAATTTTCATTAGTTCAAAGCTTTTCTCAATTGTTATGTTTATTTTGTCAAAGTCTTACTCTAGACCTTATTTTATTTGCCTTCATTAATGTAAACATCATGTGTTCCCATTCACCATCTTTCATTTTCTAATTCTCTTTTAAATGCTTCTCATCAAAATCCTTCAAAAAAAAAAGGACTCCCATGAGTTTTCCCTTTGAGGAGTTGCAATTGATGCAAAGATGATAAAATTGAGAGTGATGGAAACTCAATACCTCATAACAAAATGATTTTCAAGAACATTGTGAGCTCTACAAGCAAACTTTTCCAATGATCAGAGGCATTTTTTTTGTTCTCCCAAACATTGTGGAGTATCCTTAGTCACCTATTTGAGCTTGAAGAAGTAGTTCATTTCTTAATTTCCGAATTCATTTACTCCTTTGGGAAAGGTAGAACTCCAATAAGATTTTATGACAACATTCAAATGCCAAGAAGGATGATTTTCTTTCTTCTACTCAAACACATTGTATCCTTTGTCATCCCACTTTGAGCTTTAAATTGTCTTTCATACCTGATGAGAATCATACCCGGGCTACAATGAGAATAAACTTGCAAAATATGTCTTCGAAATGTGAATGGACTTGCTAAAAAGAAAGTAAAAATGCAAAGGAAATGCAAAAGAGAGGAAAATTCTCCAAAAAAGAAAAAGACCTTCAAAAAGAGAAGAAAATTCTGTCCCAAAAAAAAAAAAAGAGAAAGAAAGAGAATAAACAAATGTATTCCTTGCATTTGGTTGAGGAATAGGAAAGGTAGTCAAGGTGACAAGAAAATAAAAAATTAGAAGACTACAAGTTGTCAAAAACAAGATTCTCATTGTTGTCCCAACATCAAATGTTTAGGTCTTTACATCTTTTCTTTCATTAGCCATATCTTACGTCCCTAAAACCCCATTACAACCCTTGAGTATCCTTTTGGTAAGTGAATGTTGGCACAAAAACTATTAGAGTTTAGGCATTGAAAAAAATGGAGAAATAAGGTAAAGGACAAAATCAAGTTTTGAGCCTTTATTCTTTCATGTCAAAATAAAAGTTTTTTACCCTAAGATCACGTTACAAGCTTTTGAAGACTTCCTTGAGGATTGATTTGCTAGAACCATAAACTGGGGCAAAATTTTTCATGAAATTTTTTTGGTTTTCAAAAGAAATAAAACTGGGGCAAAGCCTGACTCAAGAAAAATTTCATTAGTATCAATTGCATGACCCTCAAAGAGAATATCTTTAAATCCTTACACTAGGGCAAATTTTCATTCTTCAAATTTGCAAGCTCTCATAACCATTGCAATAAGGGTTCTATGTCCTAACTTTTGCCTCCATAATCTTCCCCAATGCTTGACACTTGGGCAAATTTTGAATTGCCCAAAATTCATTTCTTCCGCAACTTTGTCCTTGACAAGTTCATAGGATAAATCAAGGGGCATAGATCTTGTCTCATATCAACCATTTCTTCACCACTTTGTCATTTCTTGGATGCATGACTCATTTCATTAATTTTTGTTAAATAAAATAAGAGTGGATGTTACTAGATTGACATAATAAGTATTAATTTTTGTGAATTTGCTTTGAAGTAATTACAAGATCTGCATGATGAGTGTTCAGAGGAGTTCATGTGGAAAAGTTTAGAAGGAAATGCTCTCAAAGTTTTCATGGCAACTGAGGGCCATAGATTGATAAATACACTATAATCTCAAATCAAGTGAGCTTGAATGACATGCTTCAGTGTTTGGTTAAAAAGCAAAAGGCTTCAAATTGGGGTAAATTTTGATTGGGTTAAATCTTCTTTGAGCAAGCAAGTCACGTTGTATCTTTAAAGTCATTAAATGTCTTTTGGTCATTGAGTTCTTTGAGATTTGATTTTTTTTTAAAAAAAAAAAAGAGAAAAAAAAAATTAAAACCCATTCATTACCATTTCAGTCACTCGACAGTCCAGTCAAAGTTATCATTTTGCATTTTACTTGACAGTTTGGTCAAGGTCTGACGATCCATCAGAGATTTAAAATTTCATGCCAATCTCAATTTCAGTCAACTCAATAGTCCAGTCGAAGTTTTCATTTTGCATTTTACTTGACGGTCAATGTCTGACAGTCTGTCAGAGTTTTATAATTTCAATGTCAATCTTAATTTCAATCAACTTGACAGTCTATTCGAGGCTTTCATTTTGCATTTACTTGACAGTTTGGTCAAGGTTTGATGGTCCGTCAGAGTTTTAAAATTTCATGCCAATCCCAATTTCATCACTCAACAGTCCAATTGAGATTACCATTTTGCATTTACTTGACAGTTTGGTCAAGGTCTGACGGTCCGTCAGAGTTTTTTAAAATTTCATTCGAATTTCAATTTCAGTCAACTCGATAGTCTAATCGAGGCTTTCATTTTGCATTTACTTGACAGTTTGGTCAAAGTCTGATGGTCTATCAAAGTTTTAAAATTTCATGTCAATCTCAATTTCATCACTCGACAGTCCAGTCGAAGTTATCATTTTACTTTTTACTTGACAGTTCGGTCAAGGTCTGACGGTCCATAAGAGTTTTAAAATTTCATGCCAATCTCAATTTCAGTCAACTCGACAGTCCAATCAAAGTTTTCATTTTTCATTTTACTTGACAGTTCGGTCAAGGTTTGACAATCTGTCAGAGTTTTATAATTTCAATGTCAATCTCAATTTCAGTCAACTCGATAGTCTAATCGAGGCTTTCATTTTGCATTTACTTGACAATTTGGTCAAGGTCTGATGGTTCGTCAGAGTTTTAAAATTTCATGGCAATCTCAATTTCATCACTCAACAATCCGGTTGAGATTACCATTTTGCATTTACTTTACAGTTTAGTCAAGGTTTGACGGTCCGTCAGAGTTTTTTAAAATTTCATTCGAATTTCAATTTTATCACTCGACAATCCGGTCAAGGTTTTCATTTTGCATTTACTTAACAGTTTGGTCAAGGTCTGACGGTCCATCAGAGTTTTTAAAATTTCATTCGAATTTCAATTTTATCATTTGATAGTCCGGTCGAGGTTTTCATTTGCATCTACTTGACAGTTCAGTCAATGTCTTACGGTTCGTCAGTATTTTAAATTTATGTTGACTCCTGAGTGAAAGATCTCGGTACTTTTAAATTATGTTGGCCCACCGAGTGAAAGATCCCGGTGCTTTTAAATTCTGTTAGCTCCCGAGTGAAAAATCTCGATACTTTTAAATCCTATCGGCTCTCAGGTGAAAGATCTCGGTGCTTTTAAATTTTGTCGGCTCCCGGGTAAAAGATCTCAGTGCTTTTAAATTCTGTTGGCTCCCAGGTGAAAGATCTCGGTGCTTTTAAATTATGTCGGCTCCCGGTGAAAGATCTCGGTGCTTTTAAATTTTTTTTGGCTCTCGAGTGAAAGATATCGGTGCTTTCAAATTATGTCAGCTCTCGGGTAAAAGATCTCAATGCTTTTAAATTTTGTTGGCTCCCGAGTGAAAGATCTCGGTGCTTTTAAATTCTATTGGCTCCCGGGTGAAAAATCTCGGTGCTTTTAAATTATGTTTACCTCCCAAGTGAAAGATCTCAGTGCTTTTAAATTCTGTCGGCTCCCGGGGTGAAAGATCTCGGTACTTTTAAATTCTGTCGGTTCCCAGGTGAAAGATCTCGGTGCTTTTAAATTCTATCGGCTTCCGAGTGAAAGATCTCGGTGCTTTTAAATCATGTTGTCTCCTGGGTGAAAGATCTCGATGTTTTTAAATTTTGTTGGCTACCGATTGAAATATCTCAGTGCTTTTAAATTCTGTCGGCTCTCGGGTGAAAGATCTCGGTGCTTTTAAATTCTATTGGCTCTCGAGTGAAAGATCTTGGTGCTTTTAAATTATGTCGGCTCTCTGGTGAAAGATCTCAGTGCTTTTAAATTTTTTTGTTGGCTCCCGGGTGAAAGATCTTGGTGCTTTTAAATTATGTTGGCCCCCCGAGTGAAAGATCTCGGTGCTTTTAAATTCTGTCAACTACTAGGTGAAAGATCTCAGTGCTTTTAAATTTTGTCGGCTCCCGGGTGAAAGATCTCGGTGCTTTTAAATTCATGTCGGCTCCCGAGTGAAAGATCTCGGTGCTTTTAAATCCTGTCGGCTCCTGAGTGAAAGATCTCGGTGCTTTTTAAATCCTGTCAGCTCCCGAATAAAAGATATCGGTACTTTTAATTCTTTCGGCTCCCGGGTGAAAGATCCCAGTGCTTTTAAATTTTGTCGGCTCTCGGGTGAAAGATCTTAGTGCTTTTAAATTTCTGTCGACTCCTGAGTGAAACCTTTCAGTGCTTTTGAATTTTTGATAGGCTCTGAACAAAATACTTGTCTTTTTGTCTTTACATGTTTCTTATACTAAAACATGATAAGCAATAGCTGAGTCTGTTTTATGTATAAGAAAACATGTAAAGAAGGGAAATAACACCTTCCCCACAGCATAAACAGACTCCCAAACCCTCTCTGATTCGCAGACCTTTGTTTCTTTTGATTAATTAAAAAAGGGGTTTTCCAATTGTTCCCCGCTTTCTTAATACAATTGGTGGCGACTCTAGAGTTTTCATTTTGAAAACTAAAATCTCTTTTTATTTAGCCATCCGCGTCGTAGCGACCTTCGAGTACGTTATGACTGTATTCATGGTTAAAATGTCCTCCCCCACAAATATCACAACTCATAAACAGTGATAGTGGAGTAGGTCATATCATCAATCTTCTTAGTCAAGGCCTCAATTTTTGCCTCTAAAGAGGTGATAATGCCCACATTATGCACTCCTCCTAATTTGACCTTCATTCTCTGGGGTCCCCACTGGTAGTTGTTCATGGCAATGTTCTCAATCAACGTCTATAGTTCTTCAGGAGTTTTGAAGCTTGTGGTTCCTCCTGAGGAAGCATCAATGAGCTGTCCAGTCCCAAAACTGAGACCACTGTGAAAAGTTTGCATCTAAACTCCTAAATCCAACCTATGATGTGGGCATTTTCTCAGCAATTCCTTCCATCTCTCCCATACTTCGTAAAGTGTTTCACCATCTAATTGCTAGAAACAAAAGATGTCATTTCTAAGCCTTGTTGTTCCTGCTGAAGGGAAGTATCGGCTTAGAAATCTCTCAGTGAGCTCATTTCATGTCCTGATAGAACCCGGAGGTAATGTCGTCAACCATGATTTTGCTTTATCCCTCAATGTGAAGGGGAAAAGCCTCAATCTAGTTGCATCCTCACTAGCTCCATTAATTTTAAAAGTATCACAAATCTCTAAGAAATTTGTGATGTGAGTATGAGGGTCTTCATCCGGCAGCCCATCGAATTGCACAAGCTGCTACACCATCTAGATGATGTTCGGCTTGATTTCAAAGTTGTTGGCATTCACCGGAGGTCTAGTTATGCTGGACTCAGTTCCAGCAGTTGATGGCCTTCCATAATCTCTCATGGTTTGTGGTCTTTCTGGCTCAGTCATGGTAGGTTCTTCTTCGAAAATAGGCTCGGATGGTTGACCTTCCAGTAGGATAGCCTTGTTCCTTGATTTTCTCACCAATGTATGCTCAATTTCTGCATTTAACTCAAAGAGCTTCTAGTTACTACTTCGTGTCATACACTAGTAAAACTAGCTACTACAAAGATCAACCACAAGCAATGATAAGAAAGAGGTTCAATGATAACCAGAATTTCTCTAAAGAAAATAAAATGATTAGAGTAATAGAAAGTAAATATTCCTAATATTATAGCTCCCTGGCAACGGCCCCAAAAACTTGATGTTTAATTTAGAATTGTATTCAATTAAATCAATACTACAATCACTCTAGGCAAGTGTACCTATCGTTTTGTAGAATAGCTTAATCGAGTACATATATCATTCCCACAAGGAACTATAGCTATTAGTAGTAATCCCTTTTTTATTATCTAATCTCAGAACTGTGGTTTAATTAATGAACTACTTAATCTAAACTAATATAAACAAGTCAAGAAAATAATAACAATAAATTTGATAGATTTATCAATTGAGAAAGACATGTCTAGATAAGAATCCCCTTAGAATCTAACATCGCACTTTCATTTTTAACTCAATGGTCACCAATTCTTTACTTAGACTAATGGAAATTCCTGAATTATGCCTTATTCTTTCTCAAGCAATATGACATCTATTTCTAGGTTGATTGATTGAAATCTCTTCCTAATCAACACCCCCAAGAATGCATTAGCTCGTGCTCTGTGAATTCCTTTTAGTACATTGACTCAAATCAGCAGATTTATGTGGTCCTATCTCTAGTGATTCCATACAAATCCTATTGTCTACAAGTGATTTGTTTAATTTACAATTTCTCAATCTATAAACTAAAATCTGGTGTTGAATCAATGTCGTGCTTCATCAACTCAACACAAATAATAATCATAGACAATTCTAAGAAATGAAAGGTACATTATCATTAAATCAAAGGAAGAAGAGTTTAGATGTAGTTCTAGGGTTCATCCTATCTAAACCTTTACAAATTAGTTCATGATAAAATTTGAATCAAAAGAATACAGAGAAGACAAGATAGAATCAGAAAAACCTATTCTCATGACTTTCTTCCGGGGGTTGATCTTCTATCTTGTTCTTCTCTAAGCCTCCAAAGTGCTCTTCCCGCACCTCGCCTCTGATGTCCACCAAGAACCCTAAAATGTTCGACTCCAAAAAAAGATCCTCCCCCTTTCCCTTTAGGTTCAAGAATATACTACTTCAAACTCTAGGGTTTCACCTTCAGAAGCTCGAACACGGCCAAGACACGGGCGTGTTCACTTAAGGTAGCTGGACGTGTCTGATTGGTGTTGTCGCTTAACCAATTAAATTAAACCGAATCCCTAATTAGAATGCAACAGAGGGCATAATCCGGGTTTGTCTCACAAGGAATGCAATGTATAATCAATAATTTCAAGTTAAAAACAGGGGATTTTTGAAACAAGATTATAATAGTAAATTGCAGAATTAAACAAAGATTAATGTAGTTGATTAAAGGCGTAACCTAGCTAGACATCCATTAAAAACCGGTTTGATTCATCCTAGATTAACATGAGTGATTAAGTCTTAATGCAGCACTACTAATTGAGTTTAATCACAACTGAAATCTCTAATTATGATCAATTGTTCCTACTGAGTTATAACTCAGGATTCGATTAATCACATACAATCACTAATCTTGTAATCACAAAGACTAAGCAATTAGTGATTAATCTAAAAACCGAACATCAATTAGCATAGCATAGCTTCTTTGAATTCTAACCACAGATTAAAGATTGATCAATCTAAATTCTATTTCTTACTTCAATATCCATATAAATCACAAAGATCTCCATGAATTCATACAAAGATTAAAGCAAGGTAGAAATTCAAAGAAGAAATTGCATTAAGTTTAATCCAATTAAGAACATAATCTCAAAATCAAAACCGAATTTAATCAGGAGTCTAACTTGGTTACAAGGATTCTACTCCTCCATGGTCATGAAATCCAAGCTCCAATGGAGAAGTGCAGTCATAAATCAAAGAGCTCCAAAATTTTCAAGAGAGAAAACAAAAGCTGCCTAGTCTAGAATTGATAACTCGTCTGCCTCCTTTCTCTGCTTATAACTTCCTAACTTTCATGCACACCTAATTTACCCCTAACCTAGTTTAAACCTCTGGACCTCAGCTTCAAATGGGCTCCGGTTTGGGCCTAATTGGGCCTGAATTGAGGAAGTTAAGCCCATTTAAGTCCATCTAGGTCCATATAGGTCTCTGGACTAATCAGCCATTTTCGACAGGCAATAAGACCATCTTAACTTCATAATTTGTTGAACCGGCCTTCATAACAATTGAAGCCCTATGCCTTAGCTTTCCAATGGGACCAGTTTCAAGTCCATACGACATGTACAGCACAAGTTATGGTCCAAACACTGCATGCGGGTCAGGATCCAGCGGCAGCAACTCTACTCTGACTTCCGGGTTAAATTTGACCCACTGAACGTCTAAATTGGCCTTGGAGGTCTGAATGAAAGTTGTAGATAATCCTCTTAGCTTTCCTACAAGGCAAGAATCACAATTTTTAGACATCCAGAACTAAAGATATACCCGAAATACAGAATAGTGTCAAAACCCTAAT
The DNA here is from genome assembly GCA_003255065.1 of Cercis canadensis. Lineage (NCBI taxonomy): Eukaryota > Viridiplantae > Streptophyta > Magnoliopsida > Fabales > Fabaceae > Cercis > Cercis canadensis. The sequence continues at coordinate 224,214 of QAOA01000112.1, forward strand.
AATGCTGAAAAACACACTTAAGCCCAATTTGAACCTAATTAATGAAATATGACCCAAGCCCAATCAAATAGGCCCAAAATAGGATTAGGAGGTTAAAAATGGGGATTAATTAATATATAAAAATACTATTCATCAGTGTCACTTAAATTCCTCTTCTGGACTGCAAACACGGCCTAAAACACGGTCATGCTCACTCTTCTTTATGTCGTGTTCACTTCAACATGGCCATGTTCTTATGCTAAAGGCATGTTCATACTCAGGGTATTCTCTGGATTGCTAACACGGCACCAAACGCGGGCGTGTTCTTCACAAATCTTGGCCATGTTCACTCAGTGAACTGGAGCAGGGTATTCTGGAGTCTAAACACATGAACAGACAAGACCATGTGTCTGGCCGTGTCTGCACTTCAAAGTCTAATGAATTCTCTACACTTTGCTCCATGAAGTCCCTAGAATCCTTCCTCTAGTTTGATCAACCAAAGAAATACCTGAAATGCAAATAGTGGGATGAAGTACTATGTTTAAAGCAAATTGAACTATGTTAATGTTGGTCTTGTTATTTATTTACACTGCTGGCTAAGAGTTAAGTTTGGGTTACTGCCCTTTCATTTTTATTATGGTTATATTGTGGTCATCTATTTTTATTTGTTTTAAGCTACTGCCATATGTAATAAAAGAAAAAAATGGGTGTGGTTTATCTTGTTTAATTGGCTGTTTCATTGTAGTTCAAGGGCTATTATTTTTTGTCACTGTTTTGACCTTAAAATGTTGACTTTTTTGGTCTATTTTTGTTACTATTTTAATATTAATATGATAGCTATTTAGTACTTATTTTGCTTGCTATTTTTGGCATTTTTAGTGTTGTTTTAGCCTTATTTTTGCTTGTTGTATTGATAATATTTTGTGCTGATTTCAGTGATTTTTGTTTACTATTTTGATGCTAAAAATGGGGAGGGCTGCCATATTTGATGTTGTAACTTACATTTTCTTTTGATATTTGAAAATTTTCATTGAGCCTTCAATGTTGATGCTTGAGAATTTCAGCAAGTTGCGAATTTGATTTTGAAAGATTGATTGGAAGCTCAAAGTTGGAAGATTATCATTCTCTTTCTTTTTAGTTTGAATGTAATTAAAATTCTCTTCCCCAAGACAAGTATTGTAATACTTATACCCATACATTTGCATAGCATTTAGGAATGTGATTGGGCGATTGTCTCCATAAGCCCCTACTTATCATGGAAGGATAGGGCAATCCATCTAAATATTGGGTGGCCCACTCTATTCGTCCTAGGTAAGGATAAGAGCCACCATGGAAACGCTTTATGCGATGAACGGGTGGAAGGATTAGGACTCGTTAGTTGCATGGATAGCACGTTTAATTCTCGTTTTAATTGTTTTTTGTCATTTCTAGAATATTGGATATTTTATTATTTGTATGCATGTTTAAATCCTTATTTGAGAGCAATGGAAGACTAGAATGATCCATTTTCAAAATCTTTATTTTTTGTTTCAAGTGTTTATTTTATTTCTGCCCCTTTGTTTAAACAAAAGAAAAGAACAAAAAAATTGTGAAAGAAGTTTTAAAAAGAAAAAAAAAATATTTTCTTTGTTTTTAAGAATTTTGATTCTTTGTNAAAGCGAAAGAAAAAGAACTACGAAGACTTTGATACCTAATTAGGGTACGTAGGAGCTTATAGAGGAAGCAAGTCAAGTCTAATTTTAAATAAATTCCTCGTTTCATTTTCTTTCCTAATAAACAAAAAAGGATCATTTTATTTCTAGTCTTGTATTCTCTTCGATAGGAGAGACACTGAAGCTAACTTGGGACATTTTTTACATTCATTAGTTTTATTATATATATGTATGAATGTATGTTAATTGTTTAGGGATAATATAAATACACTGTTCGTCGTAACTAATTTGCACAATTAATTTTAGGTAACAGTCTATTAGACAGGTATTGTGAGGTGCCTATCACTTTTCTTACACACAATAGACTCCTAAACCCTCTTTCATTCGCAGATCATTTTTAAAATTCAAAACGGGATTTTCTAATTGTTGCCATTTTCTTGATACAATTGGTAGCAACTCTAAGTTTTCTTTCGAAAACTAATCTTTGTAAGGTCTGTCATTTGCATTGTAGCAACCTTTGGATACGTTGTGATAGTTTGGCAACTCTACTATGGATTGTCAGAGAGTCAAGCCCAAGAAATTAGTTGTGCAAATTTAGTATGACCTTTTG
>QAOA01000112.1:227361-527561 GCA_003255065.1 Cercis canadensis
TTGCATGTGATAAAAGAGGATTGTATGGTTGATTAATGTTTCTGAGCTTTTGGATGGATTAATCACCTTGGCTGGATCATGGACTTAGGTAAAACTAGACTTGAATGTTTGCTTAATTCATTTGGTCTTAGTTGAATCCGAATTCTGGTTGCTTAACCAGTGGAATCCATAGAACATTGAGAGGCTTCTTGATATGTTTTAAAGGCCAAGAACATGGTTAATAATTGAATGGATCATTAGACATCAAGGATGAACTTAAATCAGAACTAGTTAAGGCTTGGATTGGTTGTTTTCCTTTAGGTTACTACTGATAATTAATTTCTGTCAAGCACTTAAACCAAACTCAACCCCCTCTGTTTACATGCTTTTCAATATGATTCACCACATAGAACAATCCTTAGGTTCGACTTAGGGTTGCCTTATGCTACAAGTAGCTTAGGTAAATCAACCTTAAACTTTAAGTAATTTGAGGAGCCTCGGCAGCTCATCAATGTTCTAGTTCCTTATCCTTTGTTCATTTTTGTTCTCCCTCTGTTGTCTAAAAGCAAAGTCTAATTACATAAAGAACAGGGTTTAGAGTACTAATAATCTAATTATAGAACTAGAAAGTATTCGGTAAGTTCAACTTTCTTCTATAAGGAAAGGGAAAAATGGAAATTCTACATTTTTTACCTTTAAATTGATATGAAAAGAGAATGACCCAACTAATCAATAGGACTTTACAATTTTCAATTGCAACTTTGAGCAATTTCATCAATAATTTCACTAATCATTTACCGTTTTTGTGCAATTAAATGTATGAGAAACACCAGGATTAGACAAGAAGATAATTCAAAACTGGATCAAATTTCTTGTTGAATGAAATGAAATTCATATAGATTGACCCAAAATGCAAATGAAAATTTTACAGCAAATGTTGCAGAAGAATTGGTGTGTGGCTAAACCTGGAATTGATGATAATACTCTTCTGGCAAATATTTTGTTTGTTCCAAAGAAAATTGTAAGGATATACAAGGAGGAGGGCCATTCATTATGAATTCTTTCTTTTGTGAGTCTTTTGAAGAAGTTTCAAGAATATAGTTTTAGCATGCAAAACTATATCAGAAAATTAAATTATATAATTATGCAAGAATACCCTCTGGTTATGCAAATACTCTATGTATCAATAATGGATTAGAATTGAAAATTTCAAGTTCAGTTCCTTTTAATTAAAAGCTTTTATAGTTTCATCTTTTATTATAGTCATTTGAAAGGGAAAAATGTATCAGAACACAATAGAAACATAAATCAAGTCATACGACTCAATGCAAAAAAATTATTATTGCTGGCCAATGTACAGTAGCATCTTTCAAAGCTTTCAACAGAGTGACCTCATAATTAGGAGCACTTTCAGATAGAACCGGTCTTTGATATCATCAAAAAACCTGAAATAAGCATGCCTGCTTGCCTTATTGAAGAAAGGGACAGTACAAACTCCCCAAAAACCAGCAGCAAATCCAACTCCCATTCCAATGTAGAAGCATGACAAAAATTCTTCTTCATCTTTTGCGTTGAGTTTTGTGTCAACATCTTGTTTCTCTTGTTTGCAATTCTTTAGAGGAGCTCCACAAAGTTCAAGGTTACCCATATAGCTAAGTGCATCAAAACTCTGAAGTTGAGTTCCTGTTGGAATTTTGCCAATGAAATTGTTGAATGATAAGTTCAAGTAACTGAGAAAAGACAAATCAGACAGTGTTTGTGGAATTTCCCCAAAAAGTTGGTTTCTTGAAAAATCCAAGGATTCCAAATTTTTCATTTGACCAATCTCTTGCGGTACCTTCCGTATCAAATGGTTGTCAGACAAGTTCAAAACTTGCAATAGAGAAAGACTAAATAATTCTGGAGGGATGGTTCCACATAACTTGTTACTTGAAAGGTCAACAAGCCGTATGTACTTCAAATTGTTTTCATATTCTGATTCCCGACCTTTGATAAGCAACCTAAACCTATATCCCAAATGATATTCACTCATAGAGAATAAAGACGGAGAAAGATTTGCATTGGACATGGAAGTGATATTATATAGGCACTTAGGTAGAGGTCCTGACAGGTTATTATCTGCAAGATCTAATATTATGAGAGAAGAAAGTTAGCATATCTGTGGTGGAATACTCCCAATAAATTCATTCGATCTCAACTGAATAGCTTGTGTGCTCTGCCCTCCCATCCAAGTTGGTATACTTCCTGAAAATTTATTTCCTTCTAGATTGAGGAATACCAAACTTTTGCAATTTTTCAATGACAAGGGTATGTCCCCAAACAAGTTATTGTTACCCAGATACAGTAATACAACATCAGATAACAAGCCCATAGAACGAGGAATTTTTCCTGTGAATTTGTTTCCTCCCAAGTGAACGTAACGCAGATTTTTCCAATTCATCTAGCATTCAGGAAGTTCTCCAGATAAAAGGTTATAAGAAACATCCAAAGTGAATAGATAATTTCCTTTTGCATTCTGAGTACCACATAAGAAAGGAGAAGTGGATCTTGAGAAAGAGTTGGACCTTGCGTGGAAATAAATGACATTTGATGTTAAACGCGGCAGGCCACCTGTGATGCTATTAGATGATAGATCTATTGTCGTTGCATTTAGCACCAAATTTGGTATGTTCCCACTAATTGAGTTGTTGCTTATATCAACACTCTTAGAGACATTGGATATCAAGCTCCAGAACTTGTCATGATTGATGCTCGAAATTCCCGTGCTGGGAATATGGAAAAATGTTAGAGATCTTTGTGTATATAACCAGGTAGGAAATGTGGGACCCAAGACACAATAACTCAGAAAAACTCCATCAAGTTGAAAAGGGGGAATCCAGTCAGTACCAATATGAAACCGAAGAGCTGATGATCTGAAATCCATCAACTTTAAATTTGAGAGTTTGGCAAAATTGGTCTCTGAGACTACCCCTTCAAAGGCATTGGCTCCAAAAAGTAGAGTCTCTAAGTTTGAGAGTTGCCCAAGACTTTCTAGAAGACTACCATTCAAGTGGTTTTTCCTAAAGTCTAGGTGATTTAAGGAAGATAGATTTCCCAAAGTAGGAGGAACTGAACCATGAAATGAATTACTTGAAAGATCAAGTTCTTGGAGATGTTTGTATTGGCCTAACCATCCAGGGATAGTTCCATTTAGATTGTTGAAACCCAAAAGTAAGGATTTCAAATTTTGGAGACTTAGGAGTGTATATATTTGGCCATTAAACTCATTCATTCTAAGGTCAAGATAAGAAAGGCTATTGCTGAGATTGGACAACCAATTTGGTATTTGAGAGTGAAAATAGTTAGAAGAAAGATCAAGAAAAGTGAGTGAAGTGAAATTGACATATCTAAGAGAAGGACTTAAAGAATTTAGGTCACACATGCTTAAGTGTAACTCTAAAAGTAAAGAAGACATACTTGTTAGAGATTGAAGCCAATAAGTCTCTCTTTGAAGAATGATGCCACTCAAGTCAAGATATCTCAATGAAGAAATATAAGAAAGCCATTGAAGATTGTCCATTTGAAGGTTATAATTATATGATAAATCAAGACCATGGAGGGTAGAGAAATTTGTGGAGGGGTGGTTGTGATATCTCTTCTTGTCATTAATAGCTGAAAAGTTATTGTCGCTCAAGTCCAAGTAATTCAGAAATTCAAGTTGAAGCAAACAAAGGTTGATTTCACCTCCCAAGCGTTCTGAAGTGTAACTAGGGTCAATGTATGAATACTTGAGATTGAGTTTGTTTACTCTGCCTGTAATGTTGTGGCATTGAACTCCGCTCCATTTGCAACAATCTTCTTCAGTAGACCAAGATGACAACATCTTGGAAGGATCCACCACACCTTCTATGAACTGTAAGAGCACCTCTCGATCTCTTTTATTGCAAACATTCATGGAACTGCTTCTACTTGAGCTTAAATCGAAAATGGCTCCACATAGAAACCATAACAGAAACATTGTAATTTGTGAAGTGGACCTAAGCATCATAACAGCAGATGAGGAAGACTCCAACGGGTTTAGTAACAGAAAATTACACAGCACTATAATCTCACAGTTCACCTATAATCAAGGCTTAAATGCTTGACTCAGTCGATGTATACAGTTGAGTAAACCGGACCCACTTTCCACTCAAAAAATCTGCATGATAGTTTGTGGAAATTCAGAGATAGAGACTTGTCTTTTCTTATTCTTTCATAGTCCATTTTTTCCACCGAGTAGTCAGTGATTGTAATTTGTGAAGTTGACCTAAGCATCATAACAGCAGATGAGGAAGACTCCAACAACTTTAGTAACAGAAAATTACACAGCACTATAATCTCACAGTTCACCTATAATCCAGGCTTAAATGCTTGACTTAGTCAATGTATACAGTTGAGTAAACCGGACCCACTTTCCACTCAAAAAATCTGCATGATAGTTTGTGGAAATTCACAGATAGAGACTTGTCTTTTCTTCTTCTTTCCTAGTCCATTTTTTCCACTGAGTAATCAGTGATTGTAATTTTTGAAGTGGACCTAAGCATCATAACAGCAGATGAGGAAGGCTCCAACGGGTTTAGTAACAGAAAATTACACAGCACTATAATCTAACAGTTCACCTATAATCAAGGCTCAAATACTTGACTCAGTCAATGTATACAGTTGAGTAAACCGGACCCATTTTCCACTCAAAAAATCTGCATGATAGTTTGTGGAAATTCACAGATAGAGACTTGTCTTTTTTTATTCTTAGTCCATTTTTTCCACTGAGTAGTTAGTGATTGTAATTTGTGAAGTTGACCTAAGCATCATAACAGCAGATGAGGAAGACTCCAACGAGTTTAGTAACAAAATTACACAGCACTATAATCTCACAGTTCACCTATAATGCAGGCTTAAATGCTTGACTTAGTCAATGTATACTGTTGAGTAAACCGGACCCATTTTCCACTCAAAAAATCTGCATGATAGTTTGTGGAAATTCACAGATAGAGACTTGTCTTTTTTTCTTCTTTCTTAGTCCGTTTTTGCCACTGAGTAGTTAGTGACCTTCATTTTCATCTTCGTGCTGCTGTCCTTTCTTGTCGGTTTATTTATCTTCCACATTCCGTTTCAATGTATAATTGGACTACAAATAATTCAAAGCAAGAAACTTTGAGAACAAATTGCGATAATTGAGCCTACGTAACTCATTAATTTTTGATGAAGCTGTTAGAAAGAAGGTGTATCACAGTTTCGATATAGGGGATTTGGATCCTCTAAAGCAAGGGATGAAAAAGAAAAATGCTTCAAAGGCTAGAGCCTAGCTTTGTCAAGAAGTCTGTGATCTAACTGTTAAAATTAGAAGGGCAAAAGAATTTCTTGAAATTATGTTTCATGTGCTATATTTATTAAGGTGGATAAGTAAATAATAAAAAAAAAAAAAAACCTTCATTATGTCAAATTATTTTTTAATTTCTAATCAAGAAAATAAAAATGATAGTGCAAGATCAAATACTAAGAGAGAATTTGAATACAAAGAAAACGTCTTAAATTTTTCATGTTTTACATGTGAAGAAAAATATAAATTTATTTCAGAAAAATCTCCCTAGAAAAACAAAAGAACAAAATTGCTAGCCATCTCACCAAGAAAATAGTTATCATTACATAATAAAATTTATCACTTACTACACAGTAATTATCATTGAGATATAATAGGAAAGTATTTAATTGCATATAAAGTATAATTTATTATGCTAAAAGAATATTTGAGGATACATCGCTAAAAAAATTAGAGAATCCAAATCCTTATGAATTACGTCGTAATTATGTAAGCATTGTGAATGGACACAACTGATCTTTCTCCAGCAATGTGTCCCACTCTTTACTCTCCAACAAGTCCCCATCATAACAACTTGGAAGTATACAACACGCATTCTTTGAATTGTAAGAGGATCTCTCAAAGTCTTTTGTTGCAATGAATCTTAGAGTTGCTGCTACTTAAAGGTTAAATTGAACATTGCTCCATAAAAGAAATCATAGCGGTAAGAGATTTAGCCTATGCAACCAAGATAACAAACAAATACCAAAAGAGGAAATCTAAACCAGAAAACAATTAAAGCAGTAAATCAAAGTAAAAAAGAACAACACCAGAATTTACGTCGTTCAGCCAAGTTGGCTTACATCCACGAGAGAGAGCATTCCACTATGATTATCATCAACAAGATTGGATCTTTTTTACAATAGAATCCCCCTTGGTTCTTGTTCTTGAACCTTGCAACATATGCAAGTTAGAACACCAAGTCTCACTCTATCTTTTATCTCTCAATCACTCTAATTTTTTCCTTCTCTAATTTCTCCTAAGTCTAGAAACTCTAATCGCAAGTTATATGTTCCTTCATACATCACATGTTTATATATAGGCACCAGTCATAAGTCGGCTATGGCTACTAACTAACTAATAACTGATTTTGGAGACAAACACGCCCATGACATGGTCGTGTCTTGATGATCCAGAACTTCACTTAAGTGACACTCCCCGTGTCATTAAGTGTCTTGCCCGTGTCTGTAGTTCTGAGACTCACTCTAGTTCCTCATCATGAACATGGCCATGTCTGATGCCATGTCTGCTAAACATGCCCATGTCTTAACTCTCACGCCCCGTGTCTGAACTCCCGAGACTAACTTCAATTGACACGTTCTACTCTTTGGGTGACCATGCCTGTGTCACGTTCCCGTGTCTTCATTTCCATAGGTGAACATGCCCATGTCACATCCCGTGTCTTCATTCCAGAGATGATGTTTAAGTGACATGCTCTACTCCATAAGTGAACACGGCCGTGTCTCTAGCCGGTGTTCCACTTACTCAAGAGCTGATCATCACAATAGCAGAAACATTACAATTTTTTAAGTCAACATAACCATCATAACAACAGATGAAAGGACTAAAATGAGGTAAAAGACAGAGGATTAGACTGCACTATAATCTAACAGTTTGCCCATAATCAAGTAAATGCTTGGCTCATTCAATGTACATAGTCGAGTAACCCAAGACCCACTTAGAAATTCTGCTTGAGGTTGGAAAAAATTCACTGATTCTCCCATTATGAATTTCCCCAATTACAACAGTCTTCTTCTAGCATGCTAGGGTTCATCAATCAATTTCATTGCAACAAACCTTCAAAAGTTCTTCTCTAAAGATGACGATCAACTCTAGAGGATTGACAGCAGAAGAATTGCAATTTGTCAAGTTGTCCTAGCAATGATAAGACGAACACATCAAAGAACTCGAAAGGATATTAATGACAAATTTAAATTATTATAGCTCTCTAGAGCAATGAGTTACAATTACAAGTATAATCTTACAATTTAGGCAAGATTCAAGGTTTACTTTGCTTTGTTATATATAAAATCATTCCTGGGCCATTACTTAAGACCTTAAACTTTTGAGTTGAATCGGTTCCTAACATAGTATTTTCTAAATTAAATTGAAATTTTAGCATAAATTATAAGTGGACATGTGCTTTATCCACACTTCAACCCCAAAGGGCTTTTGCGACCTTAAGCTTTTGGGTTGAATAGGTTTTTGGCATGACTCATCAACCAATTTATCACCACTTTGAAAGCCTAAATAATGTTCTAAGAAATTTATTGATAGATAGTTCTTGTAGTTTTGGTTATGTTTTTAGCTTTCAGGTTCCTTTCATAATTTATTTTCAGCAGACGGTGACTTAAGACTTCGTTCCTTTTTAACCATGTAGAACACAAGAAAGGTGATAATTTTCTGTATGAATATTTAGTAGCAATTTCCTCTGTTCTAGAGCATAATCTAGATGCACAAGAAGAATAAATTATTCATGTATGTCTCGATATGTGAGACTGGAAAATTCAAAGAGTATATCTTAATGGCAAGAAAGAAAAAAAAAAAAAAGATACTATCTCGATATGATACAAGTTAATTTTCTCGTTGTAACTGGTCACTGGTGCAATTATTTATTTCTTTTTTAGAGTGAATTTTTCAAATTGGTTGTGCTTTAAATTTGAAAATTCAAATTTAAATTATAATTTTTTTTTGGTTAAATTATTGTACGGAGGCTTGATTCTTGACCCCTTACCGTTAAATTTATTGAATAAAATTGATTGTGCTTTAAATTCGAAATTTTAGTTTATAAAAATTCCGTTGCCATCATTATATGCAACAATCTCAACCATTTATTATTTCAAAGGGCTGAAAGAATAATGAGAGAAGGCAATAAAATGTTTAAACCCTGATATGATTACGCAGTAAAAGGTTTACATTCAAGGGTTATTTTGAGGTTAAGTGCTCACTGTTTTGGAGGCTGGTTGCTATTTCTTAAAGAGAATGTTCATTGTTTGATTTTACTTTCATTTTGTGGCCGTTTCAAGGTTCGATTATGCACTGATTTTGACTTAAAAATGAGAGCTGTTCTTGGTATAATGTTGGTGGTTTGGACTGATTAAGGGTTGTTTTTGGGTTCATAAGCCGAAGTTGTTGCTTTGATTTGCTTCATTTATTATGGGTTGTCTTAGATTTATTCATGTGGGCTAGTCTATGTGGTTTGTGTTTCACATGAAGCTAAAGGCTAGTGATATTTTCTTTGACTCAGTTAGGTCTGGTTATGTTAAATTTATTTTGGTTTTATTACCACTCACTTTTATTTTGCTCTTTTGATTTTGTGAGCAAATTCTTGATGAATATTACATTGGTGAGGTGGGGCTACTTGACATCATATGTTTAGGCAAGTTAGAAGCTTCAAGGCCAAAGATTTGATTTGGATGATAGCAAGCAAATTTCTCTTGCTTTTTTTCTTTTGTAATTTTCAAATGATTTCCCCCTCCCTTTTGAGATAGGAAAATTGTAAATCTATGCATTTGCATTCATTTAGGTATTTACTTGCATGCATGATTAGTAGTTCGTAGGCCCTTCACTTGTAATGGAATGATAGGGCGAGTTGATTTTATATGGGATAACTTTTTTCTATCTGACCTAGGAGAAAATAAGTGCTATCTCTAGGATGCTTTATGCGGAAACAAGTAGAAGACTTAGGACTCGCTAGTTGCATGTATAACATGTTTAATTTCTATTAAGTATGACTTTCATTTTATTTTTATGCATGATTACTTGTATTTGAATCATTTATTGAAGAAATTGGTTTTAGAGAATTAAAGACAAGAATGATCGACGTTTTTGAAAAATTCTTATTCTAATTTTTTACTTTTACTTATATCTGTCAATTTTACTCTATACCCGTATTTTTGTTATTAATGAATTAATTTACTTATTTTTTTATTGATTTACTATTTTGGTTTTATTTCACTTAAAAAAATAAAAAGGGAAAGAAAGAAATTTAATTTTTTTTTAACTTAAAAAAAAAATACCAGAGAGGAAAACAAAAGTAGAAAGAAAAATATTCCTTTGAAAAAGAAATATCTTCTTTTATTTTTGAGAATTGATTACCTATTTTCTGAAAATGAACTATGAAGGTCTTGATCTATAATTAGGGTACGTAGGAGTTTGTAGAGGAAGCAAGTCAGGTCTAGCTTTAAATAAATTACTCATTTCCTTTTCTTTCTTTTGTTTATAAAAAAGAAAATGGATCATGTTTCTAGTCTTTGTTTTTTTCCTGTTTAGGAATAATTGAAATATAAAAATGGCCATAACAATTATGCACAACTAGTTTTAGGTAATCATTCTTCGAACATGTGTCGTAGAATGCCTAACACCTTCCCCATACATAATTAAACTCTGAAACCTTCTATGGTTCATAGACCATTTTGAAAAACCTCAAAAAGAGTTTTTCAATTATTCTCCTATTTTTTAATATAATTAGCGGCGACTCCAAGTTTTCTTTGAAAACTTAAAATCTCTTTTTATTTCACCATCTGCTTTGCAGCTACCCTTCGAGTACATTGTGACATTGGATTTTTGGAAAATTGGGGATTTCAAGGATTTTGGAAAGATCTGGGGTCAAACTATAATTTTAGAGTAAGGACCCAAAAGTAGGGTTTCCAAGTGGTTGGTGTTGTGTTGCCCTTCATGTGTCCATATGCACCTAGATAGGGCTATGCAGCCCCACCTTGGGCCATAAGCCCCCAAGGCTATCTAGGCAGTTTCATGGAATTTTCGGGAAAATAGGTTTTTATGGGAAATAGAGGTTTCTTGCAAAGAAAATATTGTTTTTTTTGTGAAACAAGGATTCGGTAAAAACAAGAATTTTTGCCAATCAGTTCGCTTTAAAGAGAGCAACTCATAGAACGAACCTCCCTTATGCAATATGTTATGCAAGGGCTAATCAAACTTAATTTCTATTAAAACAAGGATTTAAGGATAGAACTTGATTCAATATAGCGAATATTTGATTTTAATCACATGTTCATAGTTAAAGTATGCAACTTTAATTAATTAAAGCATGGAAAAGTTTGATCCTAAATTGAAATAATCCAAAAACATAATCATAATGAAAGGAAACTTACCTAGAAGCGTGCATGTCCTCCTTACTTTACCTTAGAGTTTTCGAGTCTTAATTTGGCAGAGGTTTGGCTAGTTTGATTCTTTGAATCTCCCTTCGGTCCAACAAAGTAATGACTTGCTAGTGTTTTTGGGTGGATCTCTCTATCTCTCAAGAGAAGCATAGCTTCGCTTCCTACTAGATAGGCTTCATGTAGAGTAGCGCTTCACTTTCTCTTTCTCTCTAGTGTGCAAGACTGCCTTTATGGGTAAATTTATGTTTGTCATGGGGTGCCCCCTTGGCATCTTATTTATATTGGCAAAGGCTAGGCACAAGCTAGGGCTACGTGCTTGTAGTAGGGGTCAAGAAATGTCTATTTTTGGAACGTTCACACAAAATGGTGAAGACGGTAAGGCCCCTGGGCTCGGGGCTCATGCCAGACAATTGGGCCATGCACCCCCATATTGGGGCATGTAGCACAGTGCAAGTCAAGCCCAATTTGTGCTTCTTTTTTTTTTTTTTTTTTTTTTTTTTTTTTTNTTTTTTTTTTTCCATTTTCTTCCTTTTTGGCTTGTAGTTTTGCTCATTTCTTTGCTCTGGGCTAGGTTTGGAACATTTATAATTATTGGGCTACCAAAATGAGGTGTCTACAGCTGCCCCTCTTTGGTTAAGCTTTGTTGAAAGTGAAGTCCAATGCTAACGAAGGATGCCACATTTTGGGAGGTCTTGTGCTCTTGCTGATGATCTGCTGCAATGCTAGAAGTGGGTCCTTGGTTGTCGGATTTGGGGGACTTAGGCATAAGAACCATTGTCTTGTTATCTAGAGTCTGGTGACTGCGTTGCATACCCGAAGGTCGCTACGACACGGATGGCTAAATAAAAAAAGATTTTAGTTTTCGAAATGAAAACTCTGGAGTTGCCACCAATTGTATTAAGAAAGCGGGGAACAATTGGAAAACCTCATTTTTAATTAATCAAAAGAAACACAGGTTTGTGAATCAGAGAGGGTTCGGGAGTCTGTTTATGCTGTAGGGAAGGTGTTAAGCACCCCACAGCATCCGTCTAAAGACGGTTATCCTAAATTATTTGTGCAAACAAAATATGTCAAAAAATGTACATTTTATTTACCCCAGAATAATAAATTGTTACACGAATATCTAATGAAAATAAAAACATAGAAAATTAAACGTGCAATGCATGAATTATCTACCAAGACCTAAATCCTTCCACCCCTTCATCGCATGAAGCGACCGTCCAGGGTGACGCTACCTTCACCTAGATCGGATAGAGAAAGGCATCCCATATAGGACTGACTCGCCCTATCCTCCCATGATAAGTGAAGGGGCATGCGGATACTACGTGACCCATGTATATTTTTACATGCAATGCAAATGCATGACTTTAAATATTATAAAACTTGTCTCAAAATATAAGTACTGAGAAATTTTAAATTACATCCAAAAAAAAAAGATAAATAAAACAACGTTCTTGCTCCACGCTTGCATCTGGATATTCTCTTGTTGGCCCTTCCGATTTACTTGTACTCATAATTACCATGAATTATGTTCGAGGATGCTCATATATACAAAACATAAAGTAGGCAAGACTGAAAGACTTATGGTTCTTAAGAGACAAAATTGACAATGAACTAGACATGCAAAAATTCTAAAAATTATATGCATTGAATCCACATGTCCTACGGTTTTAATAAAATCAAAATTACTTAATTTGGATTTGTACAACTTTAGAAAAAAAATGAAAGACTGAACATTGCCAGAGATAAGGCATCAGTGTCAGTGCAACCTTGAGCAGCTAAATTCAAACTCAAACTGGCAGTAAACTAGACATGAAAAAAAATATAAAAAATAGAACACATTGAAGCTACACATCTTAAAGTTCTAATGAGATAAAACCACGTAAAATGGAGCTGTACAACTTTAGAAAAAAATGAAATAACGAACACTGCTAGGGATAGGGCATCAGTGTTAGTGCAACATTAAGCAGGTAAGTTCAAACTCAAACTGGTAGTAAACTACACATGAAAAAAAATCTAAAACTTGCACACATTGAAGCTACACATCTTACGATTCTAATGAGATAAGAACCACATAAAATGGAGATGTCCAACTTCAGAAAAAAAAAATGAAACACCGAACACTGCCAGGGATAGGGCATCAATGTCAGTGTAACATTAAAGCAGCTATGTTCAAACTCGAACTGGCAATAAACTACACATGAAAAAAATATGAAAATTATATATAATGGAGATACATGTCTCCCGGTTCTAATGAGACTAACAATGCTAAAATCCGAGCTCTGTAGCTCCATAAATAAATCAAACATTGAGTACTGCTAGCAAGAACTGATAGCAGCGAAAATGGATTATGCAAGTGATTCTTTCATGATAAAAGAGAATGCAAGTTGACTCTCTCTATGGGAGAAACACTACCATGCAATAATTTTCATGCTTAATGTGTTAAGTGAAAGCCAAAATTGAGCAATTGAGCACAATAGCTAATTAGGGCAGCAAGGAAATAAGATGTTCAAGCAAAGAAAAATCTAGGCACCAAGAAACAAAGTTAATATGGTTGGCTAGGGAAAACAAAAGAAGGCAGCAAGATGCAAAGGCTAACAAAATAATTTAAAGCAAAATAGAGCAGCAATTAAGCTTTGGAACAAGAAGAAACTAAGTTAGATTCAAAACAGGGCAGCATGGATTTAAAAGAGAACAAAGAATTGAGAAAGATTATCACAACAAAAGGCTATAGTCAAGCAATTTTCAAGCTAATTAGGGTTGGTACAGCAGCAATTATGCCCAGAAAAATCTAGCATGCATGAAAGAGGCTTTAACAACATTCAAACATTCAAGTTTTCACCTGATGGTTCAGCCATCACTTAATTAACCTAAAAAACTTTTCTAAACCGATTAATGGAAGCACAAATGACCTAGGAACATAAACATCAATAGAATATGAACATCTAAGAACCAAATGACCAAAGTCATCAAGATTAAGGGGCAACTAGAGCAGAAAATTTCCAGAAAAACATAAACAGCCAAAAATTGCAATTAATCAAAAATCTATGAACATTTCATCCAGGCTATCTCAATTGATCAACAATCCAACATTAAATCAGCCTAATCCACTAAAATCAAGTAAGAACATAATAGGACAGCTCAAGAACACTAAGAATGAAACAAGGCAGCAACAAGAACATAGCCCAAAATTTTTTATTTTCGGATTTAGGAAGGAAGAGCAAAGAAAGAACAAGATGAATCAAAAAAAGAAATTGACCAAATCAGTCCAAGAACAAAATAGGGCAGCATCAAGAACACAACCCATAAATTTTTAATTTTCAGATTTAGGGAGGAAAAGCAAGGAAATAGCAAGGAAACAACAAGAAAATCAAAAGAACAAGATGAATCAAACAAAAGAAAATGACCAAGTCCAAGAACACCAAAAACGAAATAGGGCAGCAGCAATAACATCAAGAAAATCAAAGAAAATAAAGGGGATAATTAACCTTACTTGGTTTTTGCTCTAGTCTTAATTCTTCCCCTTTGATTTTTTGCTACTCCTTTTGCTGAATGTCTTCTTATTGCTGTTCAGTTCTTGCTCTCTCTCTCAAAGTAACTATTTCTGCTTTTTCTCTATGCTGAATGCTCTCTCCTTCTTCTTTGCTCTCCCTTGTACGTATATCTCTTTTTTTTTGTTGCTCAATTCCCATTTTTACCCCCATGTAATTGCTGCCCAGCCTTTTGCTTCTTTTTTTATTTGCTTTATTTATTTTGTTACTTAGTTATTTGCTTAAAAAAATGATAAATCAAAGATTTGACCAATTGAGAGAGAAGGAAATCTATTCCTTGCTTTCCTATTGGCTCATTTAGATCCAATGATGCCAAAAGTAAATTTACAAAATATATTTATATGTTTCATCAATTATTTACATAATTAAGAAAAATAACGAAAATGGACCAAGTGGGCTTAAATAACAATGGGCTAAATGTGACAATGGATTAGGCTTAGGTTTTTTTTTTTTTTTTTTTTTTTTTNTATTCTAGAAGCCCAAAAACAATAAAAAAAATACACTAATTAAAAATTTGAATTTATCTCTAATTTTCCTTAAATATATTTTGAACTATCAAAACACGCAAAAAAAATATGGTGTCTACAGTTGCCCCTCTTTACATGTTTTCTCATAGATAAAACAGACTCAACTATTGCTTGTCCTGTTTTAGTATAAGAAGCATGTAAAGACAAAAAGACAAGTATTTTGTTCAGAGCACATCAAAAATTCAAAAGCACTAAAATCTTTCACTTGAGAGCCAGCAGAAATTTAAAAATACCGATATCTTTCACCCGGGAGCCGACAGGATTTAAAAGCACCGAGATCTTTCACTCGGGAGCCGACAAAAATTTAAAAGAACTGAGATCTTTCACCCGGGAGCTGACAGAATTTAAAAGCACCGAGATCTTTCACTCGGGGGGCCAACATAATTTGAAAGCATCGAGATCTTTCACTTGGGAGCCAACAAAATTTAAAAGCACCGAGATCTTTCACCCGGGAGCCGATAGAATTTAAAATCACCGATATCTTTCACTCGAGAGCCAACAGAATTTAAAAGCACCAAGATCTTTCACCCGGGAGCCGACAGAATTTAAAAGCACCGAGATCTTTCACCCGGGAGCCGACAGAATTTAAAAGCACCGATATCTTTCACTCCAGAGCCAACAAAATTTAAAAGCACCAAGATCTTTCACCCGGGAGCCGACAGAATTTAAAAGCACCGAGATCTTTCACTCAGGAGCCGACAAGATTTAAAAGCATCGAGATCTTTCACTCGGGAGCCGACAGGAATTTAAAAGCACTGAGATCTTTCATTCGGTAGCCGACAGTAATTTAAAAGCACCGAGATCTTTCACCCGGGAGCCGACAAAATTTAAAAGCACCGAGATCTTTCACTCGGGGGCCAACAAAATTTAAAAGCACCGAGATCTTTCACACGGGAGCCAACATAATTTAAAAGCACCGAGATCTTTCACCCGGGAGCCGACAAAATTTAAAAGCTCCGAGATCTTTTACTTGGGAGCCAACAAAATTTAAAAGCACCGAGATCTTTCACCCGGGAGCTGACAAGATTTAAAAGCACCGAGATCTTTTACTCGGGAGCTGACAGGATTTAAAAGCACCGAGATCTTTCACTTAGGAGCTAACAGGAATTTAAAAGCACTGAGATCTTTCACCTGGGAGCCGACAGAATTTAAAAGCACCGAGATCTTTCACTTGGGGGCCAACAAAATTTAAAAGCACCGAGATCTTTCACCCGGGAGCCAACATAATTTAAAATCCCCAAGATCATTCACTCGAGAGCCAACAAAATTTAAAAGCACCGAGATCTTTCACCCGAGAGCCGACAGAATTTAAAAGCTCTGAGATCTTTCACTTGGGAGCCAACAAAATTTAAAAGCACCAAGATCTTTCACCCGGGAGCCGACAGAATTTAAAAGCACCGAGATCTTTCACTCAGTAACTAACAGGATTTAAAAGCACCGAGATCTTTCACTCAGGAGCTAACAGGATTTAAAAGCACCGAGATCTTTTACTCGGGAGCCGACAAGAATTTAAAAGCATTGAGATCTTTCTCCTAGGAGCCGATAGAATTTAAAAGCTCTGAGATCTTTCACTTTGGAGCCAACAAAATTTAAAAGCACCGAGATCTTTCACCTGAGAGCCGACAGAATTTAAAACCACCAAGATCTTTCACTCTGTAGCTGACAGGATTTAAAAGCACCGAGATCTTTCACTCGGGAGCTGACAGAATTTAAAAGCATCGAGATCTTTCACTCGGGGGACAAACATAATTTAAAAGTACTGAGATCTTTCACTCAGGAGCCAACATAAATTTAAAACATTGACGAACCGTTAGACCTTCACTGAACTGTCAAGTAGATGCAAATGAAAACCTCGACCGGATTGTCGAATAATAAAATTGAAATTCGAATGAAATTTTAAAAACTCTGATGGACCGTCAGACCCTGACCAAACTGTCAAGTAAATACAAAATGAAAACTTCATCTGGACTGTCGAGTGATAAAATCAAAATTCGAATGAAATTTTAAAAAACTTTAACGGACCGTCAGACCTTGACCAAACTGTCAAGTAAATGCAAAATGGTAATCTCAACCGGACTGTTGAGTGATGAAATTGAGATTGGCATGAAATTTTAAAATCTGACGGACTATCAGACCTTGACCAAACTGTCAAGTAAAATGCAAAATGAAAGCCTCAATTAGACTGTTGAATTGACTAAAATTGAGATTGACATTGAAATTATAAAACTCTAACAGACTGTCAGACCTTGATCGAACTGTCAAGTAAAATGCAAAATGAAAACTTCGACTAGAATGTCAAGTTGACTGAAATTGAGATTGGCATGAAATTTTAAAACTCTGATGGACCGTTAGACCTTGACCGAACTGTCAAGTAAAATGCAAAATGAAAACTTTGACTGGACCGTTGAGTGATGAAATTGAGATTGGCATGAAATTTTAAAACTCTGATGGACCATTAGACCTTGACCAAACTGTCAAGTAAATGCAAAATGAAATCCTCAATTAGACTATTGAGTTAACTAAAATTGAAATTTACGTTGAAATTATAAAACTCTGACGGACTGTCAGACCTTGACTGAATTGTTAAGTAAATGTAAAAAGAAAACTTCAGCTAGAATGTTGAGTGATAAAATTAAGATTTGTATGAAATTTTAAAAATTTTGACGGACCATCAGACCTTGACCGAACTGTCAAGTAAATGCAAAATGGAAAACTCGACTAAACTGTCGAGTTGACTGAAATGGTAATAAATGATTTTTAATTTTTTTTTTTGAAATCAAATCTCAAAGAACTCAATGACCAAAAGACATTTAATGAGTCTAAAGATGCAACATGACTTACTTGCTCAAAGAAGATTTAACCTAATCAAAATTTACCCTAATTTGAAGCCTTTTGCTTTTTAACCAAACACTGAAGCATGTCATTCAAGCTCACTTGATTTGAGGTTATAGTGTATTTATCAATCTATGGCCCTCAGTTGAACTCCTCCGAACACTCATCAGGTAGATTTTGTAATTACTTCAAAGCAAATTCACACAAATTAATGCTTATTATGCCAATCTAGTAACATCAACTCTTATTTTATTTAACAAAAATTAATGAAATGAGTCATGCATCCAAGAAATGACAAAGTGGTGAAGAAATGGTTGATATGAGACAAGATCTATGCCCCTTGATTTATCCTATGAACTTGTCAAGGACAAAGTTGCGGAAGAAATGAATTTTGGGCAATTCAAAATTTGCCCAAGTGTCAAGCATTGGGGAAGATTATGGAGGCAAAAGTTAGGACATAGAACCTTTATTGCAATGGTTATGAGAGCTTGCAAATTTGAAGAATGAAAATTTACCCCAGTGTAAAGATTCAAAGATATTCCCTTTGAGCGTCATGCAATTGATACCAATGAAATTTTTCTTGACTCAGGTTTTGCCCCAATTTTATTTCTTTTGAAAACCAAAAATTTTTCATGAAAATTTTTCCCCAGTTTATGGTTCTAGCAAATCAATCCTCAAGGAGGTCTTCAAAAGCTTGTAACTTGGTCTTAGGGTAAAAGACTTTTATTTTGACATGAAAGAATGCAGGCTCAAAATTTGATTTTGTCCCTTACCTTATTTCTCCATTTTTCTTCAATGCCTAAACTCCAATAAGCTTTTGTGCCAACATTCACTTACTAAGAGGATGCTCAAGGGTTGTAATGGGGTTTTAGGGATGTAAGATATGGCTAGTGAAAGAAAATATCTAAAGGCCCAAACATTTGATGTTGGGACAACAATGAGAATCTTGCTTTTGACAACTTGTAGTCTTCTAATTTTTATTTTCTTGTCACCTTGACTGCCTTTCCTATTCCTCAACCAAATAGAAGGAATACATTTGTTTATTCTCTTTCTTTCTCTCCTTTTTTTTTTTTGGGAAAAGAATTTTCTTCTCTTTTTGAAGGTCTTTTTTTTTTTTTTTTTTTTNTTTTTTTAGAATTTTTCTCTCTTTTGCATTTCCTTTGCATTTTTACTTTCTTTTTAGCAAGTCAATTGACATTTCGAAGATATCTTTTACAAGTTTATTCTCATTGTACCCCGGATATGATTCTCATCAGGTATTAAGGACAATTTAAAGCTCAAAGTGGGATAACAAAGGAAACAATGTGTTTGGCTAGAAGAAAGAAAAACATCCTTCTTGGCATTTGAATGTTGTCATGAAAACTTATTGGAGTTCTACCTTTCCCAAGGGATTACATGAATTCGGAAATTAAGAAATGAACTACTTCTTCAAACTCAAATAGGTGACTAAGGATACTCCACAATGTTTGGGAGAACAAAAAATGCCTCTGATCACTAGAAAGTTTACTTGTAGAGCTCACAATGTTCTTAAAAAATCATTTTGTTATGAGGTATTGAGTTTCCATCACTCTCAATTTTATCATCTTTGCATGAATTGCAACTCCTCAAAGGGAAAACTCATGGGAGTCCCTTTTTTTTTTTTTTGAAGGATTTTGACAAGAAGCATTTAAAAGAGAATTAGAATGAAAGATGGTGAATGGGAACACATGATGTTTACATTAATGAAGGCAAATAAAATAAGGTCTAGAGTAAGACTTTGACAAAATAAACATTAACAACTGAGAAAAGCTTTGAACTAATGAAAATTTCCTTGATGATCTCCTCTAACCTATCCACCTGCACTTAAACTAGAATCTTTTAGAGTTGCACTTCATGATTTGGCAAAGGGCAGATGATCAAAATTGGCATTTCATTTTCATATTCTACATTCACAACCCCGACCTTGATCAACCGTAGCACACGGTCTTTAAAAACCTTGCAATCTTCAATTGAATGTCCTAAAACATCATTGTGGAATGCACAACTAAGATGCGGATTGTAGCTTGGAGGAAATGGATGTTGTAATGGTTTTATTGGCTGTGATGTCATTACTTGTGCTTCTAGTAGCTGCAAGTACAATTCCAAATTGGTCATTCCTAAATCAAGAAAAGCATCATTCTTCCGAAAACCTCTTGGTCATCCATGATTAGACTTGATCATCAATGGTGCTTTAGGAACATGGTATCCTTGAGGAGAATTTTGGTGAGGTATATAGAATGATGGAAGATTGGGTGGTATGAAGGATAAGATGGTGGGATTAGATTAACTTGGTAAGGAGGTGGAAAAAGGGGAATTGGAGGATGGTATGGGCCTCGAGGTTGAAGGCACGATAATGTTCCTAATGAATGTACCAAATTTACCTCACCCTCTTTCTTCCTAAATGATTATCCATTCTTTTTGCCATTATTATGATTTTCTCTTCCAAAGAATGACAATTTTCCTGTTTGATTCATCTCTTCAACTCTTTCTCTGGCCTTCATCAACTCAAAGAAATTCTTATAAACAACTGCTACCATCAAGTCAGCATAAGGGGAATGCAAAGTATTCATGAAATAGTGAATCATTTCAGAATCCAACAATGGAGGTTGAACTTGGGCTGCTAAATTCCTCCACTTTTGAGTGTAATCTTTAAAGCTTTCACTCTCTTCCTTACGCATAGACCCCAATTGAGCTCTAGTAGGAGCTATGTTGTCATTAAAACTATATTGCTTCAAGAAAGCATCAGCCAGGTCTCTCCATGTGTGAATCTTAAGGTGATCCAGACGCCAATACCAATCTGAAGTAGGACCAGTCAAACTCTCTGGGAAGAAATGCATAAAGAACTTCTCATCTATTGACCAAATGGACATCTTAGTGCAATAAGATTTTAAGTCAAGCCAAGGATTGGTTGTTCCATCATAGCAGGCAAACTCAGGCATTTTAAAATCTTTTGGGAGAACAATTTCTGGTGTCAAAGAAAGTTCATCAATGTTCACTGACCCATATGCCCCTGATCCTTGCATAATCTTAACCTGCTCTTCCAACAGTGCTTGCTTTTTCTCCATGGATTCGATCCTTAGCCTCTCATTCTCTAGCTCTTCCTTATCTTTCCCTAAAGGAACTACCCCTGAAGCTTCTTGTGCAGTGTAGTGAGTGATTTGATGAGTGTACGTGAAAATGCCCCCTTGATTTTTATTTGGATTGAATAAAGCTTCCATAGGTAGAGAAAATAGGCCTGAGAATAGCTGTGAGATGACACACATAACATCAACTGGTTGAGTGGTTGGAGGGATTACTGAATCATATTCTTGCACCAAATTTGTAGAAGGCATCATATGTGGAGGCATTCCCCATATTGGAGCAGAAATTGCAGTATTTTCCTCAATTGACGGGTAATAAGGGTGTTACATGAGAAATTTGAGGGATATTGACACCACTTGGCCCCTCAACCACATCCTTCAACTTAAGGTTCTCTGTGAGAAGCTTCATCATTTCATTCAGACGAGATTTCAATTCATCAAACTCACCCTCTAGATTGCGACCTTGTTCCTGATTTTCCTCCATGACAGTGATGATTCTTGATTTGAGCCCAATTGACCTTTTTACGAAGTGGTTTTGATTGAGTGTATTTTTCTGAGCGAGCAATGTTCAACACTTTTCAATAAAACTGCATTGGATGAATGGAAAAAATGAGGTTTATGGAATGGACAAGAGAAAAATGTATGACTCTTTTTTTTTTTTTTTTGAAATAAACAGAACAAAAACTTTGGTCCTTTGACAAGAAAGAAAAAAAAATGGACAAAATATGTCTTCTGCCTTATTAACAAATGAAGAAAAGCACTAATATTTTTATTTAAAAAATGATGCTCATCAATTGAACAAATTCGCAAATGCATACAACTTACTTTGAAACAATAATGAAAAAAAATAAGGCTTCAACCTCTTTTTATTTATTTGGAAAATAAAAGGGTAAAAATGTAAATGAGAAAATAAAAAAAAATGGATTCTTGGTTTATTTGAAAAAGAAATGAGGATCATGCCTCTAACTTTAATGCATGAAAACAATTAGAGAAATAACAAAAAGAAATGCTCCTCCGATGTCTTATGAATGGACCAGCCTTAGGCTTAGGATTGCTAACCTAGTAGTCAAAGTCTACCCTATAAAGGTGGCATCTACCGTCAAATTACGTGCACATTTTGGCGATAGGTTCTAATATCCTGAAAGTCCAAGGTACTGGAAATTGTCTCCATCAAAATGATGGAGATCACACCATACTAACCTGGTTCACAAGGGGATAACCCCTCTGCTTACCCAAATCAGCAAGATGATCCACAACCTGAGCGAAAGCTTTTGTATAAACCTCCAGGTAATAACAGAAGGCTCCATTCTAATCCTGGCTTTAAAATGACCCGGGTACAGAGCCGATAAGTAGTGTGCAAGTTTATAGTGTTAGTGCACAGTGTGTGCGGGAGAAGCATACAAACCTCACTACATCTACCATAAACTACCTAACTACAAGGAAATACAAGAAAAATGTAACAGTAATAAGCTATCTACGAATGCAAAAAAAAAAAAAATAAGCGAATAACATAATCGAAAGCATAACTAACCCACAAAGAAAGAAACAACAAAATAAAAGTAAATTTAGGGGTAAAGAAAATACACAAGGCCGTATTAAGTTCGCACAACCAATTTTCTGGGCTTGACTCTCTGACTGTCCCCAGTAGAGTTGTCAAACAGTCATAACGTACCCGAAGGTCGCTACGACGCCGATGGCTAAATAAAAAGAGATTTTAGTTTTTGAAATGAAAACTTTGGAGTCGCCACCAATTGTATTAAGAAAGCGAAGAACAATTGAAAAATCCCATTTTTAAATGTGCAATGCATGAATTATCTACCGAGACATAAATCCTTCCACCCCTTCATCGCATGAAGCGACCGTCCAGGGTGGCGCTACCTTCACCTAGATCGGATAGAGAAAGACCTCTCATATAGGACTGACTCGCCCTATCCTCCCATGATAAGTGAAGGGACATGTGGATATTACGCGACACATGTATATTTTTACATGCAATCCAAATGCATGACTTTAAATATTACAAAACCTGTTTCAGAATATAAGTATTGAGAAATTTTAAATTACATCCAAAAATAAAAATAAAAATAAAAAAAGATAAATAAAACAACGTTCTTGCTCCACGTTTGCATCTGGATATATTCTAGTTGGGCCTTCCGATTTTCTTGTACTCATAATTACCATGAATTATGTCCGAGGATGCTCATATATACAAAAATAAAGTATGCAAGACTGAAAGACTTATGGTTCTTAAGAGACAAAACTGAGAGTGAACTAGATATGCAAAAATTCTAAAAATTATTTACATTTAATCCACATGTCCTACGGTTTTAATAAAATCAAAATTACTTAATTTGAATTTGTACAACTTTAGAAAAAAAAATGAAAGATTGAACATTGCCAAAGATAAGGCATCAGTGTCAGTGCAACCTTGAGCAGCTAAATTCAAACTCGAACTGGCAGTAAACTGGACATACAAAAAATCTAAAAATTGCACACATTGAAGCTACACATCTTAAAGTTCTCATGAGATAAGAACCACGTAAAACGGAGCTGTACAACTTCAGAAAAATGAAATAACGAACACTGTCAAGGATAGGGCATCAGTGTCAGTGCAACATTAAGCAGGTAAGTTCAAACTCAAACTGGTAGTAAACTACACATGAAAAAAATCTAAAACATTGCACACATTGAAGCTAGACATCTTACGATTCTAATGAGATAAGAACCACATAAAATGGAGCTGTACAACTTCAGAAAAAAAAAATGAAATAACGAACACTGCCAGGGATAGGGCATCAGTGTCAGTGCAACATTAAGCAAGTAAGTTCAAACTCGAACTGGCAGTAAAATATACATGTAAAAAATCTAAAAATTACGAACATTGAATCTACACATCTTACGGTTCTAATGAGATAAGAACCACGTAAAATGGAGCTGTACAACTTCAGAAAAAAATGAAACACCGAACACTGCCAGGGATAGGGCATCAGTGTCAGTGTAACATTAAAGTAGCTATGTTTAAACTCAAACTGGCAGTAAACTACACATGAAAAAAAATATGAAAATTATACACAATGGAGATACATGTTTCCCGGTTCTAATGAGACTAAGAATGCTAAAATCCGAGCTCTGTAGCTCCATAAATAAATCAAACAATGAGTACTGCCAGCAAGAACTGATAGAAGCGAAAATAGCTTATGCAAGTGATTCTTTCATAATAAAAGAGAATGCAAGTTGACTCTCTCTATGGGAGAAACACTACCATGCAACAATTTTCATGCTTAATGTGTTAAGTGGAAGCCAAAATTGAGCAATTGAGCACAATAGCTAATTAGGGCAGCAAGGAAATAAGATGTTCAAGCAAAGAAAAATCTGGGCACCAAGAAACAAATTTAATATGTTTGGCTAGGGAAAACAAAAGAAGGCAGCAAGATGCAAAGGCTAACAAAATAATTTAAAGCAAAATAGGGCAGCAATTAAGC
The DNA here is from genome assembly GCA_003255065.1 of Cercis canadensis. Taxonomy (NCBI): domain Eukaryota; kingdom Viridiplantae; phylum Streptophyta; class Magnoliopsida; order Fabales; family Fabaceae; genus Cercis; species Cercis canadensis. The sequence goes on from QAOA01000112.1 coordinate 251,331, forward strand.
TCTGGAACAAGAAGAAACTAAGTTAGATTCAAAACAGGGCAGCAAGGATTTAAAAGAAAACAAAGAATTGGGAAAGATTATCCCAACAAAAGGCTATAGTCAAGCAATTTTCAAGCTAATTAGGGTTGGTAAAGCAGCAATTATGCCCAGAAAAATCTAGCATGCATGAAAGGGGCTTTAACAACATTCAAACATTCAAGTTTTCATCTGAAGGTTCAACCATCACTTAATTAACCCAAAAAACTTTTCTAAACCGATTAATGGAAGCACAAATGACCTAGGAACATAAACATCAACCGAATATGGACATCTAAGAACCAAATGACTAAAGTTCATCAAGATTAAGGGGCAACTAGAGCATAAAATTTCCAGAAAAACATAAATAGCCCAGAATTGTAATTAATCAAAAATCTATGAACATTTCATCCAAACTATCTCAATTGATCAACAATCCAACATTAAATCAGCCTAATCTACTAAAATCAAGTAAGAACATAATAGGACAGCTCAAGAACACTAAGAATGAAACAGGGCAGCAACAAGAACATAGCCCAGAATTTTTTAATTTCGGATTTAGGAAGGAAGAACAAAGAAACAACAAGGAATCAAAGGAACAAGATGAATCAACAAAAGAAATTGACCAAATCAGTCCAATAACACGAAGAACAAAACAGGGCAGCATCAAGAACACAGTCCAGAAATTTTTAATTTTCAGATTTAGGGAGAAAAAGCAAGGAAACAACAAGAAAATCAAAGGAACAAGATGAATTAAACAAAAGAAAATGACTAAGTAAGTCCATGAACACCAAAAACGAAATAGGGCAGCAGCAATAACATTAAGAAAATCAAAGAAAATAAAGGGGATCCTTAACCTTACTTCTTTTTTGCTCTAGTCTTGGTTCTTCCCCTTTGATTTTTGCTATTGCTTTTACTGAATGACCTCTTTTTGCTGTTCAGTTCTTGCTCTCTCTCTCAAAGTAACTATTTCTGCTTTTTCTCTATGCTGAATACTCTCTCCTTCTTCTTTGCTCTCCCTTGCATGTATATCTCTTTTTTTTGTTGCTCAATTCCCATTTTTGCCCCCATGTAACTGCTACTCAACCTTTTGCTTCTTTTTTTATTTGCTTTATTTATTTAGTTACTTAGTTATTTGCTTAAAAAAATGATAAATCGAATATTGGACCAATGGAGAGAGAAGGAAACCTATTTCTTGCTTTCCTATTGGCTCCTTTAGATCCAATGATGCCAAAAGTAAATTTACAAAATATATTTATATGTTTCATCAATTATTTACATAATTAAGAAAAATAACAAAAATAGACCAAGTGGGCTTAAATTATAATGGGCTTAATGTGACAAGGGATTAGGCTTAGTTTTTTTTTTTTTTTTATTCTAGAAACTCAAAAACAATAAAAAAAAAAGACACTAATTAAAAATTTGAATTTATCTCTAATTTTCCTTAAATATATTTTTAACCATCAAAACACCCAGATAAAATACGGTGTCTACAAGCTCGCATAATGGCTTGGGGGTGCATCACTGGCTATTGGGCTCCATGACTGCTTTCTAGTGAATCACTGGCTTTTTGGCTTCACAATTGCTTTACGGTGCCCCACTGGCTTTTTGGCTCCTTAACTGCTTTCTGGTGCATCACTGACTTTCGCCTCCATGTCGACTTTTTGATGCATCATTGGCTTTTCGGCTCCCTAATGACTTTTTGGTGCATCATTGGTTTTTCGGCTCCATGATGGCTTTCTGGTGCATCACTAGCTTTTCGGCTCCATGACAGCTTCCGAGACATATTATTTTGGATCTTCATTGGGAATTTCTTTCTTGTTTAGGTGATTAACTAGTCTTTTGGTTGGATTACTCACTAGGGAGTTTGGAAGTTGTTGTTCACTAAGGATTTTGGAGTTGTTTTCAATTGGGGAATTTTGGAGTTATTTTCCATTAGGGAATTCTAGAGTCATTTTGTTGGTCTCACGGTTCTCCAGCCCTAGTTTTGATGATAACAAATAGCTTTGTTTATCACTAACCTTAATATGTTCAAGTGTTTTATCCACTACAAGAAAATTGCTAAATTTCAACAAACTTTTTCCATGAAAATTTTGAATTCCATCAGAATTAGAATCGTTGGAAAAAATGTTGTTGAAATTGCAAATTCCAACGAAATTTTACCGTTAGAATTCAATTTTGGAAAAAAAATTCCAACGACAAATTCTAACTATAAAATTCCTTGGACTTATTTTGGAAAATTTCAACAAAAAATACTGTTAGAATTTTTAAAATATTTTAAAAAAAAATTAATTTTTTTTTATTTTGATTTTTGAAATTCCAACAGAATGAAATTTCTGTTTTGGATTTTTTTTTTTTTTTTTTTAAAANTTTTGTAAATTCTTAAATAATACATAGTTCTTTGTTTCTTTCTCTTATATGCCGAAAAGAAGTACATTTAAATGAAAATCCTTTAGATCATATACATGTAAAATGTAAATAAAGGTATATTTGAAGTGAATAAATTTATATTTGATGAGTTATATTACAAAGAATTAATTAAATAAAAAGAATCAACAACCCACGATAAAATGCCTGCACTTGCACTGTAGAAAGACCTTTCTATTCGTTTTGTTGGTTCAAGAACTGAAGACTGAATGTCAGGTTCTGGAACTGAAGCCACATTTTCAGTTGCTGGAGTAGAAGGCACAGCATTAGGTGCCTTGCCATTTTCTTTCTCTCCTCCATTGGGGAGAAGTTTCTAAGTTAAATCTTGTCAAGCGCGATCTGGCCTATAGATTACCAAAACAGTGTAGAAATCAGCAAAAATTAAGGAAAAAATCACAAAAGAGAGAAAAAGAAAGGACACAAAATGGATAGCAACCATCATTGGAACCAAGAAAAAGAGAACATGTAGACTTAGTATGTAAATTTTCTCACATGGTTCGGGCAGAGAGCAAACAAAGTTCTTGAGCTATATAATTTTTACTTATACTTATCAACAATTAAATAACTCATGTAGATCTGCACTGGAAAATATAGGCCACATGTGTTAAGTGGGTCACTCACTAGTGGGCCCCACGAGACATTAAAAATAAGAAAAGCAAATAAAAGAAAGAGCAGTAAACAAATGAGGAAAAAAATAGAACTCGAGAGAGAGAAGAAAGAAACAGAGCAGCGACGACGAAAAAAGGGGAGAAGGGATTGCCATTTCAGTCAGAGATTTGGAGTAGCAAATGTCTTCCGTTTGAACTGAAATTTTAGTATGTTGTTCTTGGTTGTGTGAACTACACTGTGGTGTAAGTAATTTGTAGTATTTTCTCCTTGTTGTTGCTAGAGCTGTGATACCCCGTTGTGGGTTTTATTGTTTTAATCCACCATTGTTGGTGAGTATTTTGGTTTTATTGATCCCTAGCTTGCTAGGAGAACTGAGTATTGTTGTATCCATTATTTGAGAATAGTGGAGATATTTTACTGGACTTGGTCCCGTGGTTTTTCCCTCTCATTGGGGGTTTTCCACGTTAAAAATTCTGGTACCTGCTGATTTTATTTTTCCTCTGATGTGTTGAGCATTGTTAGTGCTGTTATTTGTTGCCTAAAATTGTTTGGAGCCAAGCTTATTTTATACAGGGAGAAAAAGAATTGTGTTATTGCTTCCATTATGAAAAACACACTGTGTATGGGTAATCTCTTTTTCCCAACAACTGGTATCAGAGCTATCTGGTGTGGTATCTGTGTTGAGCTGGAAAAAAAAATGGAAACCAACACAAGTAAAATGATAAGCTTGAATGACTCCAACTATACTATTTGGAGAGGAAAAATGGAAGATCTATTGTATGTAAAGAAATTTCATGAACCTGTGTTTGCTACTGAAAAACCTGAAAATATAACAAATGATGGGTGGAACTTACTGCATAGACAGGTGTGTGGCTATATTAGACAGTGGGTTGATGATAATGTCTGGAATCATATAGCACGAGATATTCATGCCAGAACTCTGTGGAGCAGGCTTGAACAATTGTATGCCAAAAAGATTGGAAATAGCAGGATGTATTTGATCAAGCAGTTGTTATTCTTGAAATATCAAGAAATGTCTCCAGTTGCATATCACATGAATGATTTTCAGGGAGTTATGAACCAACTTGCTAATATGGGAGTAAAGTTTGAAGATGATATTTAGGGATTGTTTTTCTTGGGCTCATTGCCAGATTCATGGGAAACCTTCAAGACCTCCTTATGTAATTATGTTCCTGATGGTATAGTGCCCTTAGAGCTTGCCAAGAGTAACATCCTGAATGAAGAGATGAGAAGAAAATTAGTGGGGTCTTCATCACAGTCAGAAGCCTTGGTTAGTGAATCAAGGGGGAGAAACCAAACCAAAGACTCCCAGAAAGGCGAGAGACGCAGCAAGTCTAGGGGGAAGTCAAAGTCCCAAAATAACATCAAGTGTTTCCATTGCAAAAAAAATGGGTCATATGAAAAAGGAATGTAGATTGCTAAAGCGTGAGAAATCAAGGGAAAGAGGTAAAGATAAGAAAGAAGAAAAAGATACAGTTGCAGTTGCATTTGATGGTGATGTAATTGTTGCTGGAGCATAGGATAACCTTACATGCTAGGACACTAGTTGGATAGTAGACTCTGGTGCTTCATTCCATGTGACTCGAGACTTAGAGTCTTTCTCATCCTATACTGTAGAAGAGTTTGGTAGTGTGAGGGTGGGAGACCATGGAGTATGTAAAGTTGCTGGTATGGGAGATGTTTGGTTGAAAACAAGCATTGGATGCAAGCTGCACTTGAAGAATGTTAGATATGTTCCAGATTTTCGCCTCAACGTAATCTCAGTTAAAGAACTTGATGAAGATGGCCATGAAATTACATTTGGTGGTGGAAATTGGAAAATCACCAAGGGGTCTCTTGTGGTTGCAAGAAGGCAGAACATAGACACTCTTTATTGCATGTCAGCAGAGTTGATAGTAGCTGAGGTGAATGCAGCAGAGGATTGTTCTATGGAGTTATGACATATGCGTCTTGGCCACTTGAGTGAAAAGGGACTCAATACTCTTGCCAGGCAGAAATTGCTCTCCATTGGAGGTAATTCTTTAAAATCATGCACTCATTGTCTTGTTGGTAAGCAACACAGAGTCTCTTTTCATAGTTCTCCACATAGGAGGTCACATATTCTTGATTTAGTCCACACTGATGTTTGCATTATGGATTCTAGAACACTTGGTGGCTGTTTATATTTTGTCACTTTTATTGATGATCATTCTAGAAAAGTGTGGGTGTTTGCCTTGAAATCTAAAGACCAAGTGCTCAATGTCTTCAAACACTTTTATGCAAGTGTTGAAAGGAAGATAGGCCAAAAACTAAAATGTGTTAGAGCAAATAATGGTGGTGAATACAGGGGTCCATTTGAGTGGTATTGCAAGGACCATGACATCAAGCTTGAGAAAACAGTTCCAAAGATTCCATAACAAAATGAGGTTGCAAAGAGAATGAACAGAACCATTACAGAAAGAGTCAGATGTATGCTCTCCCATGCAAAACTTCCTAAAGCCTTTTGGGGTGGAGCAATGAGAACTATAGTGGATTTAATCAATCTTTCTCCTTCAGTTCCTCTTAATGGTGACATTCCTAAAAGGGTTTGGAAAGGGAAAGATGTTTCATATAAACACTTGAGAGTATTTGGCTGCAAGGCATTTGTTCATATTCCAAGAGGTGAAAGATCCAAGCTTGATGGGAAAACGAAGCAGTGCATCTTCCTGGGCTATGGTAATGAAGAGTTTGGTTACAAATTGTGGGATCCGGTTGGCAAGAAAATTGTCAGAAGCCGAGATGTTATTTTCTTTGAAGACCAAACTAAAGAAGACATGCCAAAGCCAATAGCCAAAAATGACAGTGTATTTGAACTAGAACTTCCTGCTAGGGGTGCTAATGACAGGGGAGATGCAGATGAAGATTGTGAGAATAGGGAAAATGAACCTATACCACAGGTTGATGTTGATCCGCCAGTTGAGCTAGTTCCACCAGAACCAGTACCACCAGTTGAGCCTGAATTAAGAAGATCCATTAGACAACCTCATCCCTCACAAAAATATCTTCCACATGAGTATGGATTGTTGACAGATGGGGGGAGCCAGAAAGGTATTAAGAGGCTTTAACACATGAGCACAAAGAAAAGTGGTTGAGAGCCATGCAAGAAGAGATGAAATCCTTGCAGGAGAACAACACATTTGACTTAGTAAAACTACCACAGGGCAAGAAAGCACTTAAGAACAAATGGGTGTTCAAGGTAAAGACAGAGGAGAATAGCTCACAGCCAAGGTACAAGGCAAGGTTGGTTGTGAAGGGTTTCAATTAGAAGAAGGGAATTGACTTTGAAGAAATTTTTGCACCAGTGGTCAAGATGTCTTCAATCCGAGTTGTGCTTGGGCTAGCAGCTAGCTTGAACTTAGAGATTGAACAATTTGATGTGAAGACAGCATTTCTTCATGGTGATTTAAAGGAAGAAATATAAATGGAACAGCCTGAGGGGTTTGCAGCAAAAGGTGAAGAAGATCTTGTCTGCAGGTTGAAAAAGAGCTTGTCTGGCCTAAAACAAGCACCCAGACAATGGTATAAAAAATTTGACTCTTTCATGGTTAATCATGGGTACAAGAAAACTTCCTCTGATCATTGTGTATTTGTGAAAAAATTTCCAAATGGTGAATTTATTATCCTCTTGTTGTATGTGGATGACATGTTGATTGTTGGTCATGACACAAAGAAGATTGAAGATCTTAAAAGAGATTTGAGCAGGTTCTTTGCTATGAAGGATTTGGGTGCTACAAAGCAAATCCTTGGCATGAGAATCATCCGTGACAGGAAGATTGGAAAGTTGTGGTTGTCCCAACAAAAGTACATTGAGAAGGTATTAGAGAGGTTTAACATGGGCAATGCCAAACCGGTTACTACTCCACTTGCAAGTCACTTTAAGTTGAACAAGAAGCAGTGTCCGAAAACTACGAAAGAGAAAGAAGAAATGAAGAAGGTTCCTTATGCATTTGCTGTTGGTAGTTTGATGTACGCCATGGTATGCACAAGGCTAGATATTGCTCATGCAGTTGGTGTAGTTAGCAGATTTCTCTCTAATCCTAGAAAAGAACACTAGCAAGCAGTGAAATGGATACTCATATATCTCAGGGGAACTTCTAGATTCTACTTATGCCTTGGTACTGGAAAACTTGTCTTGGATGGTTACACAGATGCTGATATGGCTGGTGATGTGGACTCTAGAAAGTCTACTTCTGGGTATATGATGACTTTTGCAGGGGGAGCTGTGTCATGGCAATCTAAGCTGCAGGGAAATATATTGCTATTATGTGTTGCATTGTCTAAGTGTGTTGCACTGTCTACCACAAAGGTTGAATATATTGCTATTACTGAAGCAGGGAAAGAGCTCTTGTGGATGAAAAGGTTCCTACAAGAATTGAATCTCAGCCAAGAGAAGTATGTGTTGCATAGTGATAGTCAAAGTGCTATTCATCTTAGCAAGAATTTGACCTTTCATTCAAGGTCAAAGCACATTGAGGTGCGGTATCATTGGATTAGAGAAGCGCTGGAGAGGAAGCAATTCTCACTTGAGAAAATCCATACTGATGAAAATGGTTCAGACATGATGACTAAGACCTTACCCAAGGAGAAATTTGCTACTTCCAGGTTGAAAGCGGGTTCGGTCGAGTATGGTCCCTCTAGTTCGTGAAAGGGAGAATTGTTGAGTGGGTCACTCACTAGTGGGCCCCACGAGACATTAAAAATAAGAAAAGCAAATAAAAGAAAGAGAAGTAAACGGGTGAAGAAAAAAAATAGAACCTGAGAGAGAGAAGAAAGAAACAGAGCAGTGATGACAAAAAAAGGGGTGAAGGGATTTGCCATTTCAGTTAGAGATTTGGAGGAGCAAATGTCTTCCGTTTGAGCTGAAATTTCAGTATGTTGTTCCTTGTTGTGTGAACTACACTGTGGTGTAAGTAATTTGTAATATTTTCTCCTTGTTGTTGCTAGAGCTGTGATACCCCTTTGTAGGTTTTATTGTTGTAATCCACCATTGTTGGTGAGTATTTTGTTGTTGATCCCTAGCTTGCTAGGAAAACTGAATATTGTTGTACCCATTATTGGAGAATAGTGGAGATATTTTACTGGACTTGGTCCCATGGTTTTTTCCTCTCATTAGGGGTTTTCCACGTTAAAATTTTTGGTGCCTGCTAATTTTATTTTTCCTCTGATGTGTTGAGCATTGTTAGTGTTGTTATTTGTTGCCTGAAATTGTTTGGAGCCAAGTTTATTTTATACATGGAGAAAAATAATTGTGTTATTGCTTTTGTTGTGAAAAACACACTATGTGTGGGTAATCTCTTTTTCCCAACAACATTTAGCAGTTGATAAGCTTATAATTATATGTAATTAAAATGCAACATTTCAAATGTATATATTTATAAAATCCATTGTTGGCTGTCCATTAGTTTAAGTATTTATCTACTAGGAATGTCAAATTCCTCAGAATAGTTTTGTAAATTTCTTGTATCTCAATGAGTCCCAATTAATCAGTCTCTAAATTGATCGAAATTTTTCATTCTCACATTTTCATTATAGAAACTCTTAATGCAAGAGTCATATTAGTTTGCTCCTGCTAAGAATAACTAGTTGATTAGTCATACGATCAAACCACCCAAGTGTATCCTCATTGCTCACTGAACAAGTAGGAAAGCCACATTTTGGAGGAAACTTAGTTGATTCCCTAGGTCTTGGCATCAGTTTTTTTTTGCATAAATAAGGAATATTACAATGTTTCCACTCAATAAATTCCTGAGTGTCAATTACATCATAAAGAAAGAAGTGATACCCAAAAATTTAGCTTTGTAATGGATTCTGTTTTCCACTAGCAAAGATAATGCACAAGGATCTCACTAATCAGAAATAGTATTAAACACAACATGGCAAACAAGCAAGGTTCTCAACAACAGAATCTAATGATAGAATGAATCAATTATGGAGACAAAATTGGAAGGCAATAGCTATTATATCATGAACTTAAAGAGGCAAAATGTTCCAGATCTTCCTAGAGATTTCAAGACAAAATGTTAAAACAATGCAAATGAGAGAAGTAAAGTGGGGAGGTAACTAAGAGAAAAGGAGCATATGAGTCCAGCAATCAAATGCATCAAAACAGAACACTTAAAGAGGCAAATAAGAAATAAAATTAAATAAATAAATTTTCACAATAATCAGCTGAAAGCTGCCTAACCAGCACATATTATGATGACAAGATCACAGCAAAAGAAATGTAAATTCAAACAAAAAATGCAACAAATCATATTTGGTCCTTGACTTCCCTTTTTACTGGTCACAGATGATGCATAGCACTAAAAGCTCAAAGAGTTTGGGATTAAGATGTCGATGCCAGGCATATGTTATGTACAAATTCTCAAGTGATATTAACAACTTGATACAAATTAGACATGGACTTTTTCAAACCAAAACCAATCTATGTCCAGCATCCTTTCAAAAGCAGATAAAGGAGGCAAAATGTATTTCAAAAAGTACCCTGCCCAATTATTGGTGATAAAAGACACCTAATTTACAATGATGACTAACTTAAAGTATGAAACAAACAACCCAAAGAATCAAGACAAGCTACCAATCTGCAACTCTTTATGAGTACCCAAAAACTATGTCCTATTTCACTTTTGGTTCTTCCACGCATAATAAATAATAATCAAACATACTAGCAAACGTTCTCCCATAGATAATAGACATATTCATTCACCTCATCACTTTGCAACTAAGTGGAGCTAATGATTAAATATGAAATCATAAAGTAAAACTTATGCATGTGGAAATAGGAACCCCTAGGAGCAATGAGAACAAATTTTCTGAGATTGTAGAAAATGAAAAAGAGAATTAATAGAGCAAAAATCAATTATTCAAAAAAGAGCAATCTAGATAGTTAGCTATTAGAAACAGAATATCAGTAAGCATTGCCAAATGAAGATAGATATTACAATCTACAAATAAAATAATCACAAAATTTACAAAAGCATTCTGAAAGCCAGGGATAAAACATTCAAGTTGCCAGAACATGAAACTAGGCACACATAGTTAAGTCTAGACTTGGATCTTTTTTGACCAAAAGTTTTGACATGAACTTGGATAAAAAAAAAAAAAACTTCTGTCTTCTACTTCCAGAGGGGAAACAGAGTGGAGAAAAAAATTAACAAGCAATCCGTTGCTCTAAATTTAGTAACAATTCATGGGGTCATATGATCATGCCCATGGTAGCAGCAGATAAATCCAAAAACAAGCTACAGATATCTTGCAAGATTAATCAAAAAAGACACGAAACAATATGGACACAAAAAAGAAATATAGAACACAAGCTATTCCAGACATAAATTATCTCTTACCATCTTGTTCATCAATTATTGTTGCTATCACTGCTTCTCCATAATTTGAATTGAGGAAGTTGTGCAAGCAAGGACTCCATTATCCCAGCAGGAGCAGATTTGTCTGCCATGGTCTTTTTTTCTCTCTTCATCTACTTCAGTTTCAAAATCCCTCCAGAACTTGATGATATGAAGATTCTCTTCTTCTATTGATCTTTGAACGACAATCCTAGAAGCATATCCCTTCTTTCTCATTTGCAGGCATATCTCAGAGGGATCGTTTGCTATGATGTTACCAAGTACAACCATCCCTTTTCTAATAAAAGATGATTTGCAACAGGCAGTATCCTATCAATAACACTCCGGTCATTCTCTGCACCAGCCCAAAAAGAGGTGATTCCTTCAGCTCCCACCTCATCTTCACAACTATAACATCGACCAACCCAGAAAGACAATGTCTCTCAAATGTATCCTAATAAACCAAAAGTAAAAAGAGTTCAGAACTCGAAATCAAACATTTAAATTAAATTTTCTTTTCTAACCAAAATCAAATATCAAACTTTTTTTTTTTTCAAATTTTGCGTCAAAATTGACCATTATAAATTATTCCCATAGCATTGAAGAAATGGAAAAAGGAAGTACATTGGTCGAAAAAAAAGTGTCTTGCACAGCAGCCCATGAATTTAGAGCTTTTCTCTTTACGCTGGGATCTGCTAGTGAAGCTAAAATTAAGGTCCCTGAACTTCTCAATCGCTGCATAGAGCATTCTCTATTCGTGACCCAGTTGCGTCGATCCAACGGGGTTCACAGAGTTAAAGCAAACAACGAAGGTTCGGGGAGGGAAAAAGCTTGAACCTTTTTATTTTTCCGTCTTTCAAAATCGAAGCTTTCCATTGAAATTTCATAATCCATCCAAAAAATTATAAAACAACCACAAACAATCCATACATCAAAAGCCCTAAACAAATTTAAGAAAAAAAAATCCACACATCATCAATTTCCCATCCCATTTTCGGATAGAACACCTACCTAAAGGAGTAGAACCAGGCCTTGCAACTCTTCACCACCCTCGGACGCCGCCCTTGCCACCAGGGTCACATGAAACAACCACCAACAACCACACTTCAAGTCTTGTAGGTAGAGGGGAAAGGTGGAATGGAGCTCTCGGTGTGGAGGAAGAGAAACAAAAAGGGGAAAGTGAGAGAATCATGTTGGGTATAATGTTGGAATAATTTCAATGGTATATTTCGTTGAATTTTTTTTTTAGAAATTCTTACGAAATTTTTTAACGGTAATGTAATTTCGTTGGAATTTCAAAAAATTGTCATCCGTTAAAATTACCATTGGAATTTTTTATCCATTAGAATTTTTGTTGGAATTTTTTGGAATTTTTAAAAAATTCCAATGGTATTTTGTTCCGTTGAAAAATTGTCTTTTTCTTGTAGTGCTAAGCAAATAGGTTATGTGATAATCTTGGGTCGGAAGCACAAATAGTTTCCTAGTTCAAAAGAACCAGCTCTAAGTTCAAGAACTAGATCTATGTGCTAATATGAAAGCCTCAAACTTCGTGGACCAACCAAGGCTGAAGTCCAAATCATCTGGACCAGTAATTGGACTTCAGAGACGTTGGAAGGAAGCTCATTAGAAGAATTTAAATTAGAGAAGATTCAGCAACAAGAAAGGAAACAAGTGCTATATAAGGAAATTATTTAAAAAAAAAAATGAGATTATTTCTCAATCATATATATGATCTCAAATCTGATCATTAATGCCTCAAATCAAGCAAGCAAAAGCCCAGCCCATTGGTAATGTCATTTTCAACCTTCTCCTATAAATTTGAAGACCCAAGGTCTGAAAAAACACAAAAGAGAATCCATTGAATTGTCCAGAGAAAAAGCTTTATGTTTGAAGTTAGTTATCTGTCTCTTCTGACAATTTTGTATTACTTATGTGTTAATTCTTTGAGAGAGTTGTAAATTAGTAGGTGCCATATTATTTCAGGAATTTATAACATATTTCATTGGGAAATCTAGGGAATGACTTCTATCTTTGTTTGATAGAAGGAGAGAGTTTCTTGTGAGCTCTTGAAAAAATAGAGAGTTTTTTGGTGAAGCTTTTTGTAAAACCAATGTTGTAACGAAGCTTGGAGAAGCTTGGACAAATAACCTTGTTGATAGTTGAATATTCCATTGAATATTCCCTTCTCTGTTTAATATTCCGTTGATTATTTGTTTTATGCGCCTAATCTTTTATTGCATAATCAACTCAGTTGACAAATGTTTCTGAAGCTAGTTTTGACCTCTATTTCTTGATCTATTCAAACTTGGTTATCTGATATATTCTTAGAAGTGTTTAACCCATTTGAATATTTTTGTGTGGTTTATGTCCTAATCTTTCAAATCTTGATTTAAATTGTTTGCCTCAGCAAAATTCTTCTAAGTTATCTTATAACCAGTTGTGCATCAAGCTTTGTGAAAAACTGGTTATCCCATAAATTATTTTAATATGTATTTCTACATCGTAATTATTTTTGATCTCCTATTCACTCCCTCTCTAAGAGAATACCTACTCTTCTCAATTGGTATCAGAGCTCGGTGCTCTATTATTTGGTTAAACAACCTTGAGTTAAAGTTCTAAAAGTCTTAACTTTTATAGGTATTATGAACACACAAAGTGCAGCTCATTCTCCCCACAAGCCACCATTCTTTAATGGCGATAGTACTAGAAGGAAAGAATGAAGATGTACCTTGAATCCATAGACTACAAGGTCTGAGCCATTGTGAGAAATGGGATGACACCACTAATGAAACTAGTTGATGGAATACAAGTTCTAAAGGAAGAAAGTAAGTTCACAGCTGAAGATGAACTCATGTACATTTTGAACTCCAAAGTTAAATATAACATCATCTATGTTATTTCTCCAAAAGAATATAAGCATATAGCCTCATGCAATTCAGCAAAGGAGATGTGGGACCAACTCAAATCTATACATGAAGGAACAAACCATGTGAAGCAAGCCAATATCGACATATTTGGCTCATAATATGAAATGTTCCATATGGAGAAGGATGAACCATTGGATTATTTCTTCTCTATTTCTCAGGATCATAAATAATCTCAAGAGTCTTGGTAGAGAGTATACTCAAAAGAAGCAAGTGAAGAAGCTGCTTAGATGTCTAATAGAAAAATGGGAAATAAAGATCACGGTTCTCCTCCAATATGTTGAAACAAATGAAATGACTGTGGACCAGCAAAGAGGACAATTAGAGACACATCAAATGATGCCATTTCAAAAGAAAAACCGCCTAGAAGATCACAATAAAAAGAGTCCAGCTCTAGCTAGTATCACATAAGAAACTAGTTCTCCTGCAAAAGAACAAGTTTTCAGCAATTAAGATGTAGCCCTAGTGTCAAGAAAATTCCTTCAACAAATGAAAAGGCGAAATAACAAAAGGAAATTTCCACCTAGAAGCAACAAAGGCAAAAATAGTAAAGAACCAATCATCTGCTATGAGTGCAAGAAGCCTGGACACATCAAATCAGATTGTCCAAATATTAAAAAGAAAAAAGCTCTATAGAAGAGAAAAGAAAAAGGTGATGATTGCTTCTTGGAGTGATGTAGACTCTACCTCAAACAGTGATGATTCAGATGAAGAAAACTTGGCAAACTTATGTTTCATGGCAAACACCGAAACCAACAATGAGGTAACTGATTCTGAATTCGAGCTTGGTCCTCCTCCTTCTTATTAAGAGCTAAATCATGCTTTTGAAGATCTAGCTCTTGACTATGAAAATAGGCTTGGAAAGATTGAAGGTCTTAAGAAAATAGTCAATGAGCATATTAAAGAGATAGATACTCTAAAGAAAAAGAGTTTTGAGTTAGCTCAAAAGTTTAATGTTTTATAAACAGAAAATGATTCTCTCAAGAAAAACCAGCTTTTCACCCCTTTTATTCTCAAAGAAAACAACGATTTGAAAAAGAAAATGAAGGATTTGTTAAAGGATCTAGCAAAATTTGTTTAAGGGCATGGTAACTTGAATGCTTTGTTAGGGAGACAAAGTGTTGGGAATGACAAAGTAGCTTTGGATTATTAAGAATCTCAACCAGCAAAGTTATCTAGAAACTTCTTTGTAAAAGAACCAGCTTCTCATTCTACTTCTAAAAACTATTTTGTTAAGCCCTTGGTTCCTCAGTATACTCCAAAGAAAAAATGTTTTTACTATGGTAATATAGGACATATTCTGTTTAATTGGGATGTTAAGAAATTATGTGCAGCAGGAAAAATGATTTGGTTTCCTAATAGTACCTATGGCACTGACAATTAAGGACCCAAAATAGTTTGGGTACCTAAGAGCTCCTAAACTTTTTTGCATGTGTGCTTCAAAGCCAAAAGTGACTTTTAGTACTTCAGCAGATGTTCCAAACATATGACTGATGTTCCAACCAAGTTCACTTGCAATTAAAAAGAAAGATATAGGAGACGTCACTTTTGGAGATAATGGCAAAGGAAGAATTGTAGGAGTTGAAGCCCAAATGTGTATGTGGTTTCCAAAGACGGGCTAGATCTCAAACATGCAACCTATTTTTCGTCCCTAAGCAGTAGCTCCTGGTTGTGGCATAGAAGGCTTGGGCATGTAAATGTCTAGTTGATTTCTAAACTGTCCAAGGAAGAACTAGTTTCGGGATTACCGAAACTGGTTTTTGACAAAGATAAGGTTTGCTCAGCATGTTAGCAAGGTTATAACTAGCAAGAAGGTATTGACTTTGAAGAAACCTTTGCTCCCGTAGCTAGATTAGAAGCTATTAGAATACTTCTTGCCTATGCATGCTATAAAGATTTCAAACTCTTTGAAATGGATGTGAAAAGTGCTTTCTTAAATGGTTTTATAAATGAGAAGGTATATATAAAGCAACCTCCTGGTTTTGAAAGCTTTAAGTATTTAAACCATGTTTTTAAACTCTCTAAAGCTCTTTATGGTCTTAAACAAACTCCAAGAGCTTAGTATGATGGAGTTAGTGAGTTTCTTTTAGAAAATGGTTTTAAAAAAGGAAATGTTGATACTACTCTTTTGACTAAGCATAATAAGCATGATATTCTCATTATACAAATTTATGTTGATGATACTATTTTTGGATCTACTAATGAGTTATTGTGCAAGGGTTTTGAAAAACTTATGAAAGGGGAGTTTGAAATGAGCATGATGAGGGAATTAACCTTCTTCCTTGCTTTCAAAGTAAAGCAAACTTCTTATGGCATATTCCTAAATCAATCAAAGTATACAAAGGAGCTTCTAAAGAAGTTTGGAATAGCAAATGCAAAAAGCATAGCTACTCCTATGAGTCCATTAACAAAGCTGGATTTAGATGAAAAAGGAAAGCTAGTTTGCTAGAAAAACTATAGAGCCATGATCAGTTCTCTACTCTACCTCACTGCTAGTAAACTAGACATCATGTTTAGCGTCTGCACATATGCTAGATATCAAGTTGCACCAAAGGAATCACACCTTACAGTTGTGAAAAGAATCTTCAAATACTTAGCAGCCACTTTTAATGTGGAAATATGGTTCAATAAAATTGGTTCTTTTGAATTGGTTGCATATACTGATTCAGATTATGCTAGACGTTCCATTGACAGAAAAAGTACCAGTGGAGGATGTCAATTCTTGGGAAATGCATTAGTATCTTGGCAATGCAAGAAGCAGCATGCTAAAGCCTAATCCACTGTTGAAGCTAAATATATGGCAGTTGGGAATTGTTGTTCTTAAACCCTTTAGATGAAGCAATAGTTTGCTGATTATGGTATTTCTCTAACTAAAATTCCCATGTTATGTGATAATACTAGTGACATAAACATTGCTAAAAATCCTATTCAGAACAAAGCATATAGATATCAAGCACTATTTCCTTTGAGATCATGTCTTAAAAGGTGACATTGAACTAGCTTTTATTAATATTAAAGAACAACTTGATAATATCTTCACTAAGGCATTGGCAGAAGAAAGGTTCTGTTATCTAAGACATGAACTTGGGATGATGAGCTTGCTCTAGGTTCAACATGCATACTGCATATTCATGGCATATTATAAATTTACACGACCTTGAGGACTAAATTTTCATTTCAAATCAATATTAAATCTGTTAGCTAACAAGTGTGCTGAGACTATGTTGATTTTTGCACTAAAGCTAGTTTGCAAGCTAGTTCTTATCTTCTCTCTCACTATTTATATGAAATCAAGTTGAATCTCTGAAGATTGGGTGTCTTTGTTGAAAGCTAGATCGTTGTTTAAATGGTTTGGGCCTACTTATTTGATGAAGCTGGATCTATCTAAAATCCATATGGGCTTTTCTCTCATGGGCCTCCACATATTTGCAATTCCATTAAAGCCGAAATGCCCCATTTCATTAAAACCCTTCTTTCCCACCTATGTAAAACGTTGCGCAGAAGTAGTTGACCCTTTAGTTTCCTAACCCTTTTCCTTTCCTATACCAGTTTTGCATAATCCCTAGAATTTCACCACTAACCCCATTACCCCCATTACCAAACTCCCTTGTTCCTAAATTCTTGCAACTCTCCTTAATCAGTTTTCAATCAGACCAATAAATTTCCTTAACCCTCTCCAAACCTACATAAAGCAAGTTTCAAAGACCATGAGATTTGAAAACCACCTTAAACACTCTTAGCAAATGGGGAGAAAAGGAAAAAAAAAAAAAAAACTTCCAGCCACACATAGGAAACCGCCATTGATGTTTCAAAATCTTCTTCCTCATAAAGGACTATTGATTCTTTCTAGCAAACTATGCAGCGAAGTACCAAGGTTGGTGGCCTAAGTGCCAAGGGCAAGGACGCTATGCATGCGGACTAAGATACTCCTATGGCATATCTGCATGAAGCTCAGTCAAGACCAAATGAAGAGGAGGAAGAACTATTTACTTTCCAATCTGTTGGAGGTTTCAAGTTGTTAGAAGGACTACCTGTTGTTCTTTATCTGGGTTGTCATGAACTCGAGGTGATCCCTGCTCCAAAAATTCCAGAAATCCATCTCTCTATTTTTCTTGAGTCTCTTATTAGACTAGAAGAAATTCCCACTGAAACTAGCAGTCCAAAAATTGTAAGAACCAAGATGACAATCTGCAAACAAGTTTATGTACCCAAGCCTGCTTCATCTCGAGCTCCAGGAAATCTTTTCAAATCCAAAGATATTGAGAAGCATTTCCAAGGGAAATTTTTTCTAAAGGAGGTAGTATCAGGTTCTGTTGTAAAGTGGACAGAACATACAGAGACAACTAAGGCCATTGATGAAGTAGTTGTTGCTATGGGTTGTAAGCAGCTTCTAGATATTGAAGAACTAGTTCTGCCTCAACTAGTAAAGTTGTTCTATGCTCACCTTCAACCCCTTAAGGGTGTAGTTTCTAGTAGCATTTATTTGAAAACTTTTGTGGCTAGAATAGACATAGCGTTAAATGAAAACTTGTTTGAACAATTGTTTGAAGTGCCTGCTGAGGTAGATGAGAAGTATATTCATAAAACCTGGCCTGCTGATTTTGTGCTATTTGCTGAAGTTATGCACTCCTTATGTGATTTCCCTGAAAACATGGATGGAAGTGTACCATCTGTCCATTGCATGAATTATGTAACCAGAACCTTAGCCAAGTTCATAACCACCAACTTTCTTACTAGGGCTAGCAGCCAATCTAAATTCTTTACCTCTGATCTTTACCTTTTTTACCACATCAAAAGCAAGCTTCCTTTGAACCTACCTAAGCTGATTCTCAATACCATGACATGGACTGTTGGAGGGACCCAAGAGAAAGCCAATTTGCCATATGGCATGCTAATTACCAGGATATGCAAATATTTTAATGTGAATATGACACAATTCAAGGATGAACCCTTGCCAAGTCACCTGGTCATTAGGCAACCTTCCAATGAGTTTGTTTCTCAAGAGGATTCCAGCAACCCCTCTCCTATCAAGTAGCCTTCTAGATCAAAGGGCAAAGCAACTACCTCCTTAGCTACTTCTAAATCTCAGAAAACTGGTTCTAGTAAGAAACTAGTAGCAACATCTCAAGTTGTTGATTACACTTGGTGGTTGAACGCCATCCATCCTGCTGAGTTGGCAAATCAGTTAGGTCAGTGTAGACACCATATTTTATTTGGGTCTTTTCATGGTTTTAAAATATTTTTAAAGATAAAAAAAAAGGAAGATAAATTCTTAATTTCTAATTTAGTATTTTTATTATTATTATTATTTGTTTAGCCTTTTATGATTAAGAAACCCTAAGCCCAATCATTTGTTAACTTAGCCCATTCTTTTATTTGGCCCATATTTTATTTCTTTAGTTTTTGTAAATAATAGGTAAAAATAGAAATACATTTTGTAAATTAATTATTGCATCATTGAACTAAAAGGAGCCAATAGGAGAGCAAGGAATATATTTCCTTCTCTACCCATTGGTCCAACCTTTAATTTATTTTTATTTTAAGTAAATGACTTAAATAACTAAATAAAGAAAACAAATAAAAAAGGAAGAAGGGTGATATGCGGCAGTTACCATTGGGGCAAATTGGGAAACAAGGGAAAATAATAGAAAGGAAGGAGAACCACCCATTTTCAAAGAAGGCATATACGCATAAGAGAAAAAAGAAAGCAAGGAAAAAAGAGAGAAAGAAAGAGTGAGAGGACATTCAGCAAAGGGGGACAGAAATGGTTTCCTTTGGGGAGAGAGTTATACGCATTCAACAAAGGGGAGGAAAGATTAAGCAGAAAGAGAAGAAAGAAGGCAAAAACCGTTTTGGGAGAAAGAGGAAAGCAGAGGAATCAAGAGTAACTTAGAAGCTGAAAGCACTTCAGTCCATAATCATCTTCGAATTCGTTCTTGGAGGTATGATTTCTGCATATTCCTTGCTCTGATTTGGGGTTTTTGAATGGTTTGAGTTTAGGGCAATTGCAAGGGCTGTATTTTTTATTTGGGTCTTATTGATTTGAGATTATGGACTGAATTTGGCTAGTGGATGTCTTTGATTTGGTGATTTTGGTGGTGATTTTTGTTGATTCTCTAATTACCCATGTGTTGAATTGATTTATGTTTTACTAGTAGTTGTGTTGTTTCCATTAAAGAAAAGTTATAGAAAGTGAATTTGATGTAGGGAATGTTGTGTTTTTCTTTGAGCTATGGTATTGAAGTTTAATTCTCTGTAAGCTTCTGCACATAATGCTTGAATCTAGTTTAGTTTTTGATGGTCTTTATTGTATGCCCTCTACCTTATGTTTTTTTTGATAAATGATTTCATTGTGGATATTTGTGTACTTTGTGAAGGGTTTTATAATTTTGTTTTGACTTGGAGGGATATGCATAAAACTTGAGTTTTGAAAAGGATTATGAAAAGGGTTAGGTTTGGAGAAATGGCTAATTGCTGAAGTACTATAATTGAATCATTGTATTTTGGTAAAGATATATTGCTTGAATGCCATTTCCCTTGTTGTTTTGATCTTGCATGAATGGATGGTTTAGGGTTAAATTCTTAGCTGATTTAGCATGCTTTGAGGAGGGTTTTAAGTTTAGTTTTCATGCCACCTTGGGTTGGTTCTTTGCCATTTTTGAGCTATGATACATGTGTTTTTTTTTTTGTTCTAAAGGCATTTTTGTTGCAGTCATTTTGGGTTGATTTCACTGTTGTCCTGCTATGTTCCCATTGCTGCTGGTTTTTGGTTTAGTTGTTGTTCTTTTGATTAATTTATAGGCCATTTGGTACCAATTTAGTTATCTTTGATGCCTTGTGTTGAGATGTTGTTTTTCCTTGGATTTGGTTTGCTTGCCTTATTGTGGAATGGTTTTAAAACTCATTTGACATGGTTTTAGCTTGGAAAAGAATGCTTGCATGCCATTCTCGGATGCTGTCAGACAGCTCTGGCAATAGGCAGTGTTTGATTTGTTTCTGGAGCTAAAGGGCTCGGAATTTAGTAATGTTGGTCTCATTAGAACCATAAGACATATATATTCATGGTGTAAAATGTTTAGATTTTCTTTATGTCTAGTTAACTCTCAGTTTCTGTTTGAATATATCTGTTCAATATTGCACTGACATTGATGCCCTGTCTCTGGCAATATTCAGTATTTTATTTCTTTTTGAAGTTGTACAACTTCGAATTGCATGGTTCTTGTCTCTTTAGAACTATAAGATGTATTTTTCAAGGTCTGAAATTTTTAGATATTTTTCATGTCTAGTTTACTATCAGTTATGGTTTGAATATAGTTGTTCAATGTTGAACTGACACTGATGCCCTGTCTCTGGCAATGTTCAGTATTTTATTTCTTTCTGAAGTTGTACAGATCCGAATTTCATGGTTCTTGTCTCTTTAGAACCATAAGATGCATTTTTCAAGGTGTGCAATTTTTAGATTTTTTGCATGTCTAGTTTACTACCAGTTATGGTTTGAACATAGTTGTTCAATGTTGCACTGACACTGATGCCCTGTCTCTGGCAGTGTTCAATATTTTATTTCTTTATGAAGTTGTACAGCTTCGAATTGCATGGTTCTTGTCTCTTTAGAACCGTAAGATGTATGTTTTAAATTTTTGCAATTTTCAGATTTTTTGCGTCTCTAGTTTACTACCATTTTTGGTTTGAACAAAGCTGCTCAATGTTGCACTGACACTGATGCCCTGTCTCTAGTAGTGTTCGGTCTTTTGTTTCTTTCTAAAGTTGTAAAACTCTAAATTAAGTGATGTTGGTCTTATTAAAACCATAGGATGTGTGACTTCAATGCATATAATTTTTAGAATTTTTTGGATGTCTAATGCACTCTCAGTTTTGGCTCAAGCACAGCTGTTTAAGATGACTGATAAATATGTGAATTCTTTGGACTTCTCTCAATTTTGTATCTTGATAAGGATGATGGTTTTGGGCATGTTTGTTGACTGTCCTGGTGTATTATGTCTCATTTCTTGGTGTATTTTGCCTATGTGTTTAGTTGTCATTCTTATGTGTGAGGAATTCTTTTTTCTATTCTAAAGGCTATTTAGGGTTGGTTTATGCATTTTTTGGTTGATTTTAGGTTATTCCCTTTGAAGCATGTAGAGATTAAATGTGTAGGTCACTTAGGTAGATTTGCTTTCAAGTCTTGTCTAAATTGTGTTTTGGTGTATTCATAAGCATATTTGGATACAACTTATGGTAATTATGAGTATGAGCAAATCAGAAGGCCCAACTAAAAGATACCTAGCTACAAGCTTGCAGCAAGAATGTTGTTTTATTTATCTTTTTTTTTTTTTAATTTTTTTGATGTAAATTAAGATCTCTCGGTACTTAGATTTTGAGACAAGTTTTGTAATATTTAAGATCATGCATTTGCACTACATATAAAAAAATATACCTGTGCCACGTAGTATTTGCATGCCCCTTCACTTATCATGGGAGGATAGGGCGAGTCAGTTCTATATGGGATGTCTTTCTCTATCCGATCTAGGTGAAGCTAGCGCCAACTTGGACGGTCGTTTTATGCGATAAAGGGATGGAAGAATTTAGGTCTCAGTAGAAAATTCATGCATTACATATTTAAATTCTTTGTTTTTATTTTCATCAGATATTCTTGTAACAATTCATTATTTTAGGGTAAATAAAATACATATTTTAGCCATATTGATGTTCACACAACTAATTTAGGGTAACCGTCTTTAAACGGATGTTGTGGGGTGCTTAACACCTTCCCCACGTATAAATAAACTCTCAAACCCTCTCTGGTTTACAGACCATTATTTTTTTTATTATTATTAAAAAATGGTTTTCCAATTGTTCCTCATTTTTCCTAATACAATTGGTGGCAGCTCCAAGTTTTCTTTTGAAAACTAACATTTTTTTTTAAATCTGTCATCCGCGTCGTAGCGACCTTCGGATACATTGTGACAGTCAGAGATTGAACTTTTAGCAGAGCCAAATGATCCAGTTTTTTACCAGGTTTGTTGTTGTGGAAGTTGCGTTGGCAGAAACCAAGCTTAAACTTGCTACTGCTGAAGAAAGGCTTGCTAATGTAGAAATGGAGCTTGTTGCTTTCAAGCCTTCCTCAAGCTGATTGTCTATGTTGTTATATCTCTAAACTATTGTCTCCTGGATTTTGTTATTTTGACTTGACTTTTAGTCCTATGGGTCTGTAACCTTAAACATTTGACATTTGCAATTCATACCATATGCATTTGATTTGAAACTATTTCTGCTATACCTTATTTGCTAAGCCTCTATTGGGGGAGAAAATAAATATGCAAGTCCTGGGTATGACACTTTTTGGGTATGAAAGAAAACTTTGAAGCTCAAATAGGTATAACAAAGGCTATGTAATGTTTGGATAGAAGAAACGAGAATGATCCTTCTTGGCATTTAGATGTTGTCATGAAAACTTATTAGAGTACAACCTTCCTAAAAGGTGTTCATGAATTTGGGCATGAGAAACAAATTACTCCTTCAAGCTCAAAGGTGTACCTAAGGACATTCCTTTGTGTATGGAAGAGCAAGGAATGCCTCTAATCCTTTGAAAAGTTTGCTTGTGGAGCTTTAATATATATATATTTTTTATTTTCTTTCGAAAAGTACATGAATTGGCAACAGTAGCCAAATTATTTGGGGTCTTAATTTTACATCAACCTCAAAATTATCATCATTGTATCAATTGCAACTTCTCAAAGGTAAGGTTTTTTTTTTCTATCTTTCTTCTTTTGGAAAATTATTTCAAGAATGAAAGAAGGAAATGATAATAAGATTCACAAATGGAAATGCTTGAGTGCATTCACTCATCCTTGGCGCTCATGATTTGAGAGTGGGTTTGTAGCCACATTTAGTGCTGCTTTCATTTCCTCAATCTGAATTTTCCCATGCCTAATTAGATTAAGCTCAAGATTCTTGAAACCCGAACAGTCTTCAATAGAATGTCCTACCGCTCCCATGTGATAGTCACCCTTCAAATTAGGATTGTACCCTGGAGGAAATGGTGGCTTTATAGGGTCTATTTCGCAAGGTGCAATTACTCGTGCACCATGCAACTGCTTGAATAGTTTTGCCCTAGATTTTTGGATTTTTGGGAAAGCTTCTCTATTTCAAGGGAACCTAGGCTGACCACAATTAGGTCTTGGATATTGTGCTTGAAAAGATGGATAACTTTGAGGTGGGTTTTGGTAAGGTGGATAGGATTGTAGAGGATTTTAGGGGTATTGTGGAGATGAGATTGCATTAACTTGGTTAGAATGTGGGAAAGGAGGGTTTGGACAATAATATGGGACATGAGGTTGAAAGTATGATGGTGATGCCCATAGTGCTTGGACCCAATCCACCTGACCTTCCTTCTTTTTTTGAAAGTTTCCCTTTTCCTGGCTAGAGCCACTTTTCTCATAATGAGCCACTTGCAACTTCCTTTCTTTGATTCCTAGTTCAATCCTCTCTTTAGTCTTAATGAAATCAACAAAGTCATTTGAAGAAATTCCTATCATTATCCCATAATATGGTGATTCTAGGGTATTGATAAAGTAAGTGCCCATTTTAGCTATAGTCAATGGGGCTTGAACTTGAGTAGCTAACACTCTCCATTTCTGTGCATATTCTCTGAAAGTTTTGCTAGCTTTTTCTACATGCCTCTTAACTACTTTCTAGTAGGTGCATTGTCCCTATTGAACTTGTATTGCTTCATTAAAGTTTCAGCCAATGTCTTCTAGTTCTGGGTCTTAGTTTTATCCAATTAAAAATATCAGTCTAAGGTAGGCCTTTGCATCCTTTTTAAGAAGAAGTCGACAAGGAATTTCTTATCCATAGACCACACAAACATCTTGGCACAGTAAGCTAGCAAACAAAGATAAAGGTCAAAAGTCCCATTGTACTTTGCTAAATCAGGCATGCATCTTGAAGTCCTTCGGGAAAATGACATCCGTAGCATAACACAACTACTCTAAATGAACGGGCCCATATGATCCCACACCTTGCATGACTCACAGCTGTTCCTCCAAAGAGTATTGCCTCTTCTCTATAAGCTCAACTTTCATTTTTTCTTTCTCTAACTCCTCTTTCTCTTTTCCCATGGGAATTGCCACTAGGAGTTCTTAAAGGATAAAGTGAGAAGTGTAGTGGGTGATAGGATGGGATGGGATGGGTGTATATGTAAACACCACCTAGAGTCTCATTTGGATTGAAGGAAGTACCCATTGAAGGCATAACCAAGGTAAATAGAGGTGGTGGCTGTAAAGTTTATGGGATGTCTGATTGTGGTATGCCAAGAGGAAATACTTGGTTTGGAGCTGATCCAGGGGTAGGAGTGGGTAGAGTAGTTGAAAGTATCATCAAATGTAGAGGCATTCCCCAAATAGGGTTAACAGGGGAAGTTGAACAAACCGTGAGGATTGAAGGCAATGCCAAAATAGGAGTCACTTAAGAAATTGGGGAATCTGCAACATTACTTTGACCTTTAGACAATCCTTTCAGCTTCAAACTTTCATTAAATGCTTTTAGCAATTGACTTAGTTGAGCTTTCACCTCTACCATTTCAGCCCTCAAGTCCATATCTTGCTCTGGATTTTTAAGTTGATTGCAATTGTTCTTGACCTAAGCACGATTTACCTCTTACTAGAGTACTTTTGTTTGAGCTTTTCTTTTCTTAGAGTTAGCTATGTTCATAGCTTTTCAATGAAAATTACAAAAAATGAATGGGAAAATGAGATTTATGAAAGTGGTAAGATAAAAACACATGACTTTGTATTTTTCAAATGAGCCTAACAAATGCTCTGATTCTTTAATGAGAAAAGATTGTACAAGATGTGACTTTTTCCTTATTGAAAAATGTGATAAGCTTCATACCCCTTTTTATTTCAAAAGTGATGGACAAGGAGCAAAGAATGAATGAATGAACGTGACTTCTTTGAGAATCTTATTTAGGGTAAAGTGATAAATATAACCCTCTTTGTTTATTTGAAAAATGAAATAGTGAAAACATAAATGAGGAAATGAAGGAAACGATATTTGATATATTTGAAAAAGAAACGAGGCATTGGACCTCTTATTTTAATTTTAAAAGCTGTGATAACAAAAAAAAAATGAGTAAGGAGAAAAGAACAATGCATCCCCATGTGTCTTAAAGTAGGTTACATCCTATGCTCTAGGGTTCTAACCTAAAAGTCAAGTTCTAACCCTAAATGGTGTCTATCTATGGTCTTGCTATAGTGCATAGTTTGGAGATGGTTGTTATGAGAAAACCGGAGCGCAAGTGCACACTATCGTCTTACAAGTAATATAATAAAAGTGAGGTTATCGTTCCTACGAGGATTAAAGCTATTAATTATCAAAATTTGGTCAATTCTAATTTTATCTGACTAATTGATTAAGGAAAAATTCAAGACTTAATTTAAATAAACTAAAAGTTAAAAAAAAAAAAAAACAAGTAAGAATCACAAATTAATTAACAAAGAAAAACATAGGGTTTCCGATTTCAGCATAACTAATCCTGGTTTTCATTCCTTATTTTCTTAATATAGATTTATCTTTCTAATTGCTAGCCGAGATTCCTTAATTTATTCACTAGCCTCTCCCAAGGTTAAATGAAAATATTTCCAAGTTATGAACCCATTATATTCCTATGTGAATTATGAATAACTAGAAAATTCATTTAGTTCTATTGATCTCTTAAATTGACTATACAGGCCTTGGAGATATATCCTTATCCTACATGCAACCTATGGTATTTATCCCAATGAACTAAACACACAAATCTCCTTCCCGTCTCATTGTAATTAACCTAACAACTAATTAATTGCCAGTTAATTAGAGGCATGAAGATCAAAGATAAACACTCAAGTAGAAAAGATAAATCACAAATTAATTCTAAAAGAAATTACAAGCGTTCATAGTTAGGCTACATCGTAGCCCTTGAAAAATAAATTAGTTGATGACAACAAAATAAAACATAATTGAAGAAATTTTAGACATAGATGAAAGGGAAAAGAGAATAAAAATGCAGTGTAGATGTCAAGATTCACTGCTGCAAATCCTTTCTCCAAGCTTCGTCTTATCTCTCTTCCGCTCTCAAAAATTCCAAAAGTCTTTTTTCTAAAACCTAAAAGTCCTATTTATACCTTTTACACAAATTCTAATTAATTTAGGAGTAAAAATCACTTCTTAAAGTATTAAGGCCCAAACGCTACAGCCCTTGAAAGGCTAGCACTGAGGCCCTTGCTCTAGGAAACACAGGAGCTGCAGCCCTTGTGCACTAGCGCCGCAGCTCTGTGTCTCTATAACTTGATGCTAGAGAATAGAAAGAGAGCATTGCAGCCCTTGCTCTTTGTGGCTTACGGGCATTGAGGCCCTCAAAATTGAGGGGTGCAGCTCTTGGTAGTGAGGGGTGATGCCCTGCCTCTCTGGTCCTTTGCCTACCCTTTACTTCCAAAATCATTTCTTGTTCTTAAAAGCATGCAAACTTTCTAAATTTTTTAGTCCTACAAAAATAACACAAAAAAACATTATTTATTAATAAAAATTCTAAAAAACACACAAAATAATAAGCTAAAAATATCTAAAGAGTGAGTATAAAATCCACTCAACAAATACCCCCAAACTTAACATTTTGCTCGTCCTCAAGCAAAGATAAAAAGAAAAATTAAACTCTACTAAAAAACAACTACGGAGTGAAAAATTAATCTACTAACCATACATGCCTCAAAGATATCAATTAAGCACAGTTTCAAGAAAAATTCATGAGTGTGCATAATGTCAACCTAAGGGCAAATCTCATCTCATCAAAATTTCCTGTGTGTGTGTAAATATAGCTCTTTCTTACCATACTCTCTATACTTAAATCAGATTATGCAAACAAGCACACTTATAATAATCTCTGATTGAAAAATTCAGAATCCCATATGCTTGTTTTCATGTCAATCTCCACTAATGTAGGCAAATCACAACATAAAGGATCAGAAGGACTTTTGATAGGCTTGTAATGTGTGGCTGGGGTAAAGGTAGGATAATAGATAGAAATGTGGCTTAGTTCACCCATCACACAACTTCAGTTTAGAGCAAATCTTAAGAGCACCCATCTTTTACTTCTAACAGCCCCAAACAGGTCTTCATCGTTACTTTGCAATCCACTAATAAAATTCAAATATTTTTGGTTTACTACATCCCATCACTTCACGCCTTTTAAAACATTCTTTTCTTTCTCTTTCTTTGCAATGTTTGCACAATTGTCTTTTCTTTTCATTGCAAATATTTTCTTTTCAGCAAGGAAGTAGCACTTTACTTTTCATTTCTTTGGTGGCAATTGCATTGACATTTTTCTTTACTTCACTTCACCCATCCTCCCTATTATTCCTTAGCTCTATATGCTCTTAAATTGAATATGTGTTTTAGGTGAAAGGTGCAAATCAAGGTTAATTTAAGCTCAATGGGGTATGCTAGGGATAAAATATCATACACAGGGTTGGCTAGAAAGGCTCAAACTGAACAAAAATGGCTTAAATCACATCCCTAATATTGCACAGCCTAGGATTTCGCCTCAACTAACAATCAAACAAGTTCTAGCATTCTGTGAAATTTTGGAAAAGCCAAGTCTACATATTCATCTCTAAGCATGCAAATTTCAAGTAAAAAAGGCTATGTGCTTAGTAGTTTAGGAAATTCCAATTAAACAAGAATTAATCAATAACACAAACATAATATCTATCATTTTTCTAGAGCTGTAATCAATGAAAATTAGTTTTATCATCAGCCCAAAGTTTTCAATCAAACATTTTCACTCACAAAAACTACTTTATAACTAAAGAAAACAAGAAATCAACATAAAAACTACCTTAAAAAACAATAAAAGATAGCTACTAACTTAAGAACAAGTCAATATAGTAGCTCAGGAAAATAATTTTCAACCGGCAAACTTAAAGGAAACATTGTCCTCAATGTTTAGAACTAAGAAGAAAAAGAAATAGTAGGACTTCCTTGAAATGGAGGCGGATCACTTTGCATTTTCATCATCCTGTGGAGCTGCTGGAGGGGCACACCTTTGGAAAATTTGTGGGCACACTTCAACTAACCCAATGCTAAGCTCAAATGAGCATGAAAGCTGCCCCAAGATCCTTGAAAGGATTGGGCACTTTGCAATTCCCAAAGATAAGCTTCCTTTGGTCATGCAAGCCACCTTAGATAAGTTACCACGCACAAAGAAACTCTCTAGAATGAAGTTGGGCCGAATTTGACTAAGGTTCTCTTTGGGGAATTTTTATCAAACACCTTGTGGGAACTTTGTGCCCACCACAATCTCTATGCCTCAAGTACTCTACGCCCCTCCAAATGGCCAAAATTCATCCACAAACAATAGCTCAAGACAATGGAGAAGGAGAAATCATCAATTAGGGTCAAATTACACTTACAAGTTGTTTGAAAAACAAAGAACCCATAGATGCCATTGATGGAGTTGTATTCCTCTTGGAGCTTGAATGTGGGTATGGTGCTGAATAGGGAAGATAATGGTGATAAGGGAAGGGATTTATGTGAATGAAAGGTGGTTGAATGAGGTTAGGTAAATGAAGTAGAAGAGAACCCAAATGCAAGAGGGAAACCGAATGGGTATTGAAGGAGAACCCAAAACGCATGTTTTGCTTATTGAAGGAGTGGGTATCCTGACTTTTTTTTTTCTTTTTCAAGGGACCAGTGCTGCAGCACTGGGTGCATAGCGCCGCAGCGCTGCTAGTGCAGATTTAGGCACTGTATCACTACTAAGCAAGAGGCGCAGCGCTTGCTCTTAGGACTTTTGGCCATTTTCCATCAACTTGGAGCACTGTAGAGCTAGCACATGAATGTTGAGGTGCTAATCCTCTGTCCTGGAGCTCAATTTTTTCCTTCAATCACCCAAAGCGAAAGAGAAACATCCAGTGTAGCACCAAAATGTTATGAACCCAAATTTATTTATTTTTCCATGCAAAGAGAGAAAATTTAATCATTAAAAGGAAACTAGCAACTAGAATTAAAAATCTACTAAAGATATAAACTAAATAAAATAGAAGAAAAGGCTAAAAACATTTGGGTTGCCTCCAAATAGCGCTTAATTTATAGTCTTCAACCGGACTATCTCTGGAATAAATCAATTAGGATAAAAAAAGGGTGGAGGAAGACTACTGGAAATTTACTCCACCATCATTATGCCCATTGGGTTGTGTGCCATGCATTTTTAGTCTCCACACCTTGTTTGCTTCTCCATAGCACGAAAATTTACTAAGGTGCTCCAAAAGTATCTTTTTGAAGGATGGCTTCTTCTTCTTCTTCCGTTTCTTATGAGGCTCAACTTGAGGTAAGGAAGTAGCTCCTTGATTCTTAAGGATTTTCTTGTCTTTAGACTTTAAATCAGGTGGCTATTTCTTATTAAATGTCCCCACAATGTGAGCTTCGATTAGGTCCTTTAAGGAAGTTACTCGAGTCACTTCATTGGTGCTTCCATTTATGGTGTCAATCTTAAAGCCCATATTTACTTCATCGGGGTGCTTTATTTCCTTGAACACTTTGAAAGACACTTGATCACTTTGCATTCTCAGAGTGAGTTACCCTTTTTAGACATCAATGAGAGCCTTCCTAGTTGCTAAGAATGTATGACCAAGAATGATAGGGATTTCTTGATCATCCTCCATATCCAGTACAATGAAGTCAGTTGGGAAGATAAACTTGTCCACTTTCACCAACACATCCTGAAGAATTCTCCTTAGATACTTGATTGACTTATTTGCCAATTTCAAGGAGATGGATGTTGGTTTAACTTCTCATAAACCCAATTTCCTAAAATCAGAGATAGCCATCAAATTTATGCTTGCACCAAGATAGCAAAGAGCTTTATCAAAGAAATAATTTGCTATAGTGCAAGGAATAGTAAAAAACCCTGGATCTTTGAGTTTAAAAGGCAACTTCTTTTGCAAGATGGCACTGCACTCCTTAGTAAGTGCAATTGTCTCAAATTCTTCAAGCTTTCTTTTGTTAGACAGATTGTCTTTCATGAACTTGACATAGTTGGGCATTTGCTCTAAAGCATCTACAAATGGAATGTTGATGTGTAGTTTTTTAAACACTTCTAGAAATGTAGAGAATTGGTTATCCAGCTTCTTCTTCTAGAACCTAAGGAAAAGGAAAAGGTGGAACATAAGGTGGAGGATTATCTAGAAATAACTTAGATTTTGGTCTCTCCACAACTGTAACAAGTGGTTCCACTGGAGGGTAGAGATCTTCCTTTGTCTTAGGTTCAATTGGCTTCTCAATAGGCACTTTTTCAGTAGCTCTCATTCAAGGTCTTACCACTTCGAAGAGTGATGGCCATTACATGCTCTTTAGGTTTTACCTCTGTATCACTAGGCAAAAACTCATGTTGGCTGGTAGAGAGCATGCTAGAAATTTGACCCATATGCACTTCTAGGTTACGAATAAAGGCTGCTTGATTCTGAAATGTAGCATCAGTCCTTGCTATAAACTAAGCAAGGACATCCTTTGAAGAAACCTTAGGGGGTGGTGGTGGCTGAGTTTGCTCTAGCGGATAAAATGGAGGTTGTGGTTGAGCAAGACTGTCATTGTTTCTCCATGAGAAGTTCAAATGATTTCTTCACCATGGATTGTAGGTGTTGGAGTAAGGATTGTTTTGCTTGCTAGGGTTCCCCACAAAGTGTGCTTCCTTATGCTAGGAAAAGGGATTGCCAACCTGCCAATATGTGCTAGCATGAGTTCTACTGTAGTGGTCACAAACTTCAGGAGGAGAGTGGATGGCATTGACTTTCATAGAGGTCAGCTGCTTAGCTAGAGAGTGAATTTTAGCAAAGATTGTAGTGAAGGCATCAACCTCATGAATCCCAAATGCCTTTCATGGTGCAAACCTCTCAGTATGCCATCTCTTCTAACAAGTCATTAGCTTCATCATGAGTCTTGCTCATTAAAGATCCACCTACAGCTGCATCAACTAAGGTCTTGGTTGCACTTGTCAACCCATTATAAAAAGTTTGCAGCTACAACCAATTTGGAAGTCCACGATGTAGGCATCTTCGCAACATTTCCTTGTACCTCTCCTAAGCTTCATGTTGAGTGAATGTGGTATTATTATTCCTCCACTTGGCAGTCTTGGCTAGTGGAAAGAATTTGGCTAAAAACTTCTATGCCAATATCTCCTAAGTGGTGATAGTCTCCATCGGCAAAGATTGCAACCAGGTCTTGGCCTTATCCATGAGTGAGAATAGGAATAGCCGGAGTCAAATGGCATCATTAGTAACACCATTGTGCTTGAAAGTATCACAGATCTCCAAGAAGATGACAATGTGAGAATGTGGATCTTTGTTAGCTAACCTATTAAATTGACTACCCTGAACCATATGGATGATGGCAGGCTTAATTTCAAAGGTGTTAGCGTGAATTTCCAGTCGTCTTATACCATAGATGGTATCTGTGACTACTGGAATGACATAGTCACATAGTGCCTTTGGAGCATTTTCTTGTGCCATGGTGTCTATAAAAAATGTCATAGATTCTCTCTTCTCCTTTTTGTTCTTTTGACAAGTCTTCTCAATCTCATAATCAAATGGGAGTAAAGAATTGCTTCTAGATCGTCTCATACACTAGGAAGAAACACCTGAAAGTGAAGGGCAAGTAAGAAAAATTAAATAACTAACAATAAACTATTGATATTAATAAACAATTAATCCCCAGCAACAACGGCAAAAACTTATTATGAGAAAACGGAGCGCAAATGCACACTATTGTCTGATCACAAGTAATATAATAAAAGTGAGTTTATTGTTTCCACAAGGATTAAAGCTATTAATTATCAAAATTGGATCAATTCTATTTATCTGACTAATTGATTAAGGAGAAATTCACGACTGAATTTAAATAAACTAAAAGTAAACAAAAGCAAGTAAGAATCAAGAATTAATTGAGAGAAAAACCTAGGGTTTCCGATTTCACTAATCCTTGGTTTTCATTCCTTATTTCCTTAATTTAGATTTATCTTTCTAATTGCTACCGAGATTTTCTAATTTATTCATTAGCCTCTCTTAAGGTCAATGATGAGCTGCCGAGGCTCCTCAAATTACTTAAAGTTTTAGGTCGGTTACCTAGCTATTTGCAGCATAGGACAGCCCTAAGTCGAACCTAAGGATTGTTCTAT
This sequence comes from Cercis canadensis, assembly GCA_003255065.1. Classification (NCBI taxonomy): domain Eukaryota; kingdom Viridiplantae; phylum Streptophyta; class Magnoliopsida; order Fabales; family Fabaceae; genus Cercis; species Cercis canadensis. Next base: position 283,886 of record QAOA01000112.1, read on the forward strand.
TTAGTGAATCATATAGAGAAGCATGTAAACAGGGGGGTTATGTTTGTTTTAAGTGCTTGACAGAAATTAATTGAAAGTGGTAACCTAAAGGAAAACAACCAATCCAAGTCTTTACTAATTCTGATTTAAGTTCATCCTTGATTTCTAATGATCCATTCAATTATTAACCATGTTCTTGGCCTTTAAAACATATCAAGACGCCTCTCAATGTTCTATGGATGTCCACTGGTTAAGCAACCAGAATTCGGATTCAACTAAGACTAAATGAATTAAGCAAACATTCAAGTCTAGTTTTACCTAAGTCCATGATCCAGCCAAGGTGATTAATCCATCCAAAAGCTCAGAAACATTAATCAACCATACAATCCTCTTTTATCACATGCAATTAAGCAATCACACATGAAGATCCAAATTCGAATTAAGCAATTCAAACAGAATATTTCAAAGGATTGAAAGAAGCAGATTAATCATTGAATGAATAACAACAACTCATAATCTCAAAACCAATAATCAGAACAGCCAAAACCTGGATTGATTGATGAATTAGCCCTCCATGAACAAGAGAAGCTAAGTTCTTACAAAATATCTAAGAGGAAACTTAAGAGCTAAGGAAAACTAGAAAGCTGTCTAAAATATCTAAAAAGTTGATTGTGAATTTCGGCTGCCTCCTTCTTCTGATATAGACCTCCAATTTTACATGCACACCTAAATTGCCCTTAGGGCACACTTGTTCCCATGGGCCTTAGCTTCAATTGGGCTTTGGTTTGGGCCCATTTGGACTTGTCATGAGGAAGTTAGGCCCATTTAAGTGGCAGAAGGTGTCTGGAACCGTCAGCTAACTTGCACAGCAAATAAGACCATCTTCCACATAAAATATGGTGAACCGGTCTTCATATCAATTGAAGCTCTGTCTGTTAGCTTTCCAATGGTACCAGTTTCAGATCAATATGACATCTAAAACTCAAGTTATGACCCAAATACTGCATGTAGGTCAGGATCCTGCGACAGCATGTCTTCTCTGGCTTCCAGGCTGCATATGACCTTCTGAACGTCCGAATTAGCTTTGGAGCCCTGAAAGAAAGTTGTAGACAATTCTCTCAGCTTTCCAACAAGGTATGACTCGGAATTTTTGGACATCCAGAACTCAAGATATGCCTGAAACACAGAGACAGCTATAATGCCCAGTATTGCTGGAAATTGCAATTAAGCATAAATGGATCCTAAGTCATGAAATGAGGTCTAAGTCTATGCAATTCAGCCCAAAAGAGGTTTAAAAGACTAAGTATGAGGAATAACTATTGTATAAAAAGTGTGTTCATCAGTCAAATGAAAATACTCCTATGTTATGAACCCATTATATTCCTATGTGAATTACAAATAACCAAAAAATTTATTTAATTCTATTGATTCTTTAATTGACTATACAGGCATTGGAGGTATATCCCTATCCTACATGCAGCCTATGATATTTATCCCAATGAACTAGACACACAAATCTCCTTTTGGTCTTATTGTGATTAACCTAACAACTAATTAATAACCAGTTAATTAGAGTCATTAAGATCAGAGATAAACACTCAAGTAGAAAAGATAAATTATAGATTAATTCTAAAATAAATTAAATTGTTCATAGTTAGCTACATCGTAGCCCTAGAAAAATAAATTAGTTAACGACAACAAAATAAAACATAATTGAAGAAATTCTAGACATAAATGAAAGGGAAAAGAGAATAAAAACTCAGTGTAGATGTCAAGATTCACTACTGCAAATCCTTTCTCCAAGCTTCTTCTTGCCTCCCTTCCACTCTCAAAAATTTCAAAAGTCCTTTTCTAAAACCTAGAATTTAGAATTGCATCAATCCCCTTTGTGTAACTCGAGTTATGAATAAAACAATCCCCAAAGGTCAAAAATCGAGAATGCAGAATTTGAAAATGCAAACAGCCCTATTTGCAAAATTTTTGGGATTAGTTGGCTTTAAATCACTCAAATCAAATTACATGGACTGAAAGGTTCACATCTTAGGTTTCCAAAAAAAGTGAAATCTCATGAAAATTATGTGTATAGCTTGAGTTATGCATGAAACATCACACAAAGGTCAATGGTGGGCATGATTTATAAATTATGCTCCAATACAAAGCATGAATAAATCATGATGCAATACATACTCAAATAATGAACCCAAAGCACTCAATTCATGTCATAATCTCAATAACAAAATAAAAAGCATCACATTGTGGATAAACAAAGCTAAATTCAAGCAAAACATCACACATGCATTTTATCAAACACCTTAAAGGCACAATCAATATTCAAAATCACTTGTAAAAATAGCGTTAAAGTCATTCCAAATCAATAAAAATACATGTGACCATGTTCCTTAGGTCATATTATAATCATCAAAGAGGCTAATTTCAACTAGAAATTAGCATAATCAAGCATCTAAGCACCCAAAAATGTAGCTGCAAAATTATGTACGAGTTCAAGGAGTTAAGAAGTGGAAAAAAGTCAATACCAATTGAAGCTTTCTAGTGTCAAGAATCAAAGTGGGTAGCCCTTCAACCTTTAAAAATCCATGCAAACCCTTAGGTCCAAGCTTCAATTTCTCCCAATAAGTGCTGTTTTGCCTTATCCAAATTTATGAAAAGTGAGAAGGAGGTGAATAATGATCAAAATGAACTATGGAAAGTTAGAAAAATGGAATGAGGGCTTAGGAATCAAAGATTTAATGGAGAATGTGGAAAGGCAATGAAGAAGGAGAGGAGATGAGGAGAGGGGAGAATCTATAATAGAATGTGTTCTTTTTTTCAATCAATGTGGCTAAGGTTCTCCTCTTGCAAATGAAGCTTAACTAAAAATGGGTCTTGAGCTTGGGTGCTCCACTTGGATCAAGATATTTGGGCTCAAAAAGGAAATAAGCTATGCACTAATAAGCAATTAGGCTTGGGCAAGTTATTTTGATGAGATTGAGACTCTTGGGCTTAATACTTAGATCATACAAAGCATTGATCTCTTGAAAGAAATTGAACTAGGCTATATGCAATTGGATTAAAACATTTCTCTTCTTTTTTTTCACTTCACATTTTCTTTTATTCTTTTTTTTACTTATAAAATTAAATAGACTTTTAAAATAAAAAAAGGAAATATGCATTGAAAAAAAAAAACTTAAATTAAGACTCAAAGTAAAAATTGAAAAGAACAAAAAAGTAAAAAAATTTGTACATGTTTTTTGTATTTTTCAACTAAATTTAGAAATACAGTCTGAAAAAAATAAAGTCTACAAGAATTAAGAAGCTTTGTGAGCCAATGGGTGGTGTAAGCCATTATTGTGTGGACACAAGTGGGAATGGGCTAGAAACTAGAAGAGATAGATCAAAAGTTTAAAAGAAAGGGGAGAAAACAAAATATTTACAAAATCGGGTTCGCCCTACTAATGTAGGTGTCTATGTATCCTCAAGGAGAAATCATAGCCCACGTAGTTCTTAAAATGGGTTTGGAAGCAAAGGAAAGACAATCTTGACCACACTAGGGTCATTTGAGGCTTAGAGCCAAAAGCAAGTGAAAGAAGAGGCATAGAGCCTAAATGACATGAAAATATGGCATTAAGCCAAAGTAAGTGAGAAAGAGAGGCTTAGAGCGTATTAATTTCATGTTCTTCTTGAAAATAGGAAATTAAAAGAAATTGGGAAGTTATTTGAAAGATGGACTTGACTCACTTCCCTTCAAGTGCTTACGTATCCATTAGATGGGATCAAAGTCTGCGTAGTTTACTTGTGAAAATATTTTTTTGAAAGAGATTTTGAGAAAACGAATCAATCTTAATTCTAGCCTAAATCCCATGAGTCCTTATTGAAAGTGTGCAAAAGGAATCATACAAAACATTAAGCAATTAGCGGTCCATATCTAGAAAGAGAATTAAATGTGAAATGCATGAAGATGCAAGTCCTATATTGTTGTGAGAAAATAGAGAGCAAGTGCACGTTATTGTTTTCCGGTAATAAAGAGTGAGAAAGTATCATCCCACGATGATTGTATCTATTAAGTACCAAAATCAGTCAACCCTAATTTTATCTAGACAATAGAAAGCTAATGTAAACAAGAATTAAAAAAGAAAGCAAGTAAATTTACAATTAAACAATGAGAATAAGATCTAGGGTTTCCGATTTTACCATAACTATTCTAAGTTGATTTCCCTATTTCATTAACATAGAATTGTCCTTCTAATTGCTAGCCAATATTTCCTAACTTATTCATTAGCCTCTCCCAAGGTCTATTGATAACCTGCCGAGGCTCCTCAAATTAATCAAAGTTAAGGTCGGTTACCTAAGCTATTTGCAGCATAGGGCAGCCCTAAGTCGAACCTAAGGATTGTTCTATTTAGTGAATCATATTAAGAAGCATGTAAACAGAGGGGGGTTTTGTTTGGTTTAAGTGCTTGACAAAAATTAATTGTAAGTGATAACCTAAAGGAAAACAACCAATTCAAGCCTTAACTGATTCTGATTTTGATTCATCCTTGATTTCTAATGATCCATTCAATTATTAACCATGTTCTTGGCCTTTAAAACATATCAAGAAGCCTCTCAATGTTCTATGGATGTCCACTGGTTAAGCAACCAGAATTCGGTTTTAACTAAGACTAAATGAATTAAGCAAACATTCAAGTCCAGTTTTACCTAAGTCCATGATCCAGCCAAGGTAATTAATTCATCCAAAAGCTCAGAAACATTAATCAACCTTTAAGTTCCTCTTTAATCACAAGTAATTAAGCAATCACACATGAAGATCCAAATTCGAATTTAACAATTCAAACAGAATAGTCCAGAGGAAGCAAGAAGTAGATTAATCATTGAATGAATAACAACAACACATAATCTCAAAACCAATAATCAAAACAGTCAAAACCTGGATTGATTTGATGAATTAGCCCTCCATGAACAAGAGAAGCCAAGTTCTTACAAAAATATCTAAGAGAAAACTTAAAGACTAAGGAAAGAGCAAAAGCTGTCTAAAAGATCTAAATGACTTGATATCAATTTCGGCTGCCCCCTTGTGCTGATATAGACCTCTAAAATTACATGCACACCTAAATTGCCCTTAGGGCACACTTGTTCCCATGGGCCTTAGCTTTAATTGGGCTTTGGTTTGGGCCCATTTGGACTTGTCATGAGGAAGTTAGGCCCATTTAAGTGCCAATAGGTGTCTGGAACCATCAGCCAACTTCCACCGCAAATAAGACCATCTTCAATGTAAAATATGGTGAACCGGTCTTCATAACAATTGAAGCTCTGTCTGTTACTTTCCAATGGTACCAGTTTCAAGTCCATATGACATCCATAATTCAAGTTATGGCCCAAACACTGCATGTAGGTCAGGATCCTGCGATAGCATGTCTTCTCTGGCTTCCAGGCTACATATGACCTTCTGGACGTCCGAATTAGCTTTGGAGCCCTGAAAGAAAGTTGTAGACAATTCTCTCAGATTTCCTACAAGGTATGACTCAAAATTTTTAGACATCCAGAACTCAAGATATGCACGAAACACAGAGACAGCATAAAATGCTCAGTATTGCTGGAAATTGCAATTAGGCACAAATAGATTCAAAGTCATGAAATGAGGTCCAAGTCTATGCAATTCAGCCCAAAAGAGGTTTAAAAGACTAAGTATGAGGGATAACTATTGTATAAAAAGTGTGTTCATCAAATTCCCCCACACTTAGCTTTTGCACGTCTCGGGCAAACTAGAATTCCAAAACTAAGAAAAGCAAGAACAAGGAAACAAAAACAAATTTAAAAACTAAAGGATCACCTCCCAAAGATATTTAAGATATGCAGAAGTTCATACCACAAGTAAGATAAGCAATTAAAGATTCAAGGAAGTCACAACATTCATGAAATAAAATTTCTTCTCATCCAAAATCAACAACAAGGTAACTTCAATTGGAAATCATAAGTCAAGAATGACAGATCCTCACAAGATATACTCTCAATCCCTCAAGTGTTTAGAAATTAGGTACTTCACTCAATCAAACTCATGAAGAGATGCACTACCATAAGCTTGCTTATCTTCTACTTCTCCACTACTCAAACAAATGCACACACAAATCAAGAGGACTTTATTTAAGGTTGTAATAAGGTCAAGGTAAAGGTAAATGAATGAATTAAAATGGATATCACAATGGTAAAAACTCAAAGAGAATAAAAGAACATTGGAGAGGAACTCAAATGACAAGCATTAAATTCCAAATGTGTAAAGCATATTCTCCTTCCTTTGCACATATTCCTTTTCCTTTTCTTTTCCTTTTTCACAATTCTGATTTTTTTTATTTTTTTTTATTATTATTTTTTTTTTATTGAACCAATTGGCTCTTTTTTTCTTTCACATAATCTTTGCACATTAGAATTCACAACCTCCACACTTGTACTATTAATTACCCACAAGCATAAGAGCTCCTCCAAGACAATGAACCAATGCTCTCCCATTCCCTAAGGTAAGGTAACAACATGGTATTTTGTACATAGGCATATAATGAACTAAGATCAAAGATAGGCAAATAAGCTCAATGGGGGTAATCAAAGGGAAATAATACAAGGTTGGCTATTTGGCAAAGTGGCTAAATCGAAAAAGAATGCCTCAATCATGTTCATGTATGCAAATGAAAATGTAGCCTAAAAAAGAATTAAGCAAGTTCTAGAGTTAACAAATTTCATGAGTAAAATCACAAAAGAAGGAAAAAGAATGGCACAAATGCTAAATTCATTCATCAAAAGGCTCAAAACTCACAAGGCATGTATCTATCAAACTTAATCATCAATCCAACATCTAAAACCAAGCATGTAAAATTAAGGATGGAAAACAAGTTATTCAATCATGCTATGAACCTTGAAATGTAATTACTTTAAACTTACAACTTTACAAATTCTATAACATCATTGTAGGGTAATTAAAACAGAAAAATGACAACAAAAATAGAAAAAACAGCAAGAACAACAAACAGAAAAAATTAAAACAGAAAACAACAATTTATAGAAATAGTAAAGTAATCAACTAAACTAATAAACTAACCTATACAGAAAACAATAAAGCAGCTAAACTATACAGAAATCTCTCCCCCACACTTAAATTTTACATTGTCCTCAATGTAAAAACTTCAAAAAGTATCAACAGATGACAATTAATAGCAAGCAGTCACATAAGGACAAGTAAAGTAAAAGAGAGAGAAGAAACATCCTTATCAAGGGAGGTAGATGGCATCGTGCAAGTGGACCTCCTCCACTATGTCCTCCTGAGCGCCCTCATAAAATGGCTTGAGGCAATGACCGTTCACCTTAAAAGCCTTGCTGGTGGACTCACTCGCTATCTCCACTGCACCATAAGGAAAAATCTTGGTGATAATAAACGGACCAAGCCACCGAGAACGGAGCTTGCCAGGCATGAGCTTTAAGCAAGAGTTATACAAGAGAACTTTCTGGCCAGTAGAGAACTCATTCCTTAGCACCATGTTATCATGAAACCGCTTGGTCTTTTCCTTGTAAAGGTGGGAGCTCTCATAAGCATCCAAACGAAGCTCCTCAAGCTCTTGGAGGTGAAGCTTTCTCTGGGACCCGACTTGGCTCAAATCAAGGTTGCACTGCTTGACCGCCCAATAGGCCTTGTGCTCAAGCTCCACTGGAAGGTGGCAGACTTTGCCAAAAACTATTCGATAGGGAGACATCCCAATAGGTGTCTTGAAAGCAGTCTGGTATGCCCACAGAGCATCCTCGAGTCGCAAACTCCAGTCCTTCCGATTAGGTTGGACAGTCTTCTCCAAGATACGCTTGATCTTCCTGTTGGAGACTTTAGCTTGCCCATTGGTCTGAGGGTGGTAAGGGGTGGAAACCTTATGCATGACGCCATATTTTTTCATTAAAGCCGCCATGGTCCGGTTGCAGAAATGTGAACCCTGATCACTGATGATGGCCCTAGGAATGCCAAATCTGCAGAAAATGTTTGATCTAACAAAATCCACAACAACTTTAGAATCATCAGTACGGGTGGCTTTCGCCTCCACCCACTTAGACACATAATCCACAGCAAGTAAGATGTAAACAAAACCGAAAGAAACAGGAAAAGGCCCCATAAAGTCAATACCCCAGACATCAAAAATCTCACAGAATAGCAAAGGCTGCTGGGGCATCTCATGCCGATGGGAAATGTTCCTGGTTCTCTGACATTGCTCACAAGATTTACAAAATATATGTGCATCCCTAAATAAAGTGACCCAATACAATCCAGAGTCTAAGACCTTCCTAGCTGTACGTTGAGGACCAAAATGTCCACCACATGCAAAGGTATGGCAAAAGCTAAGAACAGACTAAAACTCATTATCAGGCACACATCTCCTAATAATTTGATCACTACAAAATTTCCAGAGATAGGGATCATCCCACACATAATATTTCGCCTCACTTTTTAACTTGTCTATTTGTGCACGTGTGAGGTGTGAGGGCAAAGCATGGGCAGCTAGATAATTGACAAGATCAGCATACCATGGAAACTCACCATGCAGCCCTAACAGCTGCTCGTCAGGAAAGGAATCCTGAATGGGCAGTGGATCAGGATCTCGCTCTATGTGGCTAAGGTGGTCAGCAACCAGGTTCTCTGCTCCACTCTTGTCTCGGATCTCCACATCAAACTCTTGAAGCAGCAACATCCACTTAATCAGCCGTGGCTTGGCATCCGGTTTCTTCAAGATATACCTCAGAGCTGTATGATCTGAAAACACCACAACCTTAGAATCTATCAAATAAGACCTGAACTTATCTAATGCAAAAACAATAGATAAAAGTTCTTTTTCAGTGGTAGTGTAGTTCGCTTGAGCAGCATCCAGAGTTCTTGAAGCATAGTAAACCATATGAGGAACTTTGGCCACACGCTGCGCCAAGACAGCTCCCAAGGCATAGTTCGAAGCGTCGCACATCAGCTCGAATGGGAGTGTCCAATCAGGTGGCTGAATGACAGGGGTACTGGTGAGAGCTAGCTTCAGGCGGTTGAAAGCTTCCTTGCACTTCTGGTCAAACAGAAACTCCACATCTTTCTGCAGAAGGCTAGACAGCGGAATGACTATCTTGCTGAAGTCTCTGATAAAGCGCCGGTAGAAACCTGCATGTCCAAGAAATGATCGCACTTCCCGCACGCATGTGGGGTAAGATAAAGCAGTTATGACATCTATTTTAGCAGGATCTACCTCAACCCCTTTTCTAGATACTACATGGCCTAAAACTATACCTTGCTCTACCATGAAATGACACTTTTCAAAATTTAAGACAAGGTTAGTCTCAATGCAGCGATGTAGTACTCTAGCTAAACTACTCAGACAGTCATCAAAAGAAGAACCATAAACAGTAAAATCATCCATAAACACCTCCATGCACTCCTCTAAAAAATCAGAGAATATACTTACCATGCACCTCTGGAAGGTACCAGGGGCATTGCAAAGGCCGAAAGGCATCCGCCGGTAAGCAAATGTGCCGAAGGGACAGGTAAAAGTGGTCTTCTCTTGATCCTCCGGTGCTATATGAATCTGGAAGTACCCAGTGTAGCCATCCAGGAAGCAGTAATGTGATTTCCCAGCTAACCGCTCCAGCATTTGATCAATGAACGGCAGGGGGTAATGATCCTTCCTGGTGGCTTGATTGAGCCTCCTGTAATCGATGCAGATCCGCCAGCTATTCTGCACTCAGGTAGGTAGCAACTCGTTGTTCTGGTTGGCCACCACTGTAACCCCGGATTTCTTCGGAACGACCTGCACTGGGCTCACCCAAGTGCTATCAGATATAGGATAAATGATGCCAGCTTGCAGAAGCTTGGTCACCTCTTTCTTTACTACATCCAGGATGAGAGGGTTTAATCGCCTCTGGGGTTGCCGCACTGGTTTAGCGCCATCTTCAAGTAATATGCGATGCATGCATGTAGATGGACTAATGCCAGGAATATCTGCTAATGTCCAGCCAATGGCTTGCTTATGCTCTTGCAGAATGCGCAGCAATCTTTCCTCTTGCTCAGGAAGTAAATTGTTAGCCACAATTACTGGAAGCTGCTCTGCAGATGCCAAATATGTATACTTTAGATGCTTAGGCAGAGGCTTTAGCTCTAGCTTGGGTGGCTGCATTGCAGAGGGCAGAAATCTGGGTGGTTGAATGTTAATCTCTGCAGACTGAATCTCCTCGTGAACAGCAGCTACTGCCAGCTCTGGGGAACCAGAGTCATCATCACGTAGAAAGGTGGAGATCTCAGCACAAATAGCACAGCCAGAATCACTGTCACAATCAGTACAAGATTGGCACTGAATAGAATCATCAAAACCAGCCAAATCAGATAAATCAGCACATATATGACGGTAAACATCCTCAACCAAATCATCAATCACATCAATGTGAAAAACTGCATGCTCATCCATGGGATGCTTCATAGCATCAAAAATGTTGAACTGCACAACAGAATTGCCAAACTCCATGGATAGAGTTCCTGCATACACATCAATCTTGGTCTGCGCAGTCTTGAGGAATGGTCTGCCTAGAATGAGTGGAGCCTTGCTGGATTGTGACTGTCCTTCCATCTCCAGAATGTAGAAATTTGTTGGAAAGATCAGCTCATCAACTCTGACCAACACATCTTCAATCAATCCAGCTGGATAAGCACTGCTTCTGTTGGCTAACTGGATCACAACTCCTGTGGCATTCAAGGGTCCAAGCCCGAAGGAACTGAAAACAGACATAGACATGACATTGATAGAAGCTCCTAGATCTAGCATGGCATGCTCGAACTTGGAATTGCCTATAACACAGGGGATTGTGAAAGTCCCTGGATCCTTGCACTTCTGGGGCAGAGGTTGAATAAGGGCTGAGACATTCTGACTCATGCTAATCCGCTCATTGCCCTTCAGCCTCCTCCTCTGGGTGCACAATTCCTTGAGAAATTTGGCATATTTAGGAATTTGCTTGATAGCATCCAGCAAGGAAATGTTAACTTCCACCTTCCTGAATGTCTCCAGAAGCTCCCTATCCTTCTCAGCCTCATCTTGCTTCTTGGACAGAGTAGCACTCTGTGGAAAGGGAAGAGCTACTGCAGGCAGCTTGCTCGCAGGTGCAAGGTTGATTGGCTCAGGAACTGCTTCCTCTGCTGGTTGGGACTCACTGGCAAGTTGAGGCTCGACTGGCTCTTGCAAGGATCTGCCAGACCTCAATGTGATAGCACTCACATTACTCCCATTTGGATTGGGAATTTTCTGTGAATGGAGTTTACCAGAACCCTTGGACTGCAACTGGCTAACTGATGATGCCAATTGCCCAATCTGCATTTCCAGATTCTGCATGGTGGACTCTGTCCTCTGCTGGAACTGGATGTTGCTGGTGGCCATCTGCTTCACCAAATCTTCCAATGAAGGCTCAGGTTTGGATGTTGACGGGTTGGCTGGCTGCATAAGCTGCTGCTGGAATGGTGGCCTATTTTGTTGAAACTGGCCCTGCCTTGCTGGCTGAAATTGGTTCTGTTGTTGCCAGGGTTGCCTATATTGCTGCTGTTGCTGTGGCTATTGTTGGGAGGACTGCTGTTGTGGTGCTGCAGCATTGCCATATCTGAAATTTGGATGATCCCTCCAACCAGGGTTGTAAGTGTTGGAGTACGGATCATATCTAGGCTGTTGCTGCGATTGGTATGGGGGTCGAGTAGGAAAAACACCTGCTGCAGCTACAGAGGGATCCTGAAATCCAGAATCACCATCTTGCAGTGTAGGGCATGCGTCTGTAGGATGTGATGGACAAGCACAAATGCCACACAAGCTTGCAGGTTGAGGTGTGGATACTTGTCGCCCCACTGCCAATTGCCTGACCAAGGAGGTCAATTCATCAAGTTTGTGCTCCATTCTTTGTTGGTCAGCAAGTGGTACACCAACTTCATTGACTCCCCTGGTGGAATGAATCATCCGAACACCAAACTGCTGGGAATTCTCTGCCATATTGGAAATTAAATCTCTGGCAGCAGCAGGTGTTTTATCCACTAATGCTCCTTCACTAGCGGAATCAATGTTACTTCTATCCGAAGGTGACAAGCCCTCATAGAAATATTGTATCAACAGCTGATCACTTATTTGATGATGGAGGCAGCTTGAACACAGCTTGGTAAACCTCTCCCAATACTCATGCAATGTCTCCCCTGGCAGTTGCCTTATGCCACATATGTCTTTGCGAATGGCAGCAGTTCTGGATGCAGGGAAGAACTTGGCCAGAAACAGCTTCTTCATGTCACTCCAATTTCTGACCGAACCTTGTGACAAGTAAAAGAGCCGGTCTTTAGCTGCATCAGCAAGAGAGAAAGGGAATGCTCTTAACTTGACTTGCTCTTCAGAAATTCCTTGGGGCCTCATGGTGGAACAAACCACATGGAATTCCTTTAAATGCTTATGAGGATCTTCACCTGCAAGACCATGAAACTTTGGCAGCAAGTGTATCAATCCAGATTTTAATTCAAAAGCAGTATCAATCTCTGGATATTGGATCCCTAAAGGTTGGTAAGCAACATCAGGGGTGGCCAATTCCTTAAGAGTTCTGTCTCTAGGCTGCATGTTATTATTATTATTTCCAGCTCTATTAGCATTATCAACTCTATTACCTTCATCAACAGGATCAACAACATGAATAACAATAGGAGTTCTAGCTTCAGCCATGGTAGAATCTAAATTATCAACAGCCCTATGTGCTCTATTAAGTGTATGCAAGGTTCTCTCTATTTCAGGGTCTACTTCAAGCAATAAAAAGGGAGAAGACCTAGTCATACACCATGTAAACAAGTGACTAAATGCCTAAACACACCACAATGCACAAAAACAGAGAAAAACACACAAAACGGACAAAATTTAGCTAAAACCGAAACACACCAAAAACACAAAACAAAGGTAAAAAGACACCAAAATAGGACTAGAAAAGGTATCTAAACATTTTTTAAAATTTTTCTACCACCACAGGACGAAAGGTGGATGAAAATGGAACTCAAAAATCAAATAAAAAATCTTTAAAAAATGGAAAAGTGGTCAAAACAATGGAATTTGGCTTAAAAAAAATAGACCTCACGGCCGTACGCTGTGACTGTTGGTTGTTAGGCCCTTTTCCTTCAACTGACCAAGTTTCAGGTCAATCGGAGCAAAAAATTTCGTTTTGAACAATAGAACCAAAAATCACTAAATCAAGCCAAACCGAAGGAAAAACAAGGGGAAAATAGTCCAAATGGCCAGAATTCACTCAATGACAATATAAAACATCTAAGGAAACTTCAAATCAAGAAAAACAATGGCCACTGGCCTCAAACAGAATGGATACTTGGCCAAAAAGTTATGGAAAAAGTGGCCAAAACCCTAAAAAGAACAAACTCAAACACCAGCAAGGTGAACTAAGGGGAAGTTAAAAGTCAGTTTTACTACTAATACTATTGATTCAAAGATAGAACAATCCCCGGCAACGGCGCCAAAATTTGATGAGCTGCCGAGGCTCCTCAAATTAATCAAAGTTAAGGTCGGTTACCTAAGCTATTTGCAGCATAGGGCATCCCTAAGTCGAACCTAAGGATTGTTCTATTTAGTGAATCATATTAAAAAGCATGTAAACAGGGGGGTTTTGTTTGGTTTAAGTGCTTGACAGAAATTAATTGTAAGTGGTAACCTAAAGGAAAACAACTAATTCAAGCCTTAACTGATTCTGATTTTGATTCATCCTTGATTTCTAATGATCCATTCAATTATTAACCATGTTCTTGGCCTTTAAAACATATCAAGAAGCCTCTCAATGGTCTATGGATGTCCACTGGTTAAGCAACCAGAATTCGGTTTTAACTAAGACTAAATGAATTAAGCAAACATTCAAGTCCAGTTTTACCCAAGTCCATGATCCAACCAAGGTAATTAATCCATCCAAAAGCTCAGAAATATTAATCAACCTTTTAAGTTCCTCTTTAATCACAAGTAATTAAGCAATCACACATGAAGATCCAAATTTGAATTTAACAATTCAAACAGAATAGTCCAGAGGAAGCAAGAAGTAGATTAATCATTGAATGAATAACAACAACACATAATCTCAAAACCAATAACCAGAACAGCCAAAACCTGGATTGATTTGATGAATTAGCCCTCCATGAACAAGAGAAGCCAAGTTCTTACAAAAATATCTAAGAAAAAACCTAAAGACTAAGGAAAGAGCAAAAGCTGTCTAAAAGATCTAAATGACTTGATATCAATTTTGGCTGCCCCCTTGTGCTGATATAGACCTCTAAAATTACATGCACACCCAAATTGCCCTTAGGGCACACTTGTTCCCATGGGCCTTAGCTTTAATTGGACTTTGGTTTGGGCCCATTTGGACTTGTCATGAGGAAGTTAGGCCCATTTAAGTGCCAATAGGTGTCTGGAACCATCAGCCAACTTCCACCGCAAATAAGCCATCTTCAATGTAAAATATGGTGAACCGGTCTTCATAACAATTGAAGCTCTGTCTGTTAGATTTCCAATGGTACCAATTTCAAGTCCATATGACATTCACAACTCAAGTTATGGCCCAAACACTGCATGTAGGTCAGGATCCTGCGACAGCATGTCTTCTCTGGCTTCCAGGCTACATATGACCTTCTGGACGTCCGAATTAGCGTTGGAGCCCTAAAAGAAAGTTGTAGACAATTCTCTCAGATTTCCTACAAGGTATGATTTGGAATTTTTAGACATCCAGAACTCAAGATATGCACGAAACACAGAGACAGCATAAAATGCTCAGTATTGCTGGAAATTGCAATTAGGCACAAATAGATCCAAAGTCATGAAATGAGGTCCAAGTCTATGCAATTCAGCCCAAAAGAGGTTTAAAAGACTAAGTATGAGGGATAACTATTGTATAAAAAGTGTGTTCATCATCTATTGAAAATATTTTAAAGTTATGAACCCATTATATTCCTGTGTGAATTACGAATAACAAGAAATTCATTCAATTCTATGGATCTCTTTAATTGACTACACAGGCCATGAAGATATATCTCTATCCTACATGAAACCTATGGTATCTATCCCAATGAACTTGACACACAAATCTCCTTCTGGTCTCATTGTGCTTAACCTAACAACTAATTAATGGCCAGTTAATTAGAGACATGAAAAATCATAGATAAGCACTCAAGTAGAAAAGATAAATCACATATTAAATTAATAGAAAATTACAACCATTCATAGTTAGGCTACATCGTAGCCTTGGATATCAAATTAGTTCATCATGAAAGATAAAAACATGCTAACACAAATTCTACACATGATTCCAGAAGAAAAAGGGAAGAAAAACTCGTGATGATGAAGAACCATCACCAAATCTCCAACTCCAAGTGTTCAATCTCTTATGCTTAAATCCTCAACTTATGAAATTGTGTGGGAACTAATTAGGAACCCTAATCTAATCCTAAATTTATCTATTTATAATTCCTAAGAAGTCTAATGACATTAGGAAACCTTTTAGGGTAAAAAACCTACAAGAAGTAGGAAAAGTGGCCAAAATCATGTTCAGGGCAGACCTTGGGCACCTAGGCCCTACATCTAGGATCCTAGGCCCTACCCTCTTTGCTAGCAAAAGCAAGTTGGACGCCTAGGCGCCCAGGCTTTAGCCAAGATACCAAATTCTTGTCTTTTCAGCCTTTAAACATGTCTAAATCATTCCCGATTACAAATTTGTATTTCCTACAAAATAAACACAATCACAAGAATAAAACCGTTAAACAACTCAAAAATTAACTAAATACCAAGTAGATGATATCTAATTCATGTTTATAAAATCCACTCATCATATATCATACATCTCTATTGAGCAAGAAAATAAATATGCAACTAGCGCAACCTAAGTCCTTCCACCTATTCCTCTTATAAAGTGTCTTTCAAGGTGGCGCTTATCCTTACCTAGGTCCGATAGGCAAGGCCATTCCCATATAGGATCCATGTGCCCTATCTTCCCATGACAAGTAAGGGGACCTATGGACTACTAACGACACATATAAGTCTCTAATATGAATGCAAATGCAGGAACTAATCAAAATTATTACAAGCATTTTTAAATTTAAGTTAAGAAGAAAGAGACATGATCCAAATATAACATAAGATGAAGAGTGACCAAGTCTCATTGAGTGCTTGAAGTTTCTATCCTTTCGATTTGCTAAGCTCCAAGCGTGTATGCTATCCAAGCTTCTCCTACATACAATTTCAAAGATTGTGCATCACAAATAAGAAACAAACAAGTTCATCAAAATGAAATGATTTCAATGCATTTGATGTGGTGTGATTATCATAGTTGTAGCTTAAGCTATAATAAAAGCAAGAATATTCCCAAAAACAAAGCAAACATACACTACAAGAAAATCTGTATTTTGCAACGGGACAAAATTCCATTGGAAAATTCCAACGGTAGACTTTTTTAAATTTTCAACGAAAATTCTAACGGAATTTTGTTCTGTTGGAATTCTTTTCAGAAAGGGAGGGAAATTTTTTTTTTAATTTTTTAAAACTTCCAACAAAATATACTGTTGGGATTGTCAAAAGAAAAGATTGAGTGAAACACATCGTTTCACTAATGCATTAAAATATTTTTGAATTCCAACAGTATATTCTGTTGGAATTCAAATTTAAAAGCCCTCCAAGTTTCCTCTCTTTCTCTTTCAATTTTCACTTCTTCTTCACCCAAATCACTATTCTCTCTTCCTCTCTATTCCCCTCCCCCTCCAAGCTTCCAATTCCGGCAGTGTGCTCCATTTTCTGATGGCTTCCCAGTGGCATGCTCCCATTTCCGGCGAGAGGAGGCTTGTGGCTTGAGCTCTCCTTCATTAGGTAAGTGTTTTAAGTACCCAAAACACAATTCCCCCTTTCTCCCTTCTTTCTTTGATTTGGGTTACTTTGTTGTAATTCTTTTGTTTTAATTGGTGGATTGAAGTTATAATGACATGCAGAAGTAGTTAGATTGCATAATTACAAATTGGATGCATGATTAGTTGTTTAGGTTAATGTTTAAATTGGATCCAAAAATGGGTTGGCCAAATTGGCAATATGTGGATTTTATTTTGTTAAATTTGTTTGGGGTTTTGTTGTATTGGTAGTTTGAGGTTGTGTTATGATTTTTAAGTATTTTTTTATGGAATATGTAATTTATGTACTCGTAGGATAATTTTGTCCGAATTTAAAAATATGAAATATAGATGATGTAAATTTTTTAAGTTGAATTTCTTTAGGGCTTTTGATGTATGATATTATTCGTTTAGATTTATAATTTTTTGTGAGTTTTTTAGTTGGAAATATGGAAGTGTTGCATTATGGATAATATTTATATTGTGGAATTGCACCACTTACAAAACGACATTAGTATGTCTTACCGTCATATATACCAAAGGTTATTGTTGTCTAATCAAGGTAGAGTTATATTATTGAGAAATGATATAATGGCTATGAAATAATTATGCTGTCACAAATAATGGATGAAAGAGTAGAAAACAATATGACAATCCCATATCTACCTTAAAAAACTACTTGGAGAGAGCCATTCTTTGAAGAAAGAGAGACTTAATTCTTGGGATGAGCAAGATGGGAATGCTTCCACTTATATTTGCTTCAAGGTTAGTAATTTTACATAATTCAAGGAGAACATTTTAATCCTTTCTTTCTTTCGATCTGTTTTTCATTTAAGAGTTATTAATAGGAATAGATTTTTCTATAGCATTTACAATGGAAGTAGGAGTTTTCTGGTTATAATGTTGATGATATCATTATGTGAACTTCATGATGCTCTTTCCTAATTTGAACTATATTTTTCTATTATATCATGTGACTGCCAACATATGCAGTTTCAGACACAGAAACCTTAGTAATCACAGAGACTGGAATCTTTAAGATGGTTGATGTACTTGCTGAAAGAGACAAGTTCTTGATGGAATTCTAAAATATTGTTCTTATAAATCATATTTTTTCTATGATGATTTTGTTTTACAAAGAAAACATCATTTTTCAAAATACTTTAAGCTATTATATTTAATTTGTTGCATTTTTGGTGGATTCAGATATATTTTTGTATTCTGAGTTGTGATTTGATATTTATCTAATTATATTAACTTTTTCTGCAGGTAAACTTTCTTAAAGCTTGTGGCACCTTAGCAGGGACCCATGCTGCAATTCGCAAAGCATGTGGGAAGCTGAAAGTGTCACCTCCTTGTGGTAAAGATTCTGACCCATCAAGGTTCATTCTTGGCTTCCCAACACATAGATAGAGCTTCAGCAGGGTGTCCAACCTTTTGAACCCCCAACTGCAACAAAAAATTTTGAAGAGTGGGTAAATGGAATGGATTCTTGAGAGCACACACCTAGCAGGTTATCCATCTCTTTGTATGGGATTTGTTCTAAGTGTTAAACGTCCATTTTGGTTCCACTTGTCATTTTTTGGAAAGTACATTGTGCCTAATCAGTTGTAAGATTTTATTTCTTTAACAGATGTATCTCCAATGCACACTATATTCAAGGTGACTCTATTTACTCTACTGAAGGAAGTGGACAGGAACCCTTCATACTGCCGTTGGGACTTGTGCTAAGACAAAAAAACAATGCAGTTTCATATTCACCAATGCAACCTCAAGATGCAACTCCTACACTAGAAAAAGGGTTAAAGAAAACTTCATATGGAAATGAATCTAAGGTGGAAGGAACATTATCTTCCTGGTTGAAGCTTGCGTTAGTCATTCAAGAGGAGAGAAACAAAAGAATGGAGATTGCTACACACATTTGCAAAACTCCTGGGGACAGGCCTATCATTGGAATGGTTGGTGCTTTTGATAGAAGATGAAAATCTATATTATATACTGCATCTAATGAGTGTTGGTTTTTTTCAGTATCAAGAAGTGAAAATTTACACCAAATTCAAATGATGTTGCATGCCAATTCACTTTCTGATCCTGAAAACAACCAACACTCATTAAATGCAGTATATAATATAGATTTTCAACTTCTATCAGAAGCAATAAAAGGTCATACTTCCTTGTATTTATTAGTTGAATTTTGTATCCTATTGCCATCCCACCATTTTGGAGGAATATGAGATTCGTCATCTTTATTCCAATGAGCACAAACCATTCCAATGGTAGGCAACACCATTTGAGGAAAGGCTCGAGAAGGCATTGTTAGAATGGACTTTTGTCTCACATCGATATGATTAATTAACCAATAGTTGCGATTTTTTCAAGTAGTATCTTGGTATAATCTGCTGGTTTCTAGTTGGAGTCATTTAGCTAGACAAGCTTTTACTTCAACTCTATTGCTTTGCTATGTATATTTATAATAGTTGGTTTCTGTGATCAAAGATACTCTCATTCTAATAAGTTTGATATGACTTGACAAGTTTAGATGCCACTGCATCTGCTTTGATTAAATCCATTCATTTTGGTGTATTAACGTCCTTTCCTTTTGTCTTTTGATATGCAGGAAGCCTATTTGTCGAAAATGAATTACTTTTGATGAGAATGAAGAAAGTTATATACTGCATTGTCTCAACTGTAGGCTTCACCTCATCCTCGGTCCGTGGTGTCATGCTGATGAATGCAATTTGTCTATCTTACCTAACAGCTTAAGTTGTTAAGTGAAGGCCTAGTAATAGTTTTTATATCTAACACGAAACTGCAAGCAAAAGTCCACTTATACAATGTGCTGAAATTTCAATTTAATTGAGAAAATGAGAATGAAAGGATTCGATCTCTTGACCACTTGGACAAAGAGGCTTTAATACTATGTCAAGAACAGATTCAACCCAAAAGCTTAAGCAGTTAGGTGAAGACTCATAAATAGTTTTTATATCAGCTTATAGGTTGAATTAGTTCTTGAAAGGCATCAAGCAATATATAGCACCTCTTGCATTGTACATAACTAATGAGAATTATTAGGCTATGGATATTATTTGTTTGGATGCTGTTTGATTGATTAGGAATCTCATAAGATATTGGAGAATAGCGAAAAATTGTATTGTGCTTTCTAGTTAGAGAAGCTAGAACAAATTGAAGAAGAAAGCACCTGAAGTTAAGGAATCACTGAATATGGGGCTGGTAGAGAAATTGAAAGTGAAATTTGACAAAAGATTTCTAATGAAAATTTGGTTAGGTTAAGAATTCCACTGCAATGGTTTTATATTATATGTTTTTCCACTTCCATCTACTTTGTACTTGGTCTTTATTGTTTGTGAAAACTCCAGATTACTTGCGTAAGTTAGATTTGGAGATTAAGAATTTGATTGATTTGGAATGTCATGAGACACTGTTGAACAATGATGGTTGCATTGTTTTCTAGACTAGATACAGAAGCTAGAATAAAGCAACTGAAGTTATAAAATGTGGAGGCTGTTGGAACAATTGGAAGTGAAAATTGACAAAGGGTTCTAACTTCTAATGTTGATTTGGTCAGGTTGATAATTTCATTGCAGGAAAGGGAGAGAGTACTAGAACTTGATAATTTACATGTCTCTATTAGAATCAGTATATCAGAATCACAGTACACGCCCGTGTCAGCAATAGAAACCCCCGTGTTGACTTAAGTGTACACGCCCATGCTTAGTTTTAGTCAGTCAAACTAATCAGTTAGCCAACTCAGCAAGTTAGTTAGTTAGTTTGTTTGTTAATTAGTTTTTTCTTCTGCTAAAGCTGCATATGTATTCTGCTATATATATTATAAAGCTCTCGATGATTATGAATCAATTAATAAGATTCTTCATTTCTCAAATCTTAATATGGTATCAGAGCAGAGAATCTGAGTTCTCTGAATCGTCTTCCTCCGCAGAAATGCTTGCATTTTTTTTTCTTCTTCATTGATCATCAATGGCGTCGATTCCCATAGATGATGCATCAAGTCCATTTTTCTTGCATCCTTCAGACTCCCCAGGGTTGATCATCGTCTCACAATCACTCACTAGAGACAATTACAACTCCTGGCGTCGTGCAATGAGGATGGCATTGATAGCCAAGAATAAACTAGGTTTTGTGGATGGATCAATTCATACACCTGATGAATCTGATTTTCCACGATTTCTGGCATGGCAACGCAATAACAATGTTGTTGCTTCATGGCTTCTTAACTCTGTCTCAAAAGAAATCACTGCGAGTGTGATTTAATCCTCCACTGCAGCAGATATTTGGCTTGATCTGCAAGAACGTTTTCAGCAACAGAATGGTCCAAGAATCTTTCAATTGAAGAAAGAATTAATCAATCTCACTCAAGGATCTTTGTCAGTGGCTCAATACTTCACACAACTGAAAGGTATTTGGGAAGAGATTGGTGAATATCGTCCCATTCACTCTTGTTGTTGCGGAGGTGTAAAACCATTGCTGGATCATCTTCATCAAGAATATGCTCTTTGCTTTCTCATGGGATTGAATGAAGTTTACTCACATGTGAGAGGACAGATACTTTTGATGGATCCACTTCCACCAGTCAACAAGGTATTTTCTCTAGTTATTCAAGAAGAGAAGCAGAGATCCATGGGAATTCATTCTTCCTCAAGTGATCATATGGCCTATGCTGTCAATGGTCGTTAGACTCATTCTGGTTCAGATGGAAAAGCCAGAAATGGAAAGAAAGACAGGCCTATGTGTGCATATTGTGGAATGCTTGGGCACACAAAAGAAAAATGCTACAAGCTTCATGGATACCCTCCAGGGTACAAGAAAGAGAGGCAAGCTGGCAATGTGAACCATCTTGCTGAGGAAGTTCTGGAAACTCACGCCCGTGTCAGTCAAACACGCCCGTGTGAACCTGATTTAGCTTCACATCACTCTTCTTCTTTCCAGATGACCTCACAGCAATATCAACAATTAATTCATCTTCTCCAGTCCCAGTTATCACAAGCAGCCATTCCCAATATGGATACTCACACCAACCAAACATCAGATGGTATTATTCTTTCATCTAGCACTTCCACATTCCATAAGGATCCTGACTCCTGGATATTAGATTTAGGAGCCACATCTCATGTTTCTTATTCCCTCAAGCATTTTATCACACATAAAAAGCTACACAATCGTTTTGTTACATTACCTAACAATTGCAGAATTTTAGTTACTGCTATAAGCAGTGTTCAATTAGCTTCAGATTTCATTATTCACAAAGTCCTTTATATTCCACAGTTTTAAGTCAATCTTATATCAGTTCCTGCTTTGTTAGCAAATTCAAATTGTCTTGTGTCTTTTTATGCTAATTCTTTTCACATCCAGGACCACAACCACTCGAAGCTAATTGGCAAGGGTGAAGTGTGTCAATGCTTATACACATACAAAGTACACAAGAATGCTGAACAAGGCACACCTGATATAGATTTTTTCCTTTCATCAAAACCTATCAGTTGTCATTCTGCTTGTACTGTGCATGCTGAAACTTCTTTTTCAGATCATGTATCAGATTATGATTTCTCTTTCAATAAATTCAGCAATGCCAAACTATGGCATGCTAGACTAGGTCATCTCTCTGATAAAGTGTTGAAAATCATGAGTAATACAATTCCTTTTACTTGTCCTTCAACTTACTCTTCTAGCACATGTCAGATATGTCCTTTATCCAAATTTAGACGCTTGTCATTCACATCTCATAATCATCTATCTCCTTTTCCATTTGTTTGGTTCATTGTGACATCTGGGGTCCTTATCATCATTGCACTTATGATGGTAAGAGATATTTCTTAACAATTGTTGATGATTGCACTCGTTTTACTTGGATATATATGCTAACCAGCAAATCAGAAGCTACTGCTTCCATTGTCCAATTCTTCACAATGATCAAAACTCAGTTTGGCAAGACCATTAAGCAACTTCGGTCAGACAATGCAAAAGAACTTGCTCTCACTAATTTTTTACAGCAACAAGGCACACTTCACCAATTCTCATGTGCATATCGACCAGAGCAGAATTCGGTTATGGAAAGAAAACATCAACATCTAATGAATGTGGCTCGAGCTTTGATGTTTCAAGCTCAAATCCCTCTTCATTTCTGGGGTGAATGCCTTACCACTGCTGTTTTCCTCATTAACAGGACTCCTTCTACTATGTTGAAAGACAAATCACCATATCAGTTGCTCTATAACAGGCTCCCAAACTATAATGCTTTCAAGGTTTTTGGATGCTTGTGCTTTGTAGCTACTGTCCCACCTGAAAGAACAAAGTTCACACCTCGTGTTGTACCTACAGTCTTCATGGGTTATCCCTTAGGTTATAAAGGTTATAAACTTTACAACCTCCAAACCAGAAAATTCATGATCTCACGGGATGTCACTTTTCATGAACACATGTTTCCATTCCAGGCCATTCCACTCTCAAGTGATGCATAACATCTGTTCAGTGACACTGTGGTCCCAACTCCTCAATTGGATTGTCAGAACCTTTCCCATGATGCTATCACTCATACTACTAGTTCTTTTGAGCATGCTTTTGGTGTCTCTCCTTCTACTTCCTTAAATTCATCTCAGCAAGTAAGTGGGGTCACACCAGATGTCAATATGCGCAGAACCACAAGGCATATCAGACCTCCAACTTATCTCAATGACTATATTTGCTCAATTAATCAGTCCACAGTCAAGCATCCTATCCAAAATGTCACTTGTTATGATAACCTTTCATGTTCATACAAGGACTACATTCTCCAAGTCTCTAGCATCTATGAACCCCAGTTTTACCACCAAGCAATGCGCCATAAAGAATGGAGAACTGCCATGCAGGAGGAGATTGATGCCTCAGAAGCAAATCAGACCTGGACAATAGTCCCTCTTCCCCAAGGTAAACATGCCATTGGTTGTCGGTGGATATACAAGATTAAGTACAAGGCAGATGCTACTTTGGACAGATATAAGGCCAGACTGGTTGCTAAAGGTTACACTCAACAAGCTGGCATCGATTTCCTAGACACATTCTCACCAGTGGCCAAGATAACTACTGTGCGTTTTCTCTTGTCAATAGCTGCTGTGAAGTACTGGTCCATGGTTCGATTGGACATTAACAATGCCTTCTTAAATGGTGATTTGTTTGAGGAGGTATACATGCAAATTCCACTCGGCTATAAAGTGTAGGGCCAGAATATGGTTTGTAAACTCACAAAATCCCTCTATGGTTTACGACAGGCATCTAGGCAATGGTTCCACAAGTTTTCCACTGCATTAATTCAGCATGGATTCTATCAATCTCACACATATTACTCTTTGTTTTCCATTAGTAAAGGAAACATTTTAGTCCTCTTGCTAGTCTATGTGGATGATATTATACTAGCTGGACCTAATCCTATTGCCATTCAGCATGTTCAGAAAATGCTTCAGACTCTTTTTAAGCTCAAGGTCATTGGTGATCTCAAATATTTCTTGGGCTTAGAGATCGCTAAATCCACCAAAGGTATTCATCTCTCTCAGCGTAAATATACACTCCAATTACTGGAGGATACTGGTTTTTCTGTTGCAAAACCTTTGTCTTTGCCCATGGATCCCAGTCTGAAACTCACCAAAACTGATGGTGACTTACTTCCAGATGCTTCCTTATATAGGCGTCTCATTGGGAGACTTATGTACCTTACTGTCTCTAGGCCAGACATCACCTATGCGGTTAACAAGCTGAGTCAATTCATGTCACAGCCCAGAATGCCTCATTTGAATGCTGTTCACCATGTTCTGCAGTATTTAAAATCTGCACCAGGTCAAGGTCTTTTGTTTTCTGCAAAATCTTCTTTGCGTCTAGCTGCTTTTGCAGATGCTGACTGGGGTAGTTGCCTGGACACCAGAAGATTCACCACAGGATATTGTGTTTTCCTTGGTGATTCCTTGATTTCATGGAAATCTAAGAGACAACCAACTGTGTCTCGTTCCTCTGCAGAGGCAGAATATAGGGCCTTGGCAAATGTCACTAGTGAGCTCTTATGGCTGAGACAACTAAGCAGACTTTTTGAAGTTTCCACTGCTTCCATCATGGTTTTTTGTGACAATCAATCTGTCATCCATCTTGCCACTAATCTTATGTCTGTTGATAGATCCAAGCATGTTGATATTGATTGCCATTTCATTAGAGAGCATGTGAATTCAGGTTTCCTTAAGCTTGTGCATGCTAAGTCCCAGCATCAACTTGCTAATTTACTCACCAAGCCTTTATCCTCTAGCCAATTTCGTTTCCTCAAAGCCAAGTTGGGTGTCTTGGACATTTACCTTCCAACTTGAGGGGGGGGGGTATTAGAATCAGTATATCAGAATCACAGTACACGCCCGTGTCAGCAATAGACACCCCCGTGTTGACTTAAGTGTACGCGCCCGTGCTTAGTTTTAGTCAGTCAAACTAATTAGTTAGTCAACTCAGCAAGTTAGTTAGTTAGTTTGTTTGTTAATTAGTTTTTTCTTCTACTAAAGCTGCATATGTATTCTGCTATATATATTGTAAAGCTCTCGATGATTATGAATCAATTAATAAGATTCTTCATTTCTCAAATCTTAATAATCTCTGTAATTTTACTAGACATATTTTATGGGAAAAGTGAAACAGAAGTGAGACTACACATATAACTTTCGTTATCTTGACTGGATTTCCAATTTATAATGCGAAAGGGTGCAAAATTGTAAATTAGTTATGGAGTCTTTCTCAGCAACGTGCATATTTCTAGGATTATATTGGTTGTACGTAATGTGTGGTATGCAATGCAGGATATAGTGAGAAGTATGGTAAATTTTGTGATAGGTCATAGGTCTGCCATTTTTGTGTGATTGATGGGAACTTCAAGTTGCCAATAGGTGAGGATGTGGCAGAGAAATAGAGGATGAAAGCACAATTTCATAAGGAGGTTCTGGAAGGGTGATGAATGGACTTCTGCAGTAAGACCTAGTTTATGTTCAAAAGTAAAAATTCCTGGCTCACGAACTGGAGAAGTGGAGCTTTTTGTGGGGTGCTGAGAAATGACAAAGGACAAACTGTTAGCTATAAAAACAAGGCAATTTTCTAGTCCATCAATTTGAAGCAGTAGAATTGGTCTGGAATTGGCCAAAAGTGGTGGTGACTTGTTCGAAGCTCACTGCTAGGACTTCAATGAAATAAATTGAGCACTTTGGAAAGTGAAACTTGTTGTGTAGAAGGTTGAAGACTTGTTCAATTGTTTTAGTGACATGCTCATCTGGTATATAAAGAGAAAAATTTGTAGTTGATTGCTGTGCTAATTGGTGCAGATCATA
Source organism: Cercis canadensis (assembly GCA_003255065.1). Classification (NCBI taxonomy): domain Eukaryota; kingdom Viridiplantae; phylum Streptophyta; class Magnoliopsida; order Fabales; family Fabaceae; genus Cercis; species Cercis canadensis. The sequence continues at coordinate 310,130 of QAOA01000112.1, forward strand.
GGGAAGTATCATGTGATGTATTTAAATTATTTCCAGATAGATTAAGTGCGTTGGAAAACAGAGATAAGGGGAGACATGTAATGCAGGAAATTTGTTGGAATGAATATTCAGTACTTTGCAATGAATTGATTGATTTTTACGTTATGGACTTGAAGTCAGGTTTAGGTCATCACTATTTTAGAAGCAAGAGAAGCTGATGTGTGTTGGTAAGGATTAAAGGATAATCTTCGTGCTTCAACTAGGGAAGGTGAAATCGGCACAATAAAGCACAAAAGTAAATGCTATTAAGGTCTTAATCGAATACAATAGGGAGGACTAAACACATCTTTACAACAAAAGTTTTCAAGAAAAAAAAATGAAAGAAATTTGTTAAATGGTGAGAAATATAATTCATTTACTTTTTTTTTTTGGGTACTTTAGCTATATATGATTCTAGATATGAAAACAAAACTTATAAATCTTGAAGAGGATCTCAATATCACTTAACCATTGGTATAAGAGAAACAAAACAAAATCAAACAGATACAATAAACAAGTAAAAGTACAATAAAGTAAATCTAAAAAATGTATTGAAGTTTATAATTTTTGTACCTCCATAAAATGTAAATTTCTTATATCAAGCTATGAAATTTAAAATTTCAAGAATTTCAACTTCAATCACAAATAACGGTGCTATAAATAAAGTTTCATATGCAGGTGTTTAATTGCTATGGAATTAAGACCCATTGTTGTTAGACATGGGTTTTTTTTTTTTTTTTTTTTTTTTTTTTTTTTTTTTTTTTTTTTTTTTTTTTTTTTTTTTTTTTTTTTTTTNGAATAAAATATAATTTAGAAAAAGGACAAAAGTGGTTTTGCCACTGACCATGCATGGTGACCCTTCTGGTCTTGTCAAGTGGTTAGTGGCGTGACCTGTTATAAAATCGACAATTTGCAGTTGGTCTTGCAGGTGGGATCACGCCAATAGCCAAATGTCATGACCAAAAGCATCATGCCACTGGCCATTTCACATGACCCAAAAAAAAATTCTCTCCTGCTCACATTCTCTTTCTTTCTCTCTCTCTTTCTTCTCTTTCTTTCACATAGGTCATTCTCCATCTCTCTTTCCTCTCTTTTTTATATTTATGTTTTTTTCTCTTTTTTTTTTTTTTGCCATATTCTATTTCTTCTCAAGCAAAAATATATACACAAACTCTTACAATAAAGATCAAGTAAAAGAATAATATTGTTACTACCACTAAATGAGTTAGTGTATAACTGTAAAATAATAATATAATTAAAAAATATAACAAAATACTATCTCATAAATATGATTAAAAATACTATTAATTTATTTTTAGATATTTATACAATTAACATAATAAAATAAATAAAATTAATCATTCCAAAAATTATCAGTATGGCAAACTACTACCGATACTTACCTTACATTTTGAATAACTAATCTTCAAAAAAGGAAATATAGATATTACCAAGTTTGCAAATTTGACTATAAATTGATCCAAAACTATAACGATTTAAAGCTTATACAGAACACAACTTTCAGCATTTTCCAAGTAGGCTAGTATATCACGTGTCTATAACTTTAGGGTGAAATCAATCCATCAAAATTATGGCAAAAAAAAAAAAAAACAAAAATATCAAAATGAATTTACTGGATCATGCTAATTATAGTGATGAAAGTATGGATAACCTAGAACGCTTTTTGCACCTTAGCTCATGAGTTGAATTAGCAAAATCAAAGGAAGTTTTAATAATATTGTACATAACACATTATAACCCAAGTCAGAATTTACTTATATATAAAAACCAAAGTATTTTTCTTATGAATATATACTTGATTACTCAACTCAAATTTCAGTTTGATCATTTTAAGATTTCAAATTGACAACCCTGGTATATATTCTGCAACAAACAATAGAAATAAAGAGAGAGCTTTATGGCCTTAAAACATTACAATTGTGGCCAACGGTCGTATTCTCTTTGGCTTCAAACCGATGTCTTTTATATGCTTTAAAGTGATATGCTTAATATTTAATCAAAAAAAGAAGAAGAAGTAATATGATATTAAAGCTGGTTATATTCTGCAACAATCAATAGACATAAAGAGAGAGGTGTATGGCTTGAAAACATTACAATTGTGGCCAACGGCTGTATTCTCTTTGGCTTGAAACTGATGTCTTTTATATGCTTTAAAGTAATATGCTTGATAGCCATATAGATTGAATACCTTCGAAGGCTCACGCCAATGACATTTTCATGGCTAATAAAATTGTGTTATGGAAAGTGACGATGCCTGAGCAGGAGGTCGAGCGGGATCATTGAGGTCGGTAGCCGACTTTGACTAGTGAGTATTCGAGTTCTCTGTGGACAAAGCTACCGGGCTGGGTTTGTATTTCTGGGCTCCGAAGATTAAGTCAGATCAATTCGGTCTGAGAAGGATAATAACAATTGTAGACAAGTGAAAATGATTCAGTACCTCGTATCCGTATTGGGTCATGGGCTATTTATAGTAAATAGGAGACATGACCTGGCGGGTCGGGGAATGTGCGACCCGTTAGGATTTGGGCCTTCTGGTTCATACATTGGTTTGGGCCTCAAGGTGTTTGGCCCATATTTTGGGTCTACTACACTTGCCCCGAAAAGAGAGTCCGGAGTTTTAAATCTTCAGATTAAGAAAAATGGGGCCAAAACGCCTTTCTCAAAATTTTTTCACGTATCTGGGTGGCAAATTTCCTTTCGCCATTTGTCATATCAAGAGTGGGGTGGCAGGTAATAACTTCTGCCGTTTGTAAAAATGTGCGTCTTGAGGTGAGTAATAGCAGCGTTGGAGGTGGCGTTACTGCCTCGCGAGTTGTGATGCGGCGCTCACCTTAGCCGTTGGATGAGATTTGTCTGGACCGTTAGATAAGGAAATCAGAACGGTACAAATATGGTGATTCCATATTTCGTCGTACTTTTTGCGGACTGCTCCGAGAATCTGTGTTGAGGTTGAAGAGAGATTTCGGTTTGCCAACTTTTGAGGAATTACTCTCGCAAGCTTGCGGTATCCAGATCACAGGTAGTTTGTCTTTTCTTCTTCTCAACATGGTTTCTTCCAGTGAGGTTTCTACTTCTTCTTCTAGTTCTCTGAGGGAGGGTTCCCCCGAGAGGGTCTCGGTTCCATTGTTTGTCCATCAAAGAGTTAGGGAAATCAAACCATCCATTAAGGCCAGGCATACCCGAGTGTTGTGGGATAGTCATATGAATGTCAATACAGACTATCACAATTTTGATTTAGAGCCATGCCCTAAGAATTCTCCCGTTTGCGAAAATTGCCCAAATAATAATTTTTTTACCTTTAACGTTGCATTCCTTGACTGGGCTGGGGCCGAGCTTCCCCTCACAGACTTCGAGATGGAGTTTCTGCGTATGGTGAATGCAGCCCCTACCCAAATACATACGAATGGGTGGGGTTTCCTTAGAGCCTTTCAGGCCATGTGTAATGTTCTTTTTGTGAGTGCCCGAGTGGATGTCTTTTTCCACTTTTTTACCTTAAAACACATTAGGGAGTCCGACCAAGAGTATGTATACATGGCTAGCCATCCTCGATTGTCTCTAATGAAACCAGTCAAGGATTCGGCGAAGGGGTGGAAAGACCAGTTTTTTCGAGTAACCGTGCCGACCTGGGATAAAGTTCCCAGGCCGGACAAGGCTTTTTTCCTGAGTGAGGACGGAACTCCGAGATTCCCTTTGTGATGGAACCAATATCTTAACAAGCAACCAGCTCGGGCCTTGGGTGATTATGACCGAGAGGCTCGTCGGATAATTGGTGTCCTATCCGAGCATACATATGAGAAGTCAAATCTCGTCCAGCTGAGAGCGAGGGATTTGATTGGTCGGTACTAGTAGCCTTGCATTTTTTGTTTTTGCTGTTTAGAAGTGGCTGACTGAAATTTCTTGTTTTGTTTTATAGACGAGAAAATTAGCAAAGCGAAAATGGTGCGCATCTCAAGGCTTGCCAAACATAGGGGTAGTGAACAACGGGAGGCGACCTTCGAGCTTGTGCCTGAACAACAAACGGAGACTCCAGCGATCGTTACCGTAGCCGAGCCAGTGGCTACTGTTGCTACGGAGGACACTGAGGTGAATACAGGCCCTGCCGATCCCGAGAGCATTCCTGAGAAGACTCAGGAGAAACGTCCCATGGTTGTAGATCTATCGAGTGGTCATCCGGAGAAGGACCGAGGAGCTAAGAAGCACAAGTCCCACCGCGAGCATGCTAGGCACGAGGGTTCTTCCCATCAATCTTCACGGGGGACGGCTGCTGAGGTCATGGGCCTCGAACTTTATTCTACCGATTTAGTAGCCGGAGATCCTGATCACGCGAGTTGCTCATATTGGAATACTCGTTTTCTCCTCCAGGAAAGGGTTGACTCGATCCTGACGAAGGTGGACACGGACCGACTATCGAAGGCTCCGGTAGACATGCTACTATCATATCTGCTCTCGACTGCTACCAGGGAGCTAGCAATCGTTCGGAGCTTGCAGAAGAGAGCGGGGAGCCCGGACGTGTTGAAGAAAGCTCAAGAGGTGGAAGCGAAGGCTCACAAGCAAGCGAGAGATGCGCAAAAGGCTTTAGAGGAGGCCAGGGCAGAGGTACAACAGCTTCGTGGCGAAAAAGAGTCAATTTTGGCCATTAAAGAAGAGGCCGAGATTGAGATTAAAAAACTTCATAATGACGTGCTGGAGCTAGAAGTTTGTCACGAAGTTGGTACCAAAATTCTGGAGGAGGCCCATGCCCGAGCATGCGAGGCGCGCGACTCTTTGCAGGAACTTCGGGTGTAGATGCGCTGACGAGTAAAGAAGGCTCGCCATGCCAAAACTAGGATGAGAAAGAGAGCTGAGGATAAATTGGAGAAGAATTTTGCTCTTACCTTTGAGCAAGGTTTTAAGAACGCCATTGATCAAGCTCGGCTGCAATTTCCCGACCTCCGAGTTGGAGAGATGGACTGTTTTAAAATTGTTCGGAATGGGCAGCTGGTGCGAGATGATGAGGATGAGACTCCAATAGGCATAGATGAAGATGCTGATATTCGGGTTTCTGATTCCGAGGGGGATTATGACTCGGCCACAGAAGAAGAGATGTATGGGACCCCGGTTGTAGGGAGTCCCCCTCTTGAATAGGGTACTCGTTGTAATATGTTTAATATAGCAATAGCTTTTAAATGTTTTAAGGTCGGGTTTTGATAATTATACATGAGAGAATGAGAATTGGATGGTCTAAAAGAAAAAAACAAACATAAGTTTTTACAAAGTAAATAAGACCATTTATTTTGGTTGCATGATTTGTATGCTACATGCGCGGATTTTTAAAGAGCATTCAACTCTGCCTTTTTCGTTTGCACTTGTAATGGAGTTTGGTAACGGTGTTTGTAACCGGCTAAGGTTTGCACTCGCGATGGAGGTTGCAAACAAACAAACAAAAATCAGCTCGGTGTTTTTAACCGACTAAGGTTTGCACTCGTGATAGAGGTTGCAAACAAAATGTGAGCACGGTGTTCGTAACCGGCTAAGGTTTGCACTTGCGATGGAGGTTGCAAACAAACAAACAAACAAAAATGAGCTCGATGTTTGTAACCGGCTAAAGTTTGCAAAAGAGTGGGTGGAATGATATGTAGATTGAAAATATGTTATTGTTCATAGATTATGAGATTGGTTATATTCCAAGTTCTGGGGATGGGAAAACATTGCTCGGTTGCAAGTTTGTAGGCACCCTTCCCTAAGACTTCCTGTACTAAATATGGTTCTTCCCAATTTAGGGCTAGCTTGCCCTCGTCGAGGTGTTTCCTGGTGATGTCGGCTCTGCGAAGAACCAGGTCATCTTTTTAAAAATTCCTTGGTCGGACTTTAGCATTATAGTACTGGGAGAGTCTTTGCTTGTAGGCTAACATGGTGAGTCTTGTTTTTTCTCTGTCCTCATCGAGTAGCTCAAGGTTGGTATTCATGGATTCCTGATTACTATCAGCGCTAAAGTGCGCTCTTCTCCAACTTGGTTCGCCGATTTCGACAGGTATCATGGCCTCGGCTCCATATGTGAGTTTATAGGGAGTTTCCCGGGTAGAAGTTTGCGGATTCGTTCGGTAGGACCACAAAACCCAGGGAAGTTCCTCAGTCCATCGACCCTTGGTATGGTCTAATCGCTTCTTCAAACCATCAAGAATGATTCGATTTGCTGCTTCTACTTGTCCATTTGCTTGTGGATGCTCGACCGACGTATAGTTTAACCGGATGTGTAGCTCCGCACAAAATGCTCTGAACCCGGCATCTGTGAACTGGGTTCCATTATCAGTGGTTATGGTATGTGGGATACCGAACCTGCAAATAATAACGGATTGGACAAACTTTTTAGCATTTTTTGCAGTTATGGCGGCCAAAGGTTCGGTGAGAAATCATTTTTGTCCGGGAGCCCGGGGGAAAGGACCAAGTAGGTCCAAACCCCATCGGCTAAAGGGCCATGGTTCGACCATTGTGAAAAGGTCGGATGATGGTGTGATATGAGTATGGGCAAATTTTTAGCATTTGTCACATTTCTTTAGGAGATTCGTGGCGTCCGCTCTCAGAGTCTGCCAGTAATAGCCAGATCGGAGAGCTTTGGATGCCAAAGATCTGGCGCCTATGTGATGACCACATATGCCCAAATGAATTTCTCGCAATACGTAAAGTGATTGCTCTGGAGTCAGGCACTTAAGGAGTGGGGTACTGTACCCACGCTTGTATAGAGCTCCTCCCTCAATACAATAATTACAGGCGGTTCTTTGCAGCTTTCGGGCTTCGACCTTCTCAGTTGGGAGTTCCCCAGTTTGTAGGTAGCGTATAATCGGGGTCATCCACGATGATGCTTCTTGGTCGATGTTGGCTACCTCTTCGAGATTGGTGCTCGGACGTAAAATTGTCTCCTAGATGATCGTTTGGTTGTGGCCGGGCCTTTTGCTGCTGGCTAATTTAGAGAGGATGTCGACCCGGGTGTTCTCCATTCTTGGGACATGATGTATTATAAATTTCTAGAAACGGGAGATATAGGAGTTGGTAGTTGCCAGATATTTGACCATTAAGGGATCTTTTGCTTGAAAATTTCCCTTAATCTGACTTGTGACCAACTGTGAGTCCGTTTGGACTTAAAGAGTTTCGGCACCCAGCTTGAGGGCTAGGCGCAAGTCGGCTATTAATGCCTCATATTCCGCTTGATTATTAGATACCGGAAAATCAAAACTCATGGATTGTTCAATAATGACTTCCCCTGGTCCTTCAATGACTATCCCAGCGCCTCTTCCTTTTAGGTTGGAAGACCCATCTACGGAAAGTGTCCACTGAGGGGAACCTTCTGTTCGGGGGTCGCCTGTCCTAGTCATTTCGACTACAAAGTCAGCCAGGGCTTGGGCCTTGATTGCCCCCCTTGGCTCGTAATTTAATGAATGCTCAGAGAGTTCCACCGACCAACCCAACATATGCCCCGCAAGATCAGGCTTTTGGAGAATTTTCCGAATTGGATGGTCGGTTCGAATAGTTATTAAGTGATTTTGGAAGTACGGGCGCAGATGTCTGGCTGAGATGAGGAGTGCGTAAGCGATTTTTTCGATCTTGTGATATTTAAGCTCGGATGTTTGGAGGGCATGGCTGGTATAGTACATCGGGTATTGCATTTTGCCTTGTTCTCTGACTAGGGCTGAACTTACTACGTGCTCGCTGCTGGCCAGATATAGAAACAGAGTTTCACCTTGCTGGGGCTTAGAGAGGATAGGAGGTGAAGCCATGTATGTTTTTAACTGGTCAAATGCTTGTTGGCACTCGTCTATCCACTGGAAATGCTTGAGTTGCTTAAGGGTTTTAAAAAAGGGGAGTGCCTTGTCTGCGGATTTTGACATGAATATGGATAAAGCTGCAATTCTCCCGGCTAGCCTTTGAACGTCCCTTACTGTTTTTGGTGGTTCCATATTGATGATGGCTTGGCATTTGTTGGGATTTTCCTCTATGCCCCGGTGGGTTAACATGAAGCCCAGGAACTTTCCGGCTCCGACTCCAAAGGCGCATTTGGAGGAATTTAATTTCATATGATGCTTCCTGAGTTCGGAAAATGTTTCTGCTAAGTCTGCTAGGTGCTCGAGATCAGAGTTGGATTTAACTAGCATATCATTTACGTAGATCTCGACGTTTCTCCCTATTTGCTTTCTGAGTATTTTGTCGACCAGCCTTTGGTAAGTGGCCCCTGCATTTTTTAGCCCGAAGGGCATCACCTTGTAACAGTAGATAGCTTGCTCCGTGATGAAGGCTGTTTTTTCTTCGTCATCTGGGTGCATCCTTATTTGATTGTACCCGGAGTAAGCATCCATGAAACTTAGGAGTTTGTAATCGGAGGCCCCATCTACTAGCTTGTCGATGCTTGGTAGGGGATAGGGTTCTTTAGGGCAAACTTTATTTAGGTCGGAAAAGTCCACACACATGCGCCATTTTCCGTTTGGTTTTTTCACCATGACCACATTGGATAACCAGGTCGCATAGGGTATTTCCCTGATGAAACTAGCGTCGAGTAACTTTTGTACCTCTTCTTCAATTGCCTTTCGTTTGTCGGGACCTACCACCCTTTTCTTTTGAGCTACTAGTTTAGAGCCCATATTTATAGCAAGTTTATGTGAGATGAAGTTAGGGTCAATAGCTGGCATATCGGCTGTAGTCCATGCAAATAGGTCGGCATTGGCTATTAGAAGCTCTGTCAATTTTGCAAGTTTCTCAGGCGGCATACCCGATCCAATTTGAACTGTTTGCTCACTGCTATTGCCGATTTGAAGTGCTAAAAGATCTCCTTCTGGTGTAGGTCAGAGTTTCGTTTTTGATTCCCTGTTGTCGAGCTCTTTCAAAGAAACTTGATTATCTGTTTTTGGTTTTTCTGGGTAATGATGCTTTGGGGATTTTGAGTAATCGATGGCCAAGCTGGTATTATAGCATGTTCTGCCGAGTAACTGATTTCCTCGGGCCTGTCCGACTTTTTCGGACATAGTCGGAAATTTAAGGAGGAGGTGCTTCGTTGAGACGATAGCATCAATCTTGTTAAGAAAAGGTCGTCCTAAGATAGCATTATATGCTGATGGGCAATCGATGACCAAGAATCTGACCTCGGCACTAGTGAGGTCAGGGTATTCTCCTATGGTTGCTCGGAGAGGAATGGTTCCTCTCACCTTGACGTGGATTCCAGAAAAACCGACCAAAGTTCTAGGGTAGTGATCGAGGTTGGAAAAAGGAATTCCCAATTGCTCAAAAATGTGGTTAAAAAGGACGTCAGCCGAACTCCCTTGGTCGATGAGGACCTTCTGAATTTCATAATTTGCCACGAAGCAAGAGATTACCACTGGGTCGTCATGCTCTTGGTCGATGGTTCCGTAATCCGTGTCTGAGAATGAGATGACTGCGGTGTTTTGATTTCTTGGGACTACCTTGGTGGTATGAAAGACTTCTTTTTTGTGCTTCTCTGCGGCTCTTTTATGCCTTTTTCTTGAAGATCGGGACACTCCTCCTCTGGCAAAACCACCAGCGATGGTATGTATGGTTCCTATGGCGGTTCGTCTTGGATTAACTCTTGTCGCAGACGGGCTTCGTGAAGGAGACCAGCTGTTGCGCCTCTTTATGTTAAGGTCGGGCTTTCTTGGTGGAGACCTCTGAGCCTTGGTTCCTTTACTTGATGGCCGGGGACTTGGAATGGGAATGTCTGCCCTAAACCTCTACAGGTACCCTCTTCTTAAAAGGTCTTTAATGAGGTTTCGAAGATGTCTGCAATCGTCGGTGCCATGACCTCTGCCCTGGTGAAAGGCACAGTATTTTTCTTTGTCAGAGCTTACGTCTCCTTTTGGTTGAGGGAGGCTTGCGAGTTTGGTTTGGCATATTTCTTCTAGAACTCAAGCTCTTGATTGATTTAAGGGAGTGAAAGCCTCAAAACGTGGTCGGAGGGGAGACTTTTCTTGGCGAGTTGGTTTACGATCATCTTGAGGTTTTTTCTCTTTACCTCTGCTTTTTTTCCGACTGACCTAATACCTCTTCCAAATTTATGTGTTTAGCTGTTAGAGTGAGTAGTTCGAGAAGGTTATTGGGAGGATAAAGCGTCAGGTTTTAGTGTAGTCGTCCTGGTCGGAGACCTACCTGTATTGCATGCATGGCTACAGAATCTGTTAGATTTTGGATTTGCAGGGAAAGCTTTGTGTAACGGTTCATGTAGTCTTTCAGAGATTCAGTTTCTTCTTGCTTTAGTGTGGCAAAAATCGCTGAAGACCGCTGATGAGTTATGCTTGTAAAAAAGTGAGCTTGAAGGAGTTCAGACAGCTGATCAAAATTTGAGATGTTGTTCGGTGGAAGGTTAGAAAACCACTGGAGTGCTGCTCGGCGCAGAGTGGTAGGGAAAGCTCGACACATGATTTCGTCACAACTGCTTGTCAGTAGCATAATGGAATTGTAGTTTTCCAGATGCTCCCTGGGGTCTGTCAGACCGTCAAACGGTTCGAGCTGGGGTTGTCTATATGTAGTTGGTATGGGGTAATCAATTGTATGTTGAGAAAAAGGGTTTCTTCCCACCTTCTTGACTTTTTCCGGTGCGAGTGAGGGGGTCTGAGGGGAGCCACTGCTATGGGTATGTAGACATGAGGAGACAGCGGGACTATCCAGAGGGTTAGTCGGGATATCTGTGGTGAATCGGGATCCACTAATTGTGGCTTCGACAGAAGGTTGATAGAGTGAGCGTCCGAAGGATTCAGCTTGGTGTGTACTGGCGGCTTTTTTGAATTCAGCCAGCTCGGCCCTGTCTGCAAGGCGCTCTTTTTTTAGGTCCTGAATTTCTTGCATGAGGAGGCAGAGAGTATCTCCAATTTGTACAGGATCTCCGAACTGCCCGGGAGGCGTTTCCCGAGGAAGTGCTTCTGGGGTAGGCCCGAGATTGCCCGTTGCTTGGGTTCTACGAGGTGATGTCCTTGTGCTCGGAGGTGGGGGAGGTGGTTCTTTAACCGGTGTGAGTACACGTTCTTTGATATAGGATGGGATCGTTGGGGTAGATGGGTCATCCATGCCCATCATGCTAAACTCAGGATCAGCCAATGAGATTTGTAGGTGTTTTTAAGGGAAAAGAAGTTTCGTTTCCCACAGATGGCGCCAAATGATGATGCCTAAGCAGGAGGTTGGGCGGGATCACCGAGGTCGGTGGCCGACTTTGACTAGTGAGTATCCGAGTTCTCGTGGACAAAGCTACCGGGCCGGGTTTGTATTTCCGGGCTCCGAAGATTAAGTCAGATCAGTTCGGTCTAAGAAGGATAATAACAATTGTAGACAAGTGAAAATGATTCAGTACCTCGTTTCCGTATTGGGTCATGGGCTATTTATAGTAAATAGGAGACATGACCTGGCGGGTCGGGGAATGTGCGACCCGTTAGGATTTGGGCCTTCTGGTTCATAGATTGGTTTGGGCCTCAAGGTGTTTGGCCCATATTTTGGGTCTACTACAGAAAGCTTGATCGTCCCAAAGTCAGCATTGATGAAGAAAGCTTGAGAGTCTGGAAATTGCTTAGACATGGAAATGTGGATGAGGAGACAGACTCAAAAAAGCACAAGTATTGGGAGGAGCAAAGAAAGGTTTATAAGAAATGGGTTCAATCATTTATCCGTATAATGCATCTCACCCAAGGTACGTTTTAGATTTAAATTTTATTTATTTATTTACTACATTATTATTATGTGTTCAAGTTTCTTGTTATCATATCTGCATGTAACTTTATTTGGTATTTTATTCTCAGATTTGAGTTTTATGGTCTTAGCTCTTTTGCTTAAGGATCAAGTTCTAATTTATCTACAGTACTGGGTGGAGCATTACTTTTCATGTCCATAGTATGCTTATCGCTGGCAGTTCTACTCTTTTTCTCAAGTCATTGAAGACGAACTTGAACAATAGAATTATTATGCTCGTTTTCATTTTGCTGCACTTTTTTCTTTTCTCTATTTACTAATTGCTGCACTCACAGTAAATTTATAGTGAAAATATTGAGTTTCTTAATTTGTTTAAATGTGTGATAAACACATGTGTTGATAGCAAGTCTATAAACTCTACAAGTAATAGGCAGTTCTTATTGTGGAAAGATTCTGTTTTGGACTCTGTAATTGGAGTGTTTTTAACCCAAAATGTTGCTGATCATCTGTCAAGGTAAGTTAATTGAGTAGGTTCATTGACTAGATTTTATGAAATTACATTTGTTGGGTTTTTTTATCTTTAATCTTTTTCTTTATTATTGTCCACAGCACTGCTTATATGTCACGAGCTGCAAGGTTTCCTATTCAAAAAAAAAATAGCAACGAAGATAGAGAAACTCCTCATTGGAAGTAGTACAGGTATCCTTGGTAATGCACATTGGAGGATTTTTCTGAAAGTAAAAAATTCAGAGACTCTTACAAAGTTACAATTGAGGATTTTTCAGATTTTCATGATTCCTTGAGAATTAAAAAGACCAATGGTAAAGGAACGGCCAACAACTCAAGAAAACCAGCAAAGTCTCCTGGCATAATTTTTGGCAAGAAGAAGTCAGCCATTCCAAGGAAAAATACGAATGAGGAGGAAAAAGAAAAATAAATAAAAGAAAAGCAACAATGGGAGGAATTAAGAAAAATGTACACTAGATGTGGCACGACTGATAGCAACATGGATTCAGTTAATTGGGAAGCAGTAAGGCAAGAAGGAAAAGAAGCAATTGCTGAAGCTAATAAATGTTGTGGTCAACATAATGTTATTGCAGACCGAATACTGGAATAAAATATTTAATTTAATTTTCAATAATTGAATGTTATTATAGCCCTCAAGTTGTATTACTAAACTAATTATATATTTGCAGGCTTTTCTTAATAAACTAATGGAAATGCATGGAAATATTAATCTTGAATGGTTAAGATACGCTCCACCCTAAAAAGTAAAGTAAGTCACTTATATAAGAGATTTTTAAATATTTAGGATTTTTTTTTTTTTTTTTTTTGTTTTCCACANTTTTTTTTGGTTTTCCACAAGGTGGTTCCCACATTTGTTGTGTGAGACTAATCATCGCTCAGACTTCGGCATATGCCCTAGCCATTGGTACAGTCACTAGTGTTTCTAGTAGGGTTCGAACTTTTGACATTATTTCAGAATTCGCCTCACATGGAGCTCAGTTTGACAACTGATGAAGCGTTACCTTAGATTTTTGATGCCAAGGTACAGATTGTTTAGTAAGAAACCGAGGATTGTCTTAAGAATTCAATAGGATTTTGATCGCCACAAGTCACCTTGATAAGATTAGATGTAGTTCTTTGCCTAAGAACAAAGGGAAGCTCTCAACTTTGGAGAAAACTTAAATATCATTAATCATTCAACATGAGTTTGACAAACGCATATGACCTTCTCATATAAGAGGTGACCAACTTAAGTTAAAAATCCTAAACAAAGACTAAAATGCATAAAATCTAATTAACCACTAAAGGTCCACGACCTAACAAGATTAGGTCCAATTAAACATAAACAACTTAAATCCAAAATAAACTAAAGACTTGGCCCAAGGACCAAACTAACTAAGACACGGTCCAAGGCCCAATATCCTAAATAAAATTGAATAAAGATAAGGCCCACCAATGCATCTGCTCCATGCGAATTAGGCTCAAACTTGAACTTCAAGTCTCATGCTATTTGGCCTCAAGACTTTGGCTCCAAGGTGGGTTAATGCCTCCTTCAACACAAGTTAGGAACGTGATCCACTTAGGCTTTGAATCAAGCCCAACTATAGTATCTTTAACCTGTGCCTCCACAACTAAGCCCTGCAACGCCTCTGTCATGTGTTTAGCCTTACCTCTAGTCATCGGACCTCCAACTCCTTGCAAGGGATCTTGGGAACGGCTAGGGTTAGGCCTTGAGCTACCTTGATCTCCATTTTCTCCCTCCTCGAAAGGATTCGTCCTCGAATCAAAAGCATCACCTGCATCTAACAACGACAAATCAATCACATTAAAAGTAGCACTCACATTACCATACTCACTCGGTAAATCAATCTTGTAGGTGTTGTCATTGATCCGTGCCAACACTTGAAAAGGCCCATCTCCCTTAGGGTGCAGCTTAGATTTCCTCTGAATCGGAAACCTTTCCTTTCTCATATGAACCCAAACCCAATCACCAGGTTCAAAAACAACTCTGGTGCGGCCTTTATTGGCCTGTCTCGCATACTGCTCACTCTTCTTCTCTATGTTAGCACGAACCTTGGCATGCAAATCCCTAATAAATTTGGGCTTATGCTTACCATCAAAATTAACAAAGTCATTAGTAGGCAAAGGTAAGATATCCAAAGGAGTTAAAGTATTAAAGCCATAAACAATCTTGAAAGGAGAATAAGCAGTAGTAGAATGAATAATTCTATTATAAGCAAACTCCACATGTGCCAAAGATTTCTCCTATTGTTTCAAATTCTTATGCATAATAGCACGCAATAAAGTAGAAAGTGTCCTATTAACCACCTTAGTTTGTCCATCCGTTTGAGGATGAGCAACTGTAGAAAACTGAAGCTTAGTCCCTATTCGACCCCATAGGGTATGCCAAAAGTGGCTTAGGAACTTAACATCTCTACCACTTACTATAGTTTTAGGTAATCCATGCAAGTGCACTATCTCCTTAAGGAACAAATCAACAATATGTGTTGCATCATTGGTTTTGGAACATGCAATGAAATAAGCCATTTTACTAAACCTATCAACAATCACAAATATGCTATCCTTACCACTTTGAGATCTAGGAAAACGTAAGACAAAATCCATGGATATATCAATCCAAGGCTGACTAGGCACGAGCAAAGGTGTATAGAAACCATGTGGCATGACTTTAGATTTAGCCTGTTTACAAGTTATGCATTTATCACAAACAGAAATCACATCATGCTTCATGTGAGCCAATAAAAATGTTCATGCAATATGTTCAATGTCTTTTTCACACCAAAATGCCCCATTAGGCCACCTCCATGAGTTTCTCTAACTAACACCTCACGCATAGAACACATAGGCACACACAATTTATCTTTCTTGAACAAGTACACATCATGTCTATAATAATCTCCATAAGCATACTTTGCACACGAGTCCCATACTTGACCAAAATCAGCATCATTGACATACAAGTCCTTAATAAATTTGAAACCAAGCAATTTCATATGCAAAGAAGTAATCAAGACGTACCTCCTAGATAAAGCATCAAGTGCGGCATTTTCCTTTCCAGTTTTGTACTTAATCACATAAGGAAATGTCTCAATAAACTCTAACCACTTGGCATGCCTCTTGTTAAGCTTACCTTGGGATTTCAAGAACTTCAAGCTCTCATGATCAGAATAGATGATGAATTCTCTTGGCCATAGGTAGTGCTGCCATGTTTGTAGAGTTCTCACAAATGTATAGAGTTCTTTGTCGTATGTGGGATAGTTCAATGCTGCCCCGCTAAGCTTTTCACTAAAATAGGCAATTAGTTTGGAATCCTGCATCAAAATAGCCTTATTCTAACACCTGATGCATCACACTCAACCTCAAAAGCTTTATCAAAGTTAGGCAAACATAACAAAGGTGCATTAGTCAATGTATCTTTCAAAGCATTAAAGGCTCTCTCATGCACATCTTCCCACTTAAACACAATTTTTTTTTTAACAAGTTCATTTAGGAGTGCAGCAATAGTACTAAAATTCTTCAAAAACCACCTATAAAAACTTGTTAAACCATGAAAACTCCTTACCTCATTCACATTCCTAGGTGGAAGCCAATCTCAGATTGTCTTAACCTTCTCCTCATCAACACTAATTCCTTTAGAACTCACAACAAAACCAAGAAACATAATAGAATTTGAGCAAAATGCACACTTCTTAAGGTTAGTATACAATTTATGCTCCCTTAAAGCACCAAAAACAGCATGCAAATGCATAACATGATCATCTAGGGTTTTGCTATATACTAAAATGTCATCAAAGTAGACTACAACAAATTTTCCAATGAAAAGAACGCAAAACATGGTTCATTAATCTCATAAATGTGCTCGGTGCATTAGTTAAACCAAAAGGCATCACTAACCACTCATATAAATCATATTTTGTTTTAAAAGCAGTTTTCCATTCATCTCCTTCTTTCATGCGAATTTGATAATAGTCATTCTTTAAATCAATTTTAGAAAAAATACACGAATCATACAATTCATCAAGCATGCCATCTAACCTAGGGATAGGATGTCTATACTTTACAGTGATATGATTGATGGCTTGGTAGTCCACACACATGTGCCATGTTCTATCTTTCTTAGGCACAAAGATTACTGGAACCGAACATGGGCTAAGACTCTCCCTCACGAATCCCTTTTGCACCAATTCTTCCACTTGCCTTTGAATCTCCTTCATTTCCTCAGGATTTGTTCGATAGGTTAGTCTATTAGGGATAGACGCACCGAGAACAAGGTCTATTTGGTGTTCAATACCTCTTACAAGAGGTAATCCATGTGGTATCTCCTCAGGAAAGATATCAACAAACTCTTGTATCAAATAAACAACCACACTAGGCAAAGAAGGGTTAAGAGTGTTAGTAAAATAAACATCCTTGTACAAAAGTACAAGTAACTGCGGTCTTGCCATCAATGCACTCTTCACCTCACTCTTTCTTGCAAAAGCACTCACCCTCTTATTTTTCTCTCAGTTTGGCACCCCACTCTCTTTATTTTTCTTCTCACTAGGCTCGGCCTGACTCTCTTTCTCACTCTCAGCCACTCTCTCTTTTTCTTGGGTGCCCACTTGTGAGTCTCTCAACTTGCACTCTCTAGTAATCCTCACTTGATCCGTATAGGCCTCTACTAGTTTGAGAGGGGTTAGCACATAGGTTTGGTTATTCATGGCCAAAGTCTACCTATTTTTGTAGCCATCATAACAAACATTCCTATTAAATTGCCATGGGCGCCCCAAAAGTAGATGAACAGCATGCATTGGCACTACATCACAAAGAACTTCATCCGTGTAGTTGCCAATGGAGAATGCAACTCAAACTTGCTTTGTTACCCATAAGTCTCCACGGTCATTCAACCAACTTAGCCTGTATGGCTGAGGGTGTTTTAATGTGGGTAAACTCAACTTGTCAATCATCAAGGTACTAGCAGCATTAGTGCAACTCCCACTATCAATAATCATGCTACATACCTTGTTATTCACATGGCATCTAGTTTAGAAAATATGCTCATGTTGCTCTTCATCACCATCTTCATTAGGTTGTATGTTAAGAGCATGCCTAGTAACAAGCACATCTCCATGCATAGGCTCTCCAATCTCCATGCACTGGCTCTCCAATCTCCACATCACTACAATTCTCCAGTGGTGGCAAATCATCTTCACTCTCTATGCAGCCACTATCAAGCATAATGATTGCCCTTTTGTTTGGACATTGAGAAGCAATATGCCCAGCTCCTTGGCACCTGAAACATTTGGTTTTGACCTTTGAAATTAGAAGTAGTAACCGAATCTTTAGCTCTTGCATCTTCTCTAGGTTTCAAGGCAACTTGGTTATTTTCTAGCCAATTCAGCTTCCATGGAGTATGAGAAGCCGAACTAAACCTGGAAGCAACCCTAGACTTCAACTGTTTCTCCACCTTGATAGCCTTATGCAACAAGTCTTTCATCTCCACATAATGTTGCATCTCTACCACATCAGCTATCTCATTCCTTAAACCTCCAATGAATCTAGGCATAGTTGCCTCACGGTTTTCTTCAATATTAGCCCTAATCATGGCTATCTCCATCTCATTATAGTAACCCTCCACACTCATAGAACCTTGATTCAGATTTTTCAATTTTTTGAGCAAGTCTCCATAATAGTGGCTAGGTACAAATCTCTTCCTCTTCATCGCCTCCCATGACCGAATAGGTCTTTTGCCACTTTTGCGCCTACTAAGCGCCAACTGATCCCACCAAATGCTAGCATAATCAGTGAACTCAACAGCTACTAGCTTCACCTTCTTCTCCTTAGAGTAATAATAGGAATCAAACATATGCTCAACTTTCCTCTCCTACTCCAAGTACATTTCGGGGTCATTCTTCCCTTGAAAGGTAGGGATTTTCATTTTAATAGTCCCCAAACCACTATCTTGCTTAGGAACAGTCCTTCGTCCTTTTCTGGAATTGACCTCACCACAATCAGAATGCTCCTCTTCCTCCTCTTCAAACCCTAGTTGCCTAGATGGCTTAGGTTTAGGTTTGGTTAGAGACTCTAGATTGTCAAACTCTATGTTTATCCTCTCGAATTGATCGTAAACAACCTTCATAAACACCTTGAGATCGGTTTCTAGAACGTTTGTACTTCCCATGTTGCTCACACACTTTCTCACGCGTTTAAACCTCGTGTTTCACTCTATTTGGCTTTCCTTGATGCTAGTCTCACCACTCTTTGCCTTTTACCACTCAACTTCTCCTTACAAGCTCTTAAACAAGAACCTGATAAATGAGCTTACCAAAGGAAACAAGTAGCTATCAAGAGTGTCAAGAAACATACCAAAGAAATCAAGAAAACAACAAATGATCAAATGGAATAATTTCAATAAAGAACTCAAAGGGAATGAATTCAACCATGAGGGAATTTAAGAAATGTATAATCCTCAAGAACTGAATAATATTATTGTTTAATATAGCTATAAACGAAATACAAAGCTTAAATACGAAAAGAAACCCTAAACATCAAAAGGAAATCAGCAAATTACAAAATAGCCCGAAACAGACATTTTTGAAGGATTTTGGGCCCGAAAATGGCCTCAACCGAGTAAACCTAGGTTGCCACGTCATAGGCCTCTGAAGAGCTTTGAAACGCCGGGCCATGGGCCTCGGAACTCCAATCGAGCTGAAAGTTATGCCATTTTTCTTCTAGGCCTTTTAAGTAAACAGTCCAAATTATCATTTGAAATGAATTGTCACAAGAACACACTTTGCTAACCTTTTTATTTTTTTTTTGATTCATTTGTTTTGCTGGATCTTTCCCTTCTCTTTTTTTTTTTTTTTTTTGCAATTTAAATTCGATTAGGACTCCATTAACAACTAGGGTTTGCTATTGCAACCCAAACAGACGCCTTTAGGCAATTTAACCTAGGATGTAGACTCTTAAAATTAAAGGAAAACAAAAGCAACAAAGATGGGATGGGATGGCACATAATGAAATTAACCAGAAATTGAAAGACAAATGAAGGAAGAAAACTTGGAATGAAATAGACAGTAATAAGAAAAGGCACGAAACTGAATTAAAGAGGTGTAGAAGAACAAGAACAACTCAAAGAAAAGAAAATAGATGAGGAAAGGATAGGACACCGACTGAATTTCAAGGAGCCAAAGCTCTGATACCAAATGAAGCGTTACCTTAGACCTGTGGAGCCAAGGTATAGATTGTTTAGTAAGAAACTGAGGATCATCTTGAGAATTCAATAGGGTTTGATTGCCACAAGTCACCTTGATAAGATCAGATGTAGTTCTTTGCCCAAGAACAAAGGGAAGCTCTCAACTTTAGAGAAAACTCAAAGATCATTAATCATTTAACATGAGTTTGACAAACGCATATGACCTTCTTATATAGGAGTTGACCAACTTAAGTTAAAAACCTTAAACAATGACTAAAATGCATAAAACCTAATTAACCACTAAAGGTCCACGGCCCAACAAGATTAGGCCCAATTAAACATAAACAACTTAAATCCAAAATAAACTAAAGACTTGACCTAAGGACCAAACTAACCAAGACGCCAAGGCCCAATATCTTAAATAAAACTGAATAAAAATAAGGCCCACCAATGCATTTGCTCCATGCGAATTGGGCTCAAACTTAAACTTCAACTCTCATGTTATTCGGCCTCAAGACTTGGGCTCCAAGGTGGGTTGACGCCTCGTTCAACACAAGTTAGGAACGTGATCCACTCAGCTACTGTCTCTTTAGCCTGTACCTCCACAACTAAGCCCTACAATGCCTCCTTCATGCGTTTAGCCTTGCCTCTAGTCATCGAACCTCCAACTCCTTGCAAGGGATCTTTGGAACGGCTAGGGTTAGGTCTTGAGCTACCTTGATCTCCATCAACTGAACTACACAATGGTTAATATTTAGGATTGTTATTTACCAAATATACTTATTTTAACAAATAGATTATCTATATTGTAGGGAATATCTTTTGAAAGTATATGGATTGGGGTTGAAAAGTGTGGAATGCATACGACTTTTGGAACTTCAACATATTGCATTCCCGGTAAGATTGCAAATAATACACATTTTTTTATTTGTTGAATGAAATTAATTTGTAAATAAAATAAGCAATTTTATTTTGTTGCTTTTGGAAGGTGAATGTAAATGTCGCAAGAATCAACGTCTAGGATGGGTTGCCCTTGAACCATAGATAGGAAATCTTCAAATACATCTTTTAGAACAGTAAGTATTATAACTCAACTCTTTTAATAATTGATTGTTCTCATTAGAAATTAAATTTCTCGTTAACTTATGAGATTGCCAAGAAATGAAATTTGTTTATTTTTCTTACCAAATATCCATTGTTGGATATGGTTCAACAATATCTCTGGCCCTGACTATGTACTCTTGACCAAAGGACATTGTAATTATCAAATATCCATCTACTTTAACTATGTATTTAGTATGAATATATATTTCTTAATCAATGATACTATATTGTTTATCTTATACAGGTATAATCTACATTATTAATTGATAACTTTTGGAAAGGTATGTCAAACATTTCGATAATGAGTTGTTAATTTCTAAAAAATATGTCTGCAAACCAGAGAGGGTTCGAGAGTCTAATTGTGTATAGGGAAGGTGTTAGGCACCCTATAAAACCCGTCTAAACGACGGTTACCTAAAATTAATTGTGCAAATTAAATCATGGCCTAATTGTATTTATTTTATCCCTAAAAGAAAAATAGGTGATTATTTAAAACAGGACTTGATTCGTCACCCTCGAATGCCTACGTACCCTAATTAGGGATCAAAGTCCGCGTAGTTCACAATAATTCAAAAGGAAATTTTTTTTATTTATCTTTTATTTTTTATTTTATTTTATTGTTATTATTATTTTTGAAAAAATTGAAAATAAAAAGAGATTTAAGTTAAAATTATGCTATGTATAAATCTAATTGCATCTTAATCCTTCCACTTTGTTCTCACGCTTCTCGGTTCCCAAAGCGGCGCTTATCCTTACCTCGGGCAGATAGGAGAGCCACCCCTATGGGGGTAAGTCGCTTCTATACCTCCCTTGACAAGTAAAGGGCCTATGGATGCTAGTTGCACAGAATTACCTAAATAAATGTAAAATGCACGATATGTAAGCCCATTTCGTGGGCCTAGTTTAGTCTAGAATAGGAACCAGCTCAACAAATCAGAGGACATAAACCAGTCCATTTCATGGGCCGGGTCCAGTCCATACAAAAAATAGCTTAGCACATCAATAACAGCGGACTAAATAGAACCTCAACCAATCGACAAAAAAATAAAAAAAAATTATGAATATTTCTCAAATTGAAGATATACATCTTATGGTTTTAAAAAGACAAGAAACACCTAAATCGAGGCTCTATAGCTCCAGAAAGATTTAAAAGACTATATACGGTCGTAGAAAATCAACTAGCTTAACAATACAGAAAACAGCAAAACTTTAAATGTAAACTGAGAATAAAGTAGGCGTAAAAAAAATCTGAAAATTATATATATCTGAGCCACACATCTTATGATTCTAATGAGACTAACATCACTTAATTTGAAACTGTATAACTCTAGAAAGAAATAAAAGATTGCACACTGTCAGAGAGAACCAACAGGCTTGACAGGACAGAAAAATAACCAACTTTAAATCAAAACCGAGAGCAAGGGAGACATGAAAAAAATATGAAAATAATATATATTGAAACTAAACCTCTTTCGGTTCTAATGAGATCAATATCACTTAATTTGGAGCCGTATATCTCCAGAAATAAATAAAATATTGCACACTGTCGGAGAAAATCAATAGGCTTGACAGGACAGAGAAACAGCCAACTTTAAATCAAAAATGAGAGTAGGGGGACATGCAAAAAATATGAAAATAATATATATTGAAACTAAGCATCTTGTGATTCTAATGAGATCAACATCAATTAATTTGGAGCCGTATAACTCCAGATAGAAATAAAAGATTGTACACTGCCAGAGAAAACCAAAGGCTTGATAGGGCAGAAAAACAGCCAAACTTAAATCAAAACTGGGAGCAGAGGAGACATGCAAAAAATCTGAAACTAATATATATTAAAAACACACCTCGTACGGTTCTAATGAGATCAACATCAATTAATTTGGAGCCGTATAACTCCATAAAGAAATAAAAGATTGTACATTGCCAGAGAAAACCAAAGGCTTGACAGGGCAGAAAAACAGCCAAACTTAAATTAAAACTGGGAACAGAGGAGACATGCAAAAAATCTGAAACTAATATATATTAAAAACACACCTCTTACGGTTCTAATGAGACCAACATCAATTAATTTGGAGTCGTGAAGCTTTGTCTAGAAAAATAAAACCAACTACTGCCAGAGCTGCTTAAAAGCTGCGAAAATGAAGATATCTTACCTTGGTTCCCTTTCTCTTTGTCCTCTCTTCTTCCTTGTTTCGGTTATGTTCTCTCTATTACTCTTTTTCTGTGTATTGCTGTTGGTATTTGTTTCAGCCCTTGCCTCTTGCTTTTATACTACTCACATTGCACCTAAGTCCTTCACATCTCTCTCACTATTTATGTCAACCCCCATCTCTTTCTCTCTTTAAAACACTTATCCCTCTATTCCTTTTTTGGTGTTTCAATTTCACACAATCTCTATCTCTTTCTTTTATTTTTTAACTTAACCATGAATCTTACTTCCTTTTATTAAAATAAAAAAAATGAAAACCATGCACATGAATCCCACTAAGTCTCTTTCTCTATTTTTATTTTTCTAAATCACTTATCCTTCTCTCTTTTGTTAACTCACGTCTCTATCACTAGCATGTTAGTTTATCTTATTCTTTTTTTTTTATTTTTTTATTTATTGGACAGAAATAGGTGTCCACAGTTTACCCCTCTTTACATGTTTCTTATTAAAATGATGTGTGAAGCTCTCATTTATCGCATTATTTGCATAGCGAAGATGTAAAGATAACGGAGACATATTTCGTCCGGTACTCAAAGCAGAGGTTGAAATGTCAACACAAAATGACGTAAATTATAAAGGCAAAAATATAATGACAAAAAAGTGTAATATCGAGAAATGAGAATGATATGAAATCATAATGGCACAACATGTAATAACAGGAAAAATTAATGGTACAACATGTAATGGCGAGGAAATTAATGGCACGAAATGTAATGGGAGAGAAATTAATAGCATAAAATGTATTGGCGAGAAAATTTAATGACACGAAATGTAATGACAGAGAAATTAATGACAAGAAAATTAATGACAAGAAAATTAATGACATGAAATGTAGTGATGAGAAAATTTAATGACACGAAATGTAATGGCAGAGAAATTAATTGCACAAATGTAATGACAAGAAAATTAATTGCATAAAATGTAATGACAAGAAAATTAATGGCATGAAATGTAATGGCAATAAATTAATGGCACAAATGTAATATTAAGAAAATTAATGACATAAAATGTAATGGCTTAGAAATTAATGACCCAAATGTAATGGCAATAAATTAATGGCACAAATATAATGGCAAGAAAATTGATGACATAAAAAATGTAATTGCGAGAAAAATTTAATGGTTGAGAAATTAATGGCCTAAATGTAATGACAATAAATTAATGGCACAAATATAATGGCAAGAAAATTAATGGCATAAAAAATGTAATGACGAGAAAAATTTTATGACATAAAATGTAATTGCTGATAAATTAATGGCCTAAATGTAATGACAAGAAATTAATAGCATAAATATAATAGCAAGAAAATTAATGGCATAGAAAATGTAATTGCGAGAAAATTAATGACACGAAAAGTAATAGCAAAGAAATTAATGACATAAAATATAACGGTGAAAAAAAATTAATAACACAAAAAATAATGGCTAGAAATTAATGGCACAAAAAATAATGACATAAAAATATAATGGCGTAAAATGTAATGGCAAGACAATTAATAGTTGAAAAAGTGTAAGAAATGTACTCCATAGCACTAATATGAGTCATTTTTTATTCTTTGCAAAGAAAGTTGTTCAATCAAAATTTACTCTTTCGAAAGTTGAATCACTCATGCGTGTCTTTTGTCTTTGGAAACTGAATTTCTGTCTCTGTCAGATAATTTTTCCTTATTCTCCAAATGATGAGATCACACACCTTTCTTACCGTAAAGATTAAAAAAGGATCTTAACAAATCTTGAACTTTGCTTTGATTTAAAAGAGATCATTCTGAAGTCTGAAAATAATGTCAATGTGACTTACTTTAAGAAATAAATGAATATGCTATATAAATAATTCATTCACATTTTATTCCAAAACATAACTCAATAATTTATCATGGAGAGTACGTATAACTGAAAGAGGTAAATTCAATGAATTATCCTCTCTTATTTCAAACAAGAAAGAAAGTGTACAAACATCACAGGATTGAGACTCAAAGGGATACCCATTAGAATAAAAATTTGCCCCAGTATGAGGTCTTGGTGAAATTGGACTTGTCCTACTAAGTAGGTGCCTACGTATCCTCGAAGAGAAATCAAACCTCACGTAGTTCGGGATAAAAAATTCAAAAGTCACATAGAACTGACAATTTTACCCCAGTTGTAGTTTTGCGATGTCCAACTTTATTGATTCTCATATTGCCTTGGATCAAACTTCTACTTGACTAAGACGTCGTTTATCCTTCTGATATTAAAATGTATAACTCTTGTTTTCTTATATATTGAGTTTCCCTTTTATCTCAAACAACCATTCCATTCTCAGTCAATTCTTTCATTCTTGCAAGCCCAAACTCGTATCTAGATCACCTTTTCAGGTTTTCAATCTAATAAATTTAATTTGAATGCCCTAACTTTTGGTTATATAGCCTTTTTAGGTTTTCAATCTAGCGGTTTTTTTTTTTTTTTTTTTTTTTTTTTTTNTACGAGTAATATTTTCTAACTACATTAGAATTTATCGGCTTAGCTAGCTCTTTCCCTTCTATATCTGTGAGAATCAAAGCACCTCCGAAAAATGCTTGTTTGACAATGTACGGGCCTTGATGAGTTGGGGCCCATTTTCCCCGTGCATCTTCTTGATGAGGTAAGACTTTTTTCAACACTAGATCTCCCGGCTAAAACTCTTGAAGTCGAACTTTTTAGTTCAATGCTCTAAGCATTCTTTGTTGATACAATTGTCCATGACAAATTGCAACTAATTTTTTCTCCTTAATCATATTCAGTTGTTCATATCTGACCTGTACCCATTCTGATTCTTCTAGATCAGTTTCCATTAAGACTCTGAGAGAGGGGATCTCTACCTCTATAGGAGTAATAGCTTCCATACCATATACCAGAGAATATGGCGTTGCCCCAGTCGACGATCAAACCGCTATGCAATAAGCATGCAAGGCATAGGGAAACATTTCATGCCAATCTTTGTAAGTCACAACCATCTTTTCTACTATCTTCTTGATATTTTTGTTTGCGGCTTCTACTGCTTCATTCATTTGAGGCCTATATGGTGAAGAGTTATGATGCTTGATTGTAAATTGTTTACACAACTTTTGTACATTTGCGCCATTCAAATTCAAACCATTATCAGTGATGATATTTTTCAGCTGCCCATATCGACAAATGATATTCATTTTCAAAAATTTGGCCACTATCTTCTGAGTCACTTTCGCGTAAAAAGCGGCCTCTACCCATTTTGTGAAGTAGTCGTTTGCCACCAGAATAAAACGGTGTCCATTGGATGCTTTTGGATTAATTGGACCGATGACATCGACTCCCCACAAAGAAAATGACCACGGGGTTGTCATACTGTGCAATATGGATGAGGGTACTTTAGTGTGATCGGCATAAATTTGACATTTGTGGCACTTTCTAACATAACTGATGCAATCTCTTTCCATTATTGTCCAGTAATAGCCCGCTCTTAGAATTTTTCGAGCCATCATATGACCATTTGCATGAGTAGCACATATTCCCTCATGAATAGCACTCAAAATGCGATTAGCCTCCTTAGCATCTACACATCGTAAAAGCGCTCCATCATGACTTTTTTTGTACAAAATCTCTCCACTCAAAAAGAAACCCAATGCCAGACATCTAATTGTCTTCTTATCATTTTCATTTGCTCGAACCGGATATTCTCTAGTCCTGAGAAATTGTAGGATATCGTAGTACCAAGGATGACCATCAGGTTCTTCTTCCACATTAGAGCAGCACACCGATTCAGTCTCTGACTTTATTTGCATTGGTTGCACCATGACCCCACAATTAAGTTTAGTCATCACTGCTAGTGTGGCCAAAGCATCTTCAAATTGATTCTTGTCGCGAGGTAAATGAGAAAATGTGATATCTTCGAATTTCTCTATTAATCGCGTCAAGTATTTTTTATACGGAATCAATTTTGAGTCCTTGGTTTGCCATTCTCCAGTCACCTGATAGATGATGAGAGCAAAGTCTCCAAAAACATCTAGGGTATCAACTTTTAGATCTAAAGCAGCTTGTAGACCTCTTACACACGCTTCATATTCCGCCATGTTATTAGTGCAATCGAATTCCAGCTTAATGGCTATAGGGAATTGTTTCCCTTCTGGCGACATGATCACGGCCCCTAGTCCTTGCACGTGCACATTCACAGCACCATCGAAGTACATCTTCCACCTTACTTCATCTTTTTTATCCCTTCTTTCAACTACGAGAACATCTTCGTCAGGAAAATCAAATCTCATGGGTTGGTAATCATCTACCGGATTTTCAGCTAAGTACTCAGCAATTACACTTCCTTTAATAGCTTTCTTCGTCATGTACACCACATCATATTCTGAAAGGACGATTTGCCACTTAGCTAGTCTTCCAGATAAATAGGGCTTTTCAAAAATGAACTTAATGGGATCCATACGAGAGATGAGCCATGTAGTATGGTATAGCATGTATTGCCGGAGTCTACTAGCTACCCAAACTAATGCACAACACATTTTCTCGACCATAGCATATCTCATCTCGTAATCAGTGAACTTCTTGCTCAAGTAATAGATAGCCTTACCTTTTCTTCCCCCTTCATCATGTTGTCCTAGTACACTTCCCATTGATTCTTGGAGCACAGTCAAATACAGAATGAGAGGCTTTCCAGGTGTCGGAGGTACCAACACCGGTGGGTTGAACAAATACTCTTTAATTCTATCAAAAGCTTCTTGACATTTTCCGTCCCACTCTCCAGGATTCTTCTTCCTTAGCAGTTTTAAGATGGGTTCACAAGTGTGAGTGAGATTTGAAATGAATCTAGCTATGTAATTAAGCTTTCCTAGGAAACTACGAACTTCTTTTTCTGATCTTGGGGATGTTATTTCTCGAATTGCTTGAACTTTGTCTGGATCTACTTCAATTCTTTTCTCGCTAATGATGAACCCTAACAATTTACCAGAAGTCGCACCAAAAATGCATTTGTTTGGGTTCAATCTTAGCTTGTATTTTCTTAGTCTCTCAAACAATTTTCGAAGCACCTTCACATGGCTTTCTCCTTGTTTTGACTTAGCCACCATATCATCCACATAAACCTCAATTTCTTTGTGCATCATGTCATGAAAAAGTGCGACCATAGCCCTCTGATAGGTAGCTCTTGCATTTTTCAACCCAAATGACATTACCCTATAACAATAGGTGCCCCAGTGTGTGATGAACGTAGTCTTCTCTTTATCTTCATCAGCCATTGGAATCTGATTATACCCCGAATACCCATCCATGAAAGAATACCGGTGATTTTTGGCCGTACTGTCAACCAGCACATCTATATGTGGCAAAGGAAAATCATCTTTCGGACTGGCTCTATTCAAATCCCGAAAATCCACTCACATTCTTACTCGACCATCCTTTTTAGGCACTGGAACTATATTGGCGACCCATTCCGAATAAGTGGACACTTCTAAGAAACCAACCTCAATCTTCTTGATCACCTCTTCTTTTATCTTGCTAGACATTTCATGCCTCATTCTTCTAAACTTTTGCTTGACTGGCTTGCAATCTGGATATAGCGGAATCTTATGAGACACAATGTTAGGGTCAAGACCCGGCATGTCTTGGTAAGACCAAGCAAACACGTCACTATATTCTTTGAAAAGAATAATCATTTCCTCTTTTTCCGGGTTATCGACAATCTTTAATTCTCTTTTCTCATCTTTTGTACCCAGGTTTATGATCTGAATCTCTTCATTATGAGGAAGTATCGCTTTTTCAGCCGACTTAATCATTTTTTCAAATTTACCAGAAAGATCTAAATCTTCATCGGAGTAGTAATCGTCTTCACCAAATGCAATATGAGAATCAATTATTGGACACACAGGAGCTTCCACTTGAGACATTAGATCTATATGAGCAAGACTCCTGAGAATAAGTTAGAACATAACACGAATTAAGATGAATAAACGGATGGGAAGTGGATAAGAAAGACAGGAAAAGTAAACGGATGCCAAAACGAATGAAAACTCCATGACAAATTATTTTATTAAATTTTTTGAATGAAACATGGTCCAATACATAATAAAAGACGAAATTCAAGTGACTTTGGACTTCAGTCAAAAGAAATAAATATGGCATAAACAGATATTACTCAAAGAGGACCACATCTGACATTGGCTCAATCTCCCACTTGTTCAATTCTTCTAAATCTCCACAAAGCCGAATCCAAAAATCCTTCTTAGAGGAGCCGTCTAGGGTATTCACCATATGCATACGGTCTACAATTGGCGGCTCAGTTGATGGCACAAAAGTTTCTAGCAGATGAGGAAGTCTGGTCTCATGGTGTTTTCTTGGCCATCTCAAGAACTTTTCCATGGAAAGCTCATACCCCAACCCCTGTCTACTTTCATTTTCTAGAAGCACGATGGGTTCGCTGATACCTTGCAAATTAGCCCCTAAGCCTTTTCCTTCTTGAAATCCGCTATTCTTCATCATTTTTGCCACAACTTGATTAACTTCCCCTTTCTTTAGTAAATCTTTACCATCATGTTGGGTTATCTCTAGAGATTGGAAAGAAGACTCCAATGCTTGCTCCGCTGCTTCAACATACGGTAACGAGCTGGGCTTGCTTACCAACATCTCCTCTTCTCCTTTGATAATTATCACCCTTCCCCTATTCACATACTTCAGTCTTTGATGCCACGTAGACGGCACCACTCCCGTAGCATGAATCCAGGGTCTACCAAGTAACATAGTATATGCGGGTTCTATGTCCATCACTTGGAATAGAACATCAAATTTATCTGGTCCGATCTCTAATTGAAGAGAGATATCCCCGAGCACTTCACACTTTGTCCCATTAAAGGCCCTTACCACCATATTATTTTCTTGTATGCGAGATGCATTAACCGGCAATTGCATGAGGGTAGAATAAGGTAACACATTCAATGCAGACCCATTATCAATTAAAACTTTAGCTACTATATAGTCGTCACATTTGAGTGTGATATGAAGTGTCTTGTTGTGAGCACTCATACTAGGCATCAGCTCCTCTTCAGAAAAAGCAATTGTGCTAAAATTTTTGATAAAGTTTACCATCCCTCCAAACTTCTCTACAGTTATGTCTGACCGTACGTAAGCTTGCTGTAAGAACCTTTGCAATGCTTGCCTATGACACTCAAAGCTCATGATAAGAGACAACAATGAAATACGAGCAGGAATCTTCTTCATTTGTTCCACTATATCATATTCACTCTGTCTCATTATCTTTAAAAATTCTTCTTCTTCCCTATCTTCTCCTTGAGTATCTTGCTTGGCCAAATCCGGTTCTCTCTTATCAGTTGCGATTTTCCCTTTTTTTCTTTCTCTGGTGCTCTGTCTCTTGAGGCAAATAAAATCGTCCACTTCTAGTCAGACCATTAGCCCCTATCACATTGGCGATCGTACCTGATTTCTCTTTCTTTTTTTCTTCTATGCAACCTCCCAAATTTTCTTCTTTGGTGTTTACTATTTTTACCTCTTAATTCCAGGGCACAACATGGTTGCTTTTATAAGAGAACGGCCCAGGCACCTGAATAACCACCTCTGGCCAAGCTTGGCTAGCTGAGGGATTAGGCAGAACTCTAAGGACAAAAGGTTTTGTCCCATGTTGTTGTTCTTTTCCAGTCATGTTGATCTCTTTCTGATTCCCCTCACTTTTCTTCTCAAACCTCAAAACTCCCAAAGCAATCAGCTTTTGAACTCCACACTTGAATTCCCAACATTCTTCTAAGTCATGGTCTACACTTTGGTGATGTTCACAGAAAGAATCACCATCATATTGACCATCCTTTTTTATTGGTTTACAAGGAATTTGCAATTCATATCCAGTTGACCTCAAGTTCTCCCATACTACTTTCATAGGGGTCCTAACTTGAGTGATCTTTTGGATCTCCTCAAACCCTTACACGATGGCATTAATTCTCGGTCCCACTTCATGATTAGGCAAAGGGTTGTTATTCACATTAGGACCTCCCCCCATTTCCTCAATCTTGATCACTCTTTGTTTAATCAGATTTAGAACAATAAACTTAAAACTAGGACAGTCTGCAATGGAATGTCCCACAACACCTCTATGATAGTCGCATTTGAGGCTTGGGTTATACCATTGAGGGAATGGTGGTTGCAGCGGTTGTACGGGCTTGGGAGCTATCACATGAGCTTCACATAATTGTTTGAATAACTCAGCTCTAGTGATAGGAATGTTTAGGAATGGTTCATCTCTTTCTGAGGGACGAGGTTGGTTCCTATACCCGTGGTAATTTGGCCTGAATGATGGTCTAGGGGTTGAAAAACTTTAAGGTGCGCTATGGTAAGTGGAAAAGAAAGGTGCTTGAGGATATTGGTGATTTGGTGTGCATTGGGGATAAGATGGAGGTATGGCATTAACGGGGTATGATGGTAGAAATGAAGGGTTTGGAGTATAGCTCAGTCTTCTAGGTTGAGGGTATTGGTAGGTTCCTGGTGTTTGTACCCAGTTCACTTCACCTTCTTTCTTTTTTTAGAAACCTGCCCTTTTTTTGCCAAAGCTACTACCCTCAGTATTTGTTCCTTGCAACTTTCCGGCCTTCACTAATCCTTCTATTCTTTCTCCAGCTTTGATAATATCAGCAAAATCGTTGAATGGACAACCCGCCATTAACTCTAAATATGGGGATTTTAAGGTATCCAGAAAAATGGAACATAATTCAGAGTCAATGAGGGGAGGTTGAACTTCCGAAGCCAAAGTCCTCCATTTCTGGGCAGACTCCCTAAAAGATTCATCTCTCTTCTGCATGTTTTTCAATTGCTCTCTTGTAGGAGCAGTATCGTAGTTGAACTTGTACTGCTTTAAGAAAGTGTTTGCTAAATCCACCCAACTCCTTATCTTGGCGCGGTCTAAGTTCATAAACCAGTTATAAGCAGCACCAGTGAGACTTTTTGGAAAGAAATGAATCAACACCATCTCATCTTCCCCTATAGCGGCCATCTCCGTAATATAAGAGACCAGATGAAACTTCGGTTTACCAGTCTCATCATACTTTTGAAACTCAGGGAGCTTAAGATCTCTAGGAATTGACACTCCCAGAGTAAGACGTAATTGCTTGACTCCCCCAGCCCCGAATGAACTAGTTCCTTCCATAGCTCTAATCCTCTCCTCTAAAGTCAACAATTTCTCTTTTTGTTTTTATTTTTCATACTCTTCAGATTCTTTCTCAACATGCATGGTCACTGGTGGATTTTGGGTGGGCACATTAAAAACAGAATGGGTGATCAGTGAAGTGTAAGTGTACACATTTCCCTTGTGTCCACTTGGATTAAAGACAGTTTCTGTGGTAGGATTTGCTTTAGGTAAGGTGGCGGTGAATCGAAATTCAGGTGATTGGGTAGTAGGTGGGATAGTGGAATTAAGGTCCAATCCCTGGGCAGCCATTGCTGTGGATGTCATTAGATGAGGAGGCATGCCCCAAATGGGATTGTATTGAGCTATGGTAACATTTTGCTCATGTGAAGGAAAAGTCAGCAATGGTGTTGCTTGAGATATAGGGAGAAGATTGCGGTTACTTGGGCTTTCAGCCACCTCTTTTAGCTTTAAACTCTCAACAAGTAAACTCCTTATCTCATTCATCTGTTCCTTCATCCCATCCAACTCAACTCCTAAATCCCTCTCTGGTTCCTGAGTTCCATCCATGATAGTAACAGTCCTAGATCTGAGTCCGATTGACATTTTCACAAAGCCTTTTTAATTGAACCGTGCTTTCTTTGCAGGACCAATGATATCTTAATCCCCTTATGGACGACAAAAAATGAAAAGAAAACATAAAGAATAAATGAGCAAAAATGAAAATAATAAAAAGATTTCAGCAATCTCTTGAGAAGACAGATTGTTAATATGGCCTGGACAAGTCCTTTAAGCGATCAATTTTAAAATTCATCTTCTTCACGAGTACTTTCGTGGATACAAGTCTTATCTTTCGGCAGGAATTTTGGTTCCTTACGGGAAAACATGACCATGATAATATTCGCGAATATTTTTGACATTACGAGAAAAATTATCGCATACAACTAACATGAGAGATCGGTCCAAAGAAAACAAGACACATTTCATTAATGATTGTAGTTCAAGTACATTAAAAAGCTTATAGCTTTGCTATGTCATTCAAAATACTCTTGCATTTTTCAAAAAGTTTTTCCAAATCCCTGGTAGGTAATGCAAAAAGAGTCATGTAAGCCTCAACCTCTTGAACCCTTTGTCTCATTCTCTCTGCCTTATCATAAGAATTCTCCATTAAATACTCAAACCGCGTCTTCCATTTTTTAGTCTCTGAAGCGTCACCTCTTTTACCCATTTCTTCTTTCTCTTTCAAAATTTCATATTGTTGCTTCCATAGTGTCACCATCTCTCTTTCTTTTTTAAGAGCATTGCCTAAGTGAATATTTTGGTGTTCCATATCTTCGCATTGACTACGAAAAAATTATTTATCCTCTTCCTCTTAGGTTTTCAACTTCTTCATACCTTTGTACCCATTCCCCCAATTTTCCATTTGTTGCTTGTGAACATCTTTTTCTTCTTCTAGATTCTCCTCTAGCTCTTCGATCTTTGCTTTAAGACATCCCATCTGCTCAAGTCTGTGTTTCGCCACTTCTCTTATCTCATGGATTTGTCTCTCCATTTGTTCAATTTGCTTCAAAGAAGCACTCTGAGCGACATCTTGGTATTTTCTTTTTTCTTTCTCTGCTCTTATTAATTGCTTTGTGAGTTGAGCCCGTTCTTCAAGCCATTTCTTCTTTTCGACTTCTACTTCATCTAATTTTCTTTTCATCTCTTCTTCTCTAAGTTTGTCCTTCGCAGCAAATTCAGCCTCAAAATCGCGAGCAGGCACTTCAATAGGAGGTGGATGAAAAATAGTAGCAGCATGTGGTACTACGACCTCTCTAGCTTTCCTCGGACCCAAGTACCATACAAGGTAATCGCCTCATCAATATCAGAGCATGGGTCTTTTTGTCGGAATGATAATCTTTCCCAAGTTTTCTTGACCTTGTACAAGTTATTTTTACTCCATTGAGAATCGTATTCGAACTCCATTTCAGCAAGTCCTTTAGTGTAAAGAATATATTGGAGGTGCTCGAATTGCCTTAAGACCAGTGTAGGCATGTAAGCTATACAACCTTGAGTACCCATCAATGGCACATACGGAAAATCTCCACAACGAACCAATATGCCATGCCCTTTAGACCAATGAGAACGCCATGTAAAATTTCCTTCATTAATACTAATATAACGGTTCAACCAGAAATCCCGATCCTCTTTCACAATCTTCAATTCAATAAATTTCCTTATGAACTCCATCCCAAAGCCAAAATTGGTCAATTGTGGATAATTTTTTCCTTGAACATGGTAGAAGAGCCAGACGAATAAAAGTTGTAAACAACATTTGAGTTTACCCTCGCCTTTCCTTCGATAAAAATTGAGAGCTGCAAATGTGTCAGCCAATATAGCGGGTACTGGATTAATCTTGTGCTCAAGAACTTGTTGAAACACATCGGCAGCTAAGAGACTAATAGCATTCTTTGCAGATGGGAATAAAATAAGCTCGTAGATACACAAAGCAATCAGATCCCTCAGCTTCCCCCATTCCTTTTTGTCAAGAAAATTTTGTAGACTGGGTATTATGAAAACCATAGGCCATCCCCTCATGCTAGTGTCTTTTAGAATCATTTTGCTTTTCACCATGTCAACAGGTACACTTAGCCACTCAGCAATCCTTCCCAACGCAACTTTATTCTTGTTGTGAGTATACACCTTGGTTTGGGTAGTCAATGGCAAATTCAGCATATAGACATACTCTTCAATGGTCGGGGTCATGTCAATGGCTCTAAAAGTCAAGCAACGGTATGAAGGGTCCCAGTAATTCAACATGGTAACCACGGTCATCTCGTGTACCTCAACCTTCAACAAATCTGATGAGCTGCCGAGGCTCCTCAAATTAATTAAAGTTTAAGGTCGGTTACCTAAGCTATTTGCAGCATAGGGCAGCCCTAAGTCGAACCTAAGGATTGTTCTATTTAGTGAATCATATTAAGAAGCATATAAACAGGGGGGTTTTGTTTGGTTTATGTGATTAACATAAATTAATTGTAAGTGGTAACCTAAAGGAAAACAACCAATCCAAGCCTTAACCGATTCTGATTTTAGTTCATCCTTGATTTCTAATGATCCATTCAATTATTAACCATGTTCTTGGCCTTTANTTTTGGTCTGGGTCATGCTGGGCCCTAGGTTGAAGTGATAGTATATATAGGTCCAAATGATTTTGGGCCTTTCTAGAAATCTTTAAAAAGAAAATCATATTAATTCCTTCCATTTTTGAAAATAATTCTTGAATTTTATATCGACTTGTCATAATTAAAATTGTTAATGCTATAACTTATTAATAAAAAAATAAAAAAAAATTAATTATTATATCTTTAAAAAAATTAAGGTAATAAATAAAAATTATAACTAAAAAATCCAATCAAATATCTTATTTAAAATCTTTTGACACTTGATTAAATTTTCCTCATTTAATTTTTTTAAAATCATTTTTGACATTTGGCAAGCTTTCAAAAATACCAAGTGCCTCTCTTATCCTTTTTAATATGGGTTTTCCTGGCATAACTTTATCTTTATAATTTTGAATGCTATGAATATTCAAGAATTAGACCATGACCAGGTACTTTGGGTTTTGTTCTGTAAATAAGGTTCACTAGTCCAGATCCAAGTAGCCTGAGAGGAGTTAGCTAAGCCCAAGATTCTATGGGGAAGCTAACTTGCGTATACTATAACAAGTACTAGCACGAATGAAAGGTAAATGTTTAATTCGGTCAATAGTTTACATGGACAAAAGTAGCTTCTATCGAATTGAAATCTATCTTGTCGTAAACCCTGTTTGAGGCTAATTGGCTATTAGGTTAGGCATTTGGCATCTATAAAGGGCATATTAGCGCCTTATCTGGTCTTTGAGGAATTGTTTGAATAGAGGATTACTTCATAAGTAATAGAAGTGGACAAAGAAAGATGCTGCTTTATAGGAAGGATAAAAAGTGTAGAGAAAGCTAAAATGAATGAATGGAGTGCAGACACCTTTATCAGCTCTATTGGAATAAAAAGATGTTGTATGGCGCCCCTCTGACTGGTTCTATTTGTGGTTGAGTTAGAGAGCCTAATGCTTCTCTTATTCCTATATTTCTCACGTCTTCTATGAGAATCTTTGTGTTCAATCACAGATCCTAGCATAAGATCCCATTCCTGCATAAAGGCGGGTCCTAGGTATTCTCACCAAAAGACTTTACCAACTAGACTAGTGGAGCTGCACTCATAATGCTTGAACCCCCTTGAGGTGAAAAGGCCCCGCCCATCAACTTCTGTAATGTAAGCTTCGGCCACTTCCTGGTTAATAGCCTACGGCTAGCTTGTCCCTTTAGAAGAAGTGTTTTGACACAAATAGGCAGACTTGCAAGACTCACTCCTTACGAGCAATTTGTCCGACGACAGGGAGAACTTCAAAACACTAATGCCAAAGGTGCGTACCTAAAAGGTGAAAAAAGTCTTAGGAATTTCACTTTGAAAGAAAGACCATCACTCGCAAGCTATTCAGGAGCCGTCCAATCTTGCTCTCGTCTTTATAGTCCCGACCAATATCAGGTAGGACAGTCTAAGCGAGACCTTACTATGACGAAAAGGATTCCTTTTGAGTTTCCAAAGAGTGGAAGGTCGATTCAATGGGATTTATTTACTTAACGCCAGCTTTGTAGGCAGGTTGATGTCTTTCTACATAGTTCCTTTGGTAGTCACAAGAGGTGCCACCTGTCAATATAATAGCATAAGTCAAACTAACAGATCAGCATTATTGATCTGGTAGTTAGTTATGCAAGTTAGTTAATAATTAATCCCTTAGTTATTTTGCTAATATAACAGCTGTCAGTTAGTTAGGATTGGTTAATAGTTGTAAGTTAGTTATGCTTATGCATTCTAATTTCTATATAAAGTGTAAAGGATCAATGTATTGAATCAATGAGAATTCATTTTACACAACTCAGTTCACATTCTATGTCTTTCTCTTTTCTTTAGCCTTTATGCATTTTTGGTTTCTGGTTTATCATTTCTGTAGAATTGCATATTCTGCTTGGTTTGATTTCTGCTTTTAAGCTTCATATAGTATTAGAGCTTCATCAATGTAAGATCACACTAACATCCACGTGACACCATTGACGGAAACTCAGAATCTTGGGAATGAACATTCTACAAACACCATGGTAACACAATATGCTGGTATCAATTCTAATCTTCCTACTTTCGGTCAGACTCTTACAATCAAACTTGATCTAAACAATTTCCTCATATGGGGGAATCAATTGCTCAACATCGTGATAGCCAATGGATATGAGGATATCTTGGAAGGCACACGAATGTCCAAATCAATGGATTGTAGTCATTGATTATGCATCTACAATCACTGGATCAGTGATCTTAAATCCTGAATATGTGCTTTGACTAGGGGTGTAATCGGTCCGGTTCGATCCGGTTTTTACCCCAAACCGAGACCGGACCAGACAGAAGAAACTCGGTTCGGTTCGGTTCGGTTTTTTAGAATTTTTTCAGTAAAATCGAGTCAAACCGAACTGGTTCGGTTTGGTCGGTTTTCTCGGTTTCCAGGCTTAAAAATGAGATATTCTGCTGAAATTTGTTCATACTAACACCTAAAACTTAATAATTTAAAATAAATAAATAAAGAGGTTCTTCCATGTATGGTAGAAAAGTTTTCACTTTCAAACTGTGAATCAAAAGCTGAAGATTCATACTTGAGTGCTGAAAACAAAAAAAATCCAAATTCCAAATAAAGAGGTTCTTCCATGTATGGTAGAAAAGTTTTCACTTTCAAACCGTGAATCAAAAGCTGAAGATTCATACTTGAGTGCTGAAAACAAAAAAATCCAAATTCCAATCCCTGGCATTCACGAATTATAAAGTCAAAGTCTTTCCTTTCTTCCCCAATAGCCTCTCTTTTAATCCCATTCAGATTTCAGACACATAAGCATACCAGATGCAGAGAATTTCACATACAATTCAGTATTCAAAATGAGGCTCAGAATCCAAGCTCTGTTACTCTCTCTTCTTCATCAATGACATGCACTAACAGTTTTCCTCCAAAATTAATAAAATCCAAATATTTGCAAGTAAAACTCTCTTGCTTCTTCCTTTTCCCCCATGATTCTGAAGGAGTTCTGGACCTTCTGGTATCCATTGTTACTTTTTCCAATTAAGAAAAGCCAATGTAAAAATACATGCTAGATAGACTAACCTGATGTGGATCAATATATATGCTAAGCCTCCTAGAGAGAGCGACAGAGATAGCAGGAAGGACAAAAGCATATGAAGCCCCCACAACTCTTCACTCTCACCCTCCTCAACATCCCCTTCCCCATCTCCGCCAACACCAAGTCCCCCTCCGCTGCCGCCTCTACCTCTCCTCTTCCCTCCTCCATCGCCAAAGCCCAAATCCCAATTTCCTCATTTTTGGTCTCACCCACAAGTGCCTTCTCTGGTCTGCGCTCAATCACCATGGCCGCAAGATGTTCGTTGATGAAAACACCTAATCTCCAAATTCGAGGAGTCAAACCCAGGAATCGAAAGGTTATTCAGCGATTTGGAAAGGTTATTCAGCGAAGAGTTTATCTGCGGAGAGAATTTGGAGGAGACAATGGATTTGTTGGGGCACTTCGAAGTGGAGGAGACTTACCTTATGGATTTGTTAAGGATTTTTGAAGAGAAGACCGAGAGACTCAGAGAAGGAGGAGACTTACTCTATGGAAATTCATCAAAACGACGTTGTATTGAAGGACTTAGTTCGGTTCGGTTTAATTTTGGTTTTCCTTCAGTCAAACCGAGAACCGAACCGGCCCTCTCGGTTTCTTAGAAAACCAAACCGAAAACCAGACCAACTCTCTCGGTTTGATTCGGTTTACCCCCGGTTCGGTTCGGTTCGGTCAGTTTTACCTTACACCCCTAGCTTTGACAGCATCAGAACAGGCTAGTGATGAGTTGGATATACTTTTCTCTCACTGAGCAGATGACGACACAAATCATGGCTTACAATTCAGCCTATGAAATCTGGACAGCCTGCGAGAAAGCTATGCATCTGCTTCTCGTGCAAGGATCATGGAGTTGTGCCTACAACTTCAAACAACAAGAAAATGTGGATTAAGTGTGATGGATTACATGCTTTGCATTCAACACATTTGTGACCACTTGAGAGCCATTGGAGAAACAGTAAGCATGGATAATCAAGTGATGGTTGTGCTAGCAGGCTTAGGATCATAATATAATCCAATTGTGGCTTCTATTACTTCTCATCTATATTCTATCTCAGTACAAGCTCTACAAAGCTATCTTGAAATATATGAAAAAAGATTAGAAAGTCAAAACTCAGTGGAACGGCATATCCCACTACAAGCAAATGCTGCCATGTATAACTCAAATAGAGGAAAGAGAAAGCCTTATCAGCAGAATCATGGTTTTCATCACTCACAGACACATGGCCCTGCTACCAATACCTTTAGTCATCACAATACTAGACAAGGTGGTTCTCATAGTGGTTATCACAATAAAGGGAAGGCTAGTTCTTGTTCAAAACTACAATGCTAGATTAGCTTCAAAATTGGTCATGTGGCTATGGAGCGTTGGCACAGGTTTGACAATCAATTTCAACCAAAAGCACCTAATTCTAATAAGTTTTCCTCTTCTGCACAGGACCCTCAAGCTTTAATGGTTGCACCTGGAATTCTTGGTGAGACTCCTTGGTTCCTTGACACAGGAGCCACACATCATGTCACCTCTGATTTGGCTAATCTCTATATGCATAATCCATTCAGTAGTGATGACAAAGTGATTGTAGGAAATGGTAAGGGGCTTTCTGTGCTTCACACTGGTAACAGTTCAATTTCTACCCCTCAGGGTCAATTGATGCTTAATAATGTGCTACGTGTTCCTAAAATTGCTACTAATCTAGTTAGTGTGCAAAAACTTTGTCATGACAATAATACTTATGTAGAGTTCCATCTTTCTTATTTTGCTGTAAAGGATTAGAGAACTCAAGCAATCCTACTCCAAGGAGGTCTTGACAAGGGATTATATTGTGTCCCCTTTGCATATTCATCAAATGCATATGCAGCAAAGGTGTTTCAAGTGTTTAGTGCTCCATCTAACTCTAGTACTGATTCACTGAGGCTTTGGCATAATAGGTTGGGCCATTCCTCACTAGAAATTGTGAATAAAATGATGCATCAATGTAATATTCCTGCTTTCAATATCCATAATAGATAATTGTTGACTCTTGTCAGCTAGCAAAAAGTCACAAGCTTCCTTTTGTACGAAATTACGCTAAAGCAATGAAACCTTTTGAATTAGTCCATGCTGACTTATGGGGTTCTCCCTCTTGCTTATAAATGAACGGTGCTTGTTATTTTCTCCTGCTAATTTATGACTATAGCAGATTTTCTTGGGTTTATTTACTTCAATCCAAGAATGAAGCATTGGTTTTATTCAAACAGTTTCAAGTTATGGTCGAAAGACAATTTGAATCAAAGATTAAAACTGTGCAATCAGATTTGGTGGTGAGTTTCAAGCATTCACTCAACTGGTTACCACTTTGGGAATTCATCATCAGTTTTCTTGTCTTCATACCCCTGAATAGAATGGAAGGGTTGAAAGGAAAAATTGCCAAGTAGTTGAAGTTGGCTTGTTTTTGCTCATCAATGCAGCCATGCCACACAAATATTGGAGTTTTGCTTTTCAAGCAACAGTTCATACTATTAACAGATTACCACACTCTGCTCTTCAGTTTCAGTCTCCATACACCCTTCTATATGGCAAATGTCCTGATTACACTCATCTTAGAACCTTTGACTACTTATGCTTCCCTTATCTTAGGCCTTACAGATCCCATAAATTGAAAAATCGTTCTACTGCATGTTGCTTCATAGCAGTAAGCACAAAAGATATCATTGTCTTGACATGTCCACTAAGAGAATTTACACTTCCAGACATGTTATCTTCTTTGAAAATCACTTTCCTTTTCACACTTCCCCTCCAGCAGTCAACCCTCCTTAATCTTCACTTTTCATTCCTATTTCTACTTCTATTTCCCAATCCTTACTCATTACACAACCTGCAGCAGTCACATCTGCCTCTAGTTCCTCTAACCTAGACCTAGATTTCTCACCTTCTCAGACCCCCTCATCCCAACCTCAGTCTCCTCAACCTCAGTCCCTTCGACCTCAGTCTTCTCATCCTGTTCCTCATTCTCCTACCTTAGTTGAACCTCTTCCTGTCCCTTACAAAATGGTAACTCGTAGCCAACATGGCATCTTTTAAGCCCAAAATCTTCTCCTCTACTATGGACCATTTCCCTCTGGAACCTTCCACCTATAACCAGGCTATTTAGCACTCTTGTTGGAGAGATGTCATGACTACTGAGTATCAAGCCTTACAAGCTAACAAAACTTGGCACTTGGTGCCATGTCCATCTGATAAACACATTGTAGGTTGTCACTGGTTGTTTAAGACCAAGTACAACGCAGATGGCTCCATTAAGAGACACAAAGTCAGGCTTGTTGCTCAAGGTTATGCACAGACCTATGGGGTGGACTACTTTGAAACATTTTGTCCTGTTGTTAAGCACTTCACTATTCGCATTGTCTTAACCCTTGCATTGTCAAAAGAGTGGTTTGTTAGGAAATTAGATGTTAATAATGCCTTTTTGAATGGTGAACTCAAAGAAGAGGTATTCATGAAGCAACCTTAGGGTTTTGTGCACGCTCAATTCCCCCACCATGTTTGTCAACTAACAAAGGCTCTTTATGGCTTAAAACAGGCCCCTCGAGCATGGTTCAATAAACTCAAAGTTGCTTTTCTCTCTTGGGATTTTATTTGCA
The DNA here is from genome assembly GCA_003255065.1 of Cercis canadensis. NCBI lineage: Eukaryota > Viridiplantae > Streptophyta > Magnoliopsida > Fabales > Fabaceae > Cercis > Cercis canadensis. Next base: position 351,804 of record QAOA01000112.1, read on the forward strand.
TTATTTTCAGACAATTCTCTATTTGTCTACCAATCTGTGCATGTTGTCATATACTTACTTGTGTATGTTGATGATATTATTGTTATTGGTTCCAATTTTCCTTTGATTAATCAATTCATTGCTACCTTGAACTCTCAGTTTGCACTAAAGGACCTTGGGCAGCTGAATTATTTTCTAGGGGTACAGGCAACCTGGTCCTCTGCTGGCCTCCATCTCTCTCAGTCAAAATACATATCGGATCTACTACATAAGTCAGGCATTTCCTTGTCCAAACCTTTACCCACACCTATGGTCAATTCTCAAGTTCTTTCTGCAACTCAAGGCACTCCCTTAGCAGACCCTACTGCCTACAGAAGTCTTGTTGGTGCCCTGCAGTATTGCACCATCACCAAGCCTGACATTTCCTATTTTGTCAATAAACTATGCCAATTCATGAGTTCTCTTACAGATGAGCACTTCAAAGTTGTTAAACGTCTGCTAAGGTACTTAAAGGGCACTGGTTAGTTTGGCTTGTCCCTTAAGCCTACATCAAAATGCTTCTTACTTGCCTATGCTGACTCAGATTGGGCTGGATGTCCAGATGATCGCAGAAGTACAAGTGGTCATGGTATTTTCCTTGGCTCCAATCTTGTCTCCTAGTGTTCAGGCAAGCAGAAAGTGGTCTCTCGCTCAAGCACAAAAGCTGAATATTGAGCTCTTGCCAATGCAGTCCCTAAACTCCAATGGATCCAGTCATTACTTAAAGAGCTCAATATCTCTCTTATGAGACCACCACTTCTCTTATGTGATAATCTCAGTGCAACATACTTGGCAGCTAATCCTGTTCTGCACTCTAGAACACGCCATGTAGAGATTGACTGCCACTTTATCAGAGAAAAGGTGCTCATCATTAGGCATATCTCCTCCTCTAATCAACTAGCAGATGTGTTCACCAAACCTTTCCCTACACCTGCTCTTTTGTCACTACGTCCCAAACTCACAGTCATTCCCATCCTATGAGTTTGAGGGGTGATGTCAATATAATAGCATAAGTCAAACTAACAGATCAGCATTATTGATCTGGCAGTTAGTTACGCAAGGTAGTTAATAATTAAGCCATTAGTTATTTTGCTGATATAACAAGTGTCAACTAGTTAGGATTAGTTAACAGCTATAAGTTAGTTATGCTTAGGCATTCTGAGTTCTATATAAAGTGTAAAGGATCAATGTATTGAATCAATGAGAATTCATTTTACACAACTCAGTTCACATTCTATCTCTTTCTCTCTTCTTTAGCCTTTATGCATTTCTGGTTTCTAGTTTATCATTTCTGCAGAATTGCATATTCTGCTTGGTTTGATTTATGCTTCTAAGCTTCATACCACCCAATGTCCATCCATGAGTTTGGACATCAAGGTGAGTCCTGGTTTGTGTACTTAAGTCTTTGACTGGGCTGCAAAGCGAGCCCGTATTGAAAGAGGCGTGTTGGTGGCAGTAACCCATTGTCGTCGCACCCTTTAGTAGATCAAACTGGTACGGATAATCCGACAACCCATGCATACCCTATTCTAGTCACTGCTTCGTGTTGCACCGATAAGGTGGCAGAGAGTTTAAGAAGACTCTCGGTTATTAAGGTCACTGCTTAACAAAGTGATCTTGATAGCCACTGACGGTCTGACTAAGGAGTTATGTATGGGAGCTTACCTGTTTGCTCGTACGGTAATGAAGATGGCCCGACATTCGAGGATGTTGCATTGCGTTTTCTATTTAAAGCAGTGTGCATCCTCGCTTCAGAGGGCTTATGGTGGAGAATTTAACCATGACTCACTTCCCGTACCCATCTTTATGACACATTTAGGGTATCCGAGGAGAATCCCTTCTTCTCATCGAAAACTTATATACAAGAGGGATGATTATAGTGATGTGTTAGTTCAGATATATCTTTCCTTCGGAACCTTGGCAAAGGTTGTTTGCCTTGCCAAGAAGGTAAGTAAGGATACCTTATCTAGCATTATCACTCCAGTCTTGGACTTGGATTCTGTGTTGTCTTTGATGTCTGATATTAAGGTAGTCTTACCTGATATCTCCCAAAGATACATGCCTGTCACGGATACCCTTTCATCAAGGGTTGAAGTGGGAGCCTACGCAAAAGGCCCTTCCAACTCATAAGCTCACTGAGACAATGCATCCCCCTCATGTTTTTACTGAGGTGCACTCAATCTATTTAAGGTCATTCTCACTTCACTTGTCCCTCAGACGGGAAGAGGCGAAGAAAAGAAAGAAGAAAGTAAAGAAGTCTAGGAGCATGTGATCTTGCTAAGAGCTCCTATTCATCTGCACCTGAAAGAAGCATATTCGTTCACAGGATTTGTGAAAACAGAAAAGAAAGAGCTTTCCCCTTCTATGATGAACTTTCTAACTTCACCTTGGCACAGGCACACTGAAGCGCTAGTCTTCGTAAAAGCATTCCCTCTAAAGCTAAAGTGCCCTATTGGATATCTGTTTAGCTCCTTCATGACTTTAGTCTTTTATTCCATATCGAATTCGGTATTTGACTTGAAAACAGAGACAGGAGAGCTAGCCTTGCTTCGTTGGATTGGATAAGACAGAGTGAGATAGATGTCGAAGATAAAGTGCTAGCCAGCAACAAGCATTCCTTTAGCTATGAATCCGATGGGGGGAGCATATAAAGAGTTCCACGCAATGACATTTGACGAATCCAGAATCGGATATCACTCTTTCTTCGCGTTTAAGGTCAGATTAGCTGCTTCTTGCCTTTCATGAAAGAGAGAGGGAAGAGCTCTCTATTTGAGATCTTGTGCCTATGAAGAAAGTATTTCCTCAAATCGCCCCTTCCATTATCCCTTATGCCTTTCCTTTCTAGTATTAAACTTAGCAAATAAAGAAAAAAAAAAAAAGAATGGTATTGTTTTCCGATGAAGGAGTATAATCATATCCAATTGGAAGTTTTGATTGAGTTGACTGCTTTCTTAGTATGGCATGTTTGTTCGCTGTCCACTGGCGGTTTCGTATATAAGAAAAAGGCTTTCATTTAGGAGCGCAATTTTCATCCAACTAGAAATATCATAAGAGATGCAATGCCAAGTACAAGAAATGTCTTTCTTGGTCAACAACCAAGGACATACATTTCTTACAAGTCTTTCTTAACGAAGGAAAGCATGGACCTTCGGTCCTTGTCTCAAGGCCTTTAGCTCGGACCTTCGGTCTTCTGAAGGTCTTGGACCTTCGGTCCTTCCTTTGTATGCTTGATGCATGCAAGGCATGCAACCCTCGTTCTTGCCTTGAGAGTGGGATTGTCCCAATTGCCTTGGACCTAAGGTGCAATGCAACGAGGTCAATCTCTCTTTTCAAGATACTTAAAAGAAGGACATGAGAAACCTTAGGGCTCTCTCTTAGGCCGACTACCCCATTAATACATTTCTTTCTCGATGCGTATCACAGCCTAGTTTCGTAGCCAAGGGGCGAAGTGAAGGGCAGAAGAATCAGTCTAAGGCTATGCTCTAGGTTCTGGAAAGGGAGTTCAGTCACCCCCGGCAGCTATCCAGTCACCATTCATTTATTTATTATTAATTTTGCAGAGATATATAGGAAAGAGCCGTAAGACAGAGAAAAAAGCAACAAAATTTAGAGTCTATATGAAGCTCTTTTTGCTTAGTTCAATTGCGTAACTACTAGAAGAGACATAAGAGAAAATGTGACCACTTACCACAACAAAATAGACACACCATCGTAAGCACAACCACAGAGATTTTATTATAGTTCCACGAAAACACAAGGAAGAAATAAAAGCATCCATGCATAACGTAGTTCATGACCAGCTATATATATCAAAAGCTCCACTCCACACTCTTCAAAGCTCAGCACAGCACAATATATACAGAGAGCAAAGCAAACCCACCACTCCTCTTGGTGTTAGTAACTTATTTATTCTTGCATATAACTTCTGTTTAAGTAGCTAGTAGGATATATAGCAGAAGCCTAATTAAGGTTGGAGGTGAGGCTTCTCCAAGTCCTCCAGACTTGTGGGGCGGAACCAGGCCTTCTCCTCCAGCACCGACTCCTTACCGGCATCGGCAGCTGACAATGAGTGGAAGCTGCGGTCTCCACCGGCCGCGGCAGCGTCGGTGGCGGGCCCAAATACCCCAGTTTGTGGGTGTGGGGCCCAGTAATTGTCGGATTGTGGCTGGATTACATCGTCAGGGACCACGGTGGGGTGGGTATGATCATCTGGGTTCTTCTCGTACTGAGAGCTGTATGTAGCGCTCCTGCAACCACATTATTAAACACAAATTATTCACATCAAGTTAGAAATTTCTTAATAAATATCCATTCTTATCTTAAGTTGAAAATCTACTTCAATGTGCTTTAACGACAAAAGAAAAGCGTATTTTCAGAGTAATGTCAAAAATTGACCACATTTTAGAAACATTAATGCTTTCATAAATATCACCATCGATCTTTATTAAAAGCTGCACATTCACAAAAGGTAGATAATACGTGCACATTTATTATTGATATACACATAGATTCCAACAAATTCCGAATCACAAAATAGGATAATCCCAAGATACATCCCCATGTGACTTGTCATATCTTACGATTCTTTTACATCGTTTTTGTTGTAAAACATAATTAATATAATTTATATTTTATCAAATTTATTTTAACTTAGTTTACATATAAATTTAATAAAATTTAAATTATATTAACTATATCAATATAATAATTAATGTAAAAAAAAAAAATCTTGAGATTACCATAAAATTACTCCACAAAACATATGTGGAGGGTCACATTCATGTGGAAGGAACAAAAGGCTGGTTAGGTGTAAATGCATAAAGATTTCAAAGATGTGGTCACGTGATGATCATATGACCCATTAAGATAAGGAGCAGCAACCGACTCAACCACTTTTTTGGAATTAAAAATATTACACAGGCGTTTTCCTTGCCTTGTTGAGACAGAACTGATTTGATGTGATAGCCAACAAACAGACCGCTCGGGAATTTGGTGACACACGCAACAACATGTTCACTCCACCTTATCCCCAAATTTGGACCCACAAAAAATAACCAGACAGAAAATACATTTTTTTATTTAATATTTATTCATTAGGGCCGTTTGTTTCTAGAGAAAAAAAAATTATAAAAAAAATTTCTATTTCAAAATTTTTTATTGTTTCTTTTGATAGAAAGAAAAATTTTACAAAAAATGTTATATTTGATTTTCAATAAAAAAAATTTCCTTTGTAAAATTCTAAAGTGATAGAAAAAGATTTTATATCAATTTATTTCCAACAAAATAAACAATAAAAAAAATCTATGATAGAAATTTTTTTTAATAAAACAAATAGACCATTGGAAAAAAAAAAAATAATCTCGCGTAAACCTACATTTATATCTCTTAAAAATTTAAGATAATAAAATAATTATTGAAAAAACACTAATTACAAAATAATCTTCAAAAGAACTGATATGCTTAACAAAATAGTTCAATATTTATTAAATTTTAAAATTTTTAAGAACTATTTTGTTAAACATATTAGGACTATTTTGTAATTAATATTTTTTTAATTACTATTTTATTAAATCTTGAATATTTTAAGGACGCAAATGTAAATTTACTCAATAATCCCAATGCAATACTTAATACAAATAATAAAGATTTAAAAATGGTTAACAAACTTAAGATCATAAAGGAGTTATTGAAATGCAATGAACTTTCATTTTAGAAAATTTTCATTCAAAGAGAATTTTATGGTACAATAGTTGAATAGGACTCAGAAGTTCAAAAACAACGACCATGGCTCCCAATATGTATGAAAGAAAATTCAATACTAATAGAATACTATGTAATAAGTATTATTTAAAACCTTCCATATTAGAAAAACAAAATGCATTCTAAATTTAAAAGGTTTCAACGTTAGAATAGAACGCCCATCAAGAACATGATTCAAATAGTAGAAATTTTTTAACAGATTAATAAATTTAAATTAAGAAAGGAACAATGTACCAACTGTTCAGCCCATGCTGTCACAAGATTGAGAATCAACTAAACAATTGCATATTTATTCAAAGCATGGAACACGCAGTGTTTTAGAGAGAAATAATAAAAATAATAATAGGAATAACTCTATTATATTAGGAAGGTATGTGATATTTCTCTAATTTGGTAATATGAGAACAGTTGACGTGAAAAACAATTAATTAGACCGTTAAAAATAAATAGTTAAAATTAAATATTTTCACATCAATAATTATCATATTGTCACATAAGAGAAGTATCACATATCTCATATAAACCTAATAATAGAATAAGAAGAAGAAGGACATTAGCTAGCACATTTGATGGACACTACATCTCAGTCACAGTTAACCATTGAATAACAAAGACTTTAGACCAAGAGGAATATGCTTAAACAGGAAAGAAGAAAAAGGAAAATAAAGCACATGGAAATGAAATGATTAATCTAAAGAAAGAGAATCCCATTTGAAGACAACAGTCACAAGGAAAATGCAGGAATAATTTATATCAGAAAGATAGCAACTGCCAAAACTCACCGTATAGACTAAAGAGGCATAGAACATGGCTTATTTCCACCAGTAATGGTCCTAGATTTTTTTGTAGGGATACTCAAATATTAACACGTTTTGCAAAGCTACTGGTTTGTGAATCATATACACCAATGATATAGAGACAACGTAGGGGCCACCACACCTAATATTATGTATATATTCCCCACGTTGATAAAACTCAGAGGATGAATCAAAACGGTGCGTGTAGGTGACTGCTTTTAATGCTATTTATTCATTTAAAGATTAAATATATAATTTATAAATAAATTTGGTCATTATCTTTCATCTCATGGTGATTTTGGTCCATTCATCATTTAATTGACTTAAAAACACCAGACTCGGCAAGAAAAGACTAGTAAAAGATTTGACAAATCAAGGTAATTGAATTGCAAATTCAATTTCAAACTTCTTTTGGTCATTAGTCAATTTTGAAAAAAAATGTAAGAGCTAGATAATTATAGTATTTTAATTGTAGAGGATAAAATATCTTACACCCAAAAAAGGTTAAGATAAAATTCAAAAGTGGTAAAGGTATAAATCATGAAAGTGATTGAAAGAGACTACAGATAGAAATAGGAGAGGTCAACATTGCCCATGCAAAATTTGTTCATTTCCTCTCATACCCACTCTTCCACTCTTCCTTCCCATGACTGGTTTGGTACCAAATCACATTCTATATAATGGTAAAAAACACAGTCATATTCCATATCCCACACTACCAGCAAGACAAAAAGTGATGTACGAAGATGCTTTTAATTTAGTTGATGGGAGGATATAGGTATTTTATTCATTATGTAGAACAAAATATGGCAAGAAAGAGACATATAAGGAATGGAAAGAATAAAGATTACATGGCAATGAAAAGGAAGGGTTAAAGAATATGAATATCAGAAAAGCAAACCGAACGATGAGATAAGAGAAAATAAAAAAAAAAATTAAGAATTAGAAGTTCATAAATGTCGTTTATGGTTCAAGGAACTGAGGAAGAGCCCTATTTTTTTCTCGGGAAAAAGTGAAAAAGAAAATAATGCAAGAAAGCTACAGAAGATAAGAGAATAGTCATAGCTGCTGAAGGAGGGAAAAGAGATTCCAGGAAAAGATTTGGTTCCGCTCTCTATCTCTTTTCTAATATTTTTCCTGGGAAACAAACAAGGTGAAAAGTCTAAAATAATAGGAAGGGACATAGTGATATCAGAAAATTAACTAACCGGCCAAATAAAAAAGAGAAGTTGATAGCATCAGCGACTCAGATCACTAAATGAAACCCCGTTCATCGTATAATTTTTACCAGAAATCACAGTCTAACATGAATTTCAATAGATTCCAAGCGAGATTCCCAAGAAACAAACAATCAAAGTATCTAAAAGGAAACTTCCCAAAGAGTCGATATATCATATATCTCAGCAACTTTATAAAAGAAGCCAAAAACTATAATACAGATCAAAACAAGCTACCAATCAACTGCAAAATTAATCTACCAAAAATTTTACCAAGAAACAATCAAATCAACCAACAAATAACTCAATTCATATAATCCACACCATCTCTCAAAATATAAGCACAAAATATCAAAACAAATGAAAAAAAAAAACAGTAAAATTAAGCTCTTAACCATTTTCCCGGGAAACAAACAAAGCAAACAAAAACACCAGAAAGTCGATACACGTACTCCATAAATAACATTTCAAAATGAAAATCAAAATAGAGAAGAGTACCTGATTTTGAGAGCAGAAGCAGAAAGAGCAGGGGAGTGAGTCGAGTGAGCCGAGTTAGCGGTCCAGATCTGGTTGACGACTCGCTTCCCCAAGTTAGCGATCCCTGGGCTCTTCGTATTGGCGGCCATACAAAGAGAGAGTAAGAGCAAAGGAAGGAACACAAGACAAGGTAAAATCTAAAAAGAGCAGACAGCACAGAGAAAAAGAGAGCGTGTAGCCTTTGTGAATAGGTAATGGGTAATGGCAATGGATATTTATAGAAAGAGTAGAAGGGTAGACAGAGTGAGGAAGTGGTGGTTGAAAGAAATGGGTATGTGTAACAGTGACTGTGTCACCCACACCAACGCCCTCGCTCCATTTGTTCCTATCTAGTACCTACCAGGTACGATAACGGTACTAGCTAACCCCCGTTATTGTCCTCACGATCCACCGTTACAATTTTATGTTCATTTTTGGAAAATCTCAATTTTATGGAGAAAATTATTAAGCCGATGGAATTTTTAATGAAAATTTATAGGAGGATTTTCTTTTAAATTAAGTGATTAGTTTTTTAAATATTTAGTTATTTTTATTTATATTTAATACTTTAAAATATAATAACTACATAATTAAATGTAAGAGATTTTTCACGTATAAAAAAAGTATATGATATTTTTTTGACATAACAATAATTAATGTGAAAATATTTAATCTTAACCATTTATATTTAATGATTAAGATTAGTTATTTTTAACATTAATGATTCTCATATTATCACGTCAGTGAAGTATCACATACTTCTCTAATATAAAAGGATCACCCTTAAATATAATAATTATATAGTTTAAATATGTTAATTTTTTGTTTACTTGAAATAATTGACTAAATGGCCAAAGTTACTATTTTATAGCTAGAGATATTCTTGGGGTAGGAGATGAGAGATAACCTTAAGACTAGAAACAGATCTACTAAACTATATATAGACAAAATTATTGCGTTTTAGGTATTTTTATTTTTTGATATTATCTCCTTCAAATATATATAGATATATATATATATATATATAAGAATTCTATGATACTACAAATGTAAGCCATATCACATTGACATAGCAAGCCCATGTAATTTATTTTATTTTCTTAAAAAAACTTAAAAGTAATTTATTTATACATACATTATTTATATATTAATTATTTTTATGTAATATAATATACTACATAAATACTAAAAATATNAGAATTTTGTTTCTTAGACCTTAATTATTATTTTTTATTTTTCACAATGCAAAAAATCACATGCTTCCATGCATGTGGTAAGAATTTATGTTAAATCACACAATAATTTAGTTTTTTTTTTTTTTTTTGTGAAGAGGTGCGTTGTAACTTGTGAACCGTTTCAACTTTCAAGGATGTATTTGTTTTTTCAAAGAAAGATCCTTTAGGAAAAAAAATATAAGTATGTCATCCTACACTAATATAAATATATCATACAATATTAATATAATAAATATCGAGGATTCTATGATAATACATAAGTATGTCATACTACACTGACGTGGCAAGCATATATAATTTTTATATTTTATTATATATAAAATATAATTTATTTAATTTTTTAAACAAACTTAAAAATAGTTAATTTGTACACATGTCATTCATTTATTGATTTTTCTTATGTAGTATGACATATTACATAAATACTAAAAGTATTTAAGAAACCTCCAATACATATTTATTATTAACTTTTTTTTTTATATTTTATTAAATATAAAATATAAAATATAATTTATCATATTTTTTAAATAAATTTAAAAACTATTAATTTCTAACTTCAGGTTATATTGGGGAAGGGATGCAACTACCCCGGAGGGAACCGCCTGCAGGCGGTTCACAAATTAATTATTTTTATAACATATTATATCAATATCAAAGCTATGTAATAAACCTCGAACAAAAAAAATGCTGAATTTTACGCGTTTTAGACGCGAATGTGGCGTGGTGAGGAATATTCCGAAATATTCCGTTAAGATTTGGATGACACCTCATCGCTGACTGCTAGGATGCCCCGTTCGTCAAGGAGAGCCCATTTTAATGATTGGACTGTTAGGATGGGATTATTCTTATAGATTTTTCTTAACTTAGAAAATGAAATTAAATGAATCAATTTATATAGGGAATACACTCAACGAGTTTAGTAGTACTTTTTCTAATCATAAAAATTAAATGATTTAATATTATAAATTTTATTTTTATCATATATTTTTTTTTCTTATTTTCTCAATGCATTATACTCTTATATAACTAAAAAGAAACTCCATTTAATCTAGTAAAATTAATTACAAATAAAAAAAAGTCAGTATAATAATCTTAAAGTTTATCAATATATTATATTAATAAGAAAATATATAGCCTTGACACCTTTTAAATATCATAAAGTTAGAGATTATAATTTCTATGAGCGTGTCATGTGACGATAAATTCTATTAAATAAATATATGAAAAAATAAAACAAGCACAAAATATATTAAAAACTTAGTAATATATTTAAAAAATGGTTAATAAAAAATCCGATTAAATGAAATTAATAGAAAATTAATGTAGTGCAACTTAAATTTTATAATATTAAAATAATTTGAGTCAAATCAGTCAACATCGAAATCAGATTCAATTGGGTATATAATATCACTTAATGGCTAATGCTCTATATTGTTTGATATGTGAGATATTTTAGTCAACAAAGAACCTTTCCCAGTAAATGAGAACAATTTAATAACAGTTGAAATTACAAGCATGACACATCAATATTTGATTTCAACCAAACAAGTGTAGCCACCAAATTGATGATAAATTAAAATAAAATAAAAGGAGGTTTTTTAAATCCGGGATTCTATAATACTACATAAATATGTCATATTACACTAACGTGACAAACATATGTAATTTTTATATTTTATTAAATATAAATATAATTTATTTTATTTTCTCAAATAAATTTAAAAATAGTTAATTTGCACATGTGTTATTTTTATATTGGCTAATCTCATATAGTATGACATACTACATAAATATAAAAAGTATTTAAGAAACCTCCTATATTNTTAAATACTTTGTTATATGTCATACTACATAAGAATAGTCAATGTGTAAATGACATGTGTATAAATTAATTGTTTTTAAGTTTGTTTAAAAAAATAAAATAAATTAATTTTATATCAAATAAAATATAAAAATTACGTATATTTATCACGTCAATATAGCATAACATACACATGTAGTATTATAGAATCCCAAAAATAAAATTTACCAAAAATTATTCCCAATTCATAATTATTTGTCATTAAATTCATAGAGAATCATGTTCTAACTTTTGATTTGTCTACAATCCACATTTATTCCTTCCGCATGTTACAATTGCTTTATGTAACCCTTCCCTTTGTTGAGAGTTTGCCATTTCCACCTAGTCAACCCAATTTACTTCGTTCTACCTAACCCATCCCAACTGAACCCAAACTATTTTGATTCGTTTGGGTTCTAAAAATGGCCCAATCTAACCTAATTGAGTCCATGATCACCTAGCTCTAAATAAAACAATCATAATGATATATAATACCTTCAAATATTTGTTATAATAAAACTATTTATAATTTTGTATAAAATAATAAACTTGTGAAAACTTTTAATTTGATAGTTAGTATATGAAATACAAAACATAGATACAAGATTTTCATATAGCTCCCACTTTGATTACCTTCAGATCTTATGAATCTCTCATGATTACTTATATTTGGGTACTTTTAGAAAATTCATTAAAAATATATATTAACTTACCTCGTCATGCATATATAGGTTTTTTTATAACTTGATTTTAATAATCAATGTATTGTGCTGCATTTTCTATTTATGTTCAAATAGTATCTCGATTTTGTATGAAATATATAAAATAAGGAACTTGTTAAAACTATTAATTTGATAGTATATGAAATTCAATAAAAAAAAATATATTGATTTTCCTTTCCATATAGGTTTTGTTATAACTTGATTATAGTAATTAATGTATTAATTCATTTTCTATTTATGTTCAAATAGTATTTCTTGATTTTGTATGAAATATATAAATTAAGGAACTTGTTAAAACTATTAATTTGATAGTATATGAAATTCAATAAAAAAAAATATTGATTTTCCTTTCCATATAGGTTTTGTTATAACTTGATTATAGTAATCAATGTATTAATTCATTTTCTATTTATGTTCAAATAGTATTTATTGATTTTGTATGGAATATATAAAATAAGGAACTTGTTAAAACTATTGATTTGATAGTTATATGAAATTCAATAAAAAAAAATATTGATTTTCTTTCCATATAGGTTTTGTTATAACTTGATTATAGTAATCAATGTATTAGAATTCATGTTCTATTTATGTTCAAATAGTATTTCTTGATTTTGTATGAAATATATAAATTAAGTAAGGAAATTATCAATCCGATAATTAGTTTGTGAAACAAAAAAACATATATAGATACAAAATATTCGTATATATTTCCACTATTGATTACCTTCATATCTTATAAATCTCTCATGACAAATATACTAGTACATGCATATAGAAAAACTTCTCATTTCATATAAATTTAATTTGTTATAACTTGATTCTAGTAATCAATGTATTAGTATTACATTATGCATTGTCCTTAAGGAGACGCTTCAATGGTTGAGTCATTGGTATTTCATTATAGAGGCTCTGAGTTCAAATTCTATTGAAACTGCGTGGGATACAATTTTGGAAGAGGATAATCTACACGCCAATGTGTAGATTCCAATAGATAAAAAAAAATTATTCTATTTATATTCAAATAGTAGTGGGAAAGTATATGTGGATTTTCTAACTACCACAGACCTACCACCTTCTTTGTTAGGCCATCGGTAATAATCTCTCTTCTTGGTTCATGCACATTGCGATTGAAACAACAGAAAAACAAAACCATATATAAAAACCATAGAGCTTTGACAAAAATATAATTCTCCATCCTCCAACTCTCTCTCTTCCTCTTGCTCTTGTAATAAAGTATTACGGGTTGCCATAGAAGCTTTTATGTTTCTCCATACCTTGTAATCATCTCTGTCCTCATTTATCTGCTACAACTCTCAACTACTGAAGCTGTCAACAATGGCGGATTCAGCGTTGAGCTTTTTCGCAGAAACTCCTTCCAGCACCGTCTCATGAAATCAACCAATATTCCAAACACTGCACAATCCCCTGCAACTGCCTATCTTGGTCACTATCTCACAAAGCTATCCTTTGGAACTCCACCAGTAGACATTTATGGCATTGTGGATACAGGTAGTGATCTTATATGGACAAGTTGCGTACCCTGTGATAATTGCTATAAGCAAATTAACCCCATGTTTGATCCTCAAAAGTCCTCAACTTATAGCAACATCTCTTGTCAATCACAGCAATGTCATAAACTTGATACAAGTCTATGTTCCCCTCAAAACCACTGCAATTACACCTATGCTTATGCAAGTGCTTCTATAACACAAGGTGTCCTAGCACAGGAAACAATTACCTTTACCTCAACCACAGGAACCCTAGTTTCCCTTCAAGGTATTGTTTTTGGTTGTGGACATAACGATACCGGGTCTTTCAATGATCATGAAATGGGTATAATAGGGTTAGGAGGAGGAGAAGTCTCACTCATTTCTCAAATAGGTAATTCACTTGGAGGCAAGAGATTTTCTCAGTGCTTGGTTCCATTTCACACTGACATCAGTATTTCCAGCAAAATGAGTTTTGGCAATGGAAGTGAAGTTTTAGGAGATGGTGTGGTTTCTACACCTTTGGTTTCCAAACAAGATAAAACCCCATATTTTGTTACCTTACAAGGGATTAGTGTTGGAGATACCTATTTGCCTTTTAATACTTCTCAAGAAATGGTCTCAAAGGGAAATATGTTCATTGATTCTGGGACACCTCCAACTATTTTACCCCAAGACTTATATGATAGATTAGTAGCTGAAGTAAAGAATCAAGTTGGAATGAAACCCATTGAGGATGAACCAGATTTAGGTTCTCAGCTTTGCTATAGGACTAGAACTAATCTTGAGGGGCCAATTCTAATTGCCCATTTTGAAGGGGCAGGTTTGCAATTAACACCAACACAAACATTCATTTCACCAAAGGATGGTGTTTTTTGCTTTGGAATGACCAACACTAGTAGTGATGTTGGAGTTTATGGTAACTTTGCTCAATCAAATTATTTGATTGGATTTGACCTTGAAAGACAAGTTGTCTCTTTCAAGCCAAAAGATTGTACTAAATTGTAGAGTTTTGCCTTCCTTGTAAGGTGTTGTTTATCCAAATAAAATCATTCTATATTCATATTCTTCTTGAGGATGTATCAATCAATAATATTAATGTAAAACCTTCTCATGAAATTCGGCTTTTTTCCAATTTTTGTTTTTGGTAATATGAAATTTGGATAAAATATATTAATAATGCAAAAAATAAACTTAATTCCATAAATAACATACTTTTTAAATTGTGTCATTATAAGGGTGACGTAATAAACTCAATTACGCCTAATTCTGATTCTTGCCATAATCCTTGACAGTGCTACCATGTGAAAGAGTAACGCATCCTTGTAGTGACGACATTTGGATATTGCGTCATCACAAGAGTAGTGCCATTTTTCAAATGACATTACTCTTGTGGTGCCACAATATATACAATTGCGTCACTGGTCATTTTTTCACAATGAAAACTACGGTAGATGTGGAAATTATTTGAAAAGTATGGTATTTGTGGAATTAAGTTTTCAAAATACATTATTGAAGTAATTGATCCATATTGAAATTTAGCTTTTGCTTAAAGGTGAGATTTTTAAGGTTCTAGACTTCTAGTTTCATTCCAATAAATTTACCCCATTTCCTTTCCTTCCTTGCAAACAAATAAATAAAAGAAGAGTGTGAAATTGAAATGGCAGCTAGCACTAGACTACCCTCAAACAGAACTTGAAGTAGCCTGCATTCTTCTTAATTTCTTCATTTTGAAAACAATGTTCTGCACATGGCTTGAATTGTGGCCTAATTCACGCAATATATCATGGACTGAATGTTGTGAACAAACTTTGAGGGGGAGGAAATTGGAGATTCAATCAGTTTCTTTTTCCTTGTAAAACTAATAATTAATGACTGACTAATGACTATACAGTGTATTTAGGTATGGGTATCGTCATAGGTTAGTGTGAGAAAGAGATATTTCATTAGTACTGCACTAAAGTTTTTCTAATTATTGAAATTCTACTCATTTCTTAACTTATGGATGCAATAAAGTCATATAAATCATATAACATCTCTTTATAAAGTCTGAAAAATATAAATAGTGAAAAAAATATGTAAACGCACACTTACAAATGTTAATTGTGTTTTTTTAGGCAAACACTTTGCCCAGTATCTAAGATAATCATATAATTTTTTATTTATATATTTGTTAGTTTCGTATTTATATACATTGTATCTTAAATCCTTTTTTTTTTTTTGTAAAATTCTTATATTATACTCATGCTTATATTTTAACATTTAATTAATTTAATTATTGTACTTTAACTTATTAACAATTAGAATTTCATTGACTGATCACTTTTTGATAGGCAATCTGTAAATATTAATATAAGTTTTCGCTGAAGCTTGTAACATGTCTTGACCTTAGAATGATATAGCTTCCACTCACCCTAAACTTTTGCTTATTAAAAAAAAAATCCGTCAACTACCAAACCCTCAAAGCATAGCTTAATATTAACAAAAAATAAATATTAAGTAGTAAATATATATAGAGTATGAATACATACTCCAAAAGCAGAGTTGACAACTTAAGAGATTCTTATATGCTCCATGAGCAAGAGAATTGCTTGTGCTCCACCAACTATGATTTAAGAACTATACTTACCGAGTTGAGAGTATTGGAGTGGCTTCGATTCAGAGATTAGTTACTCCTAGAAAGATATTTGTTGTTAATATCCTTCATGTGTCACAAAAGTAATGTTACATGTTGTCAAACTTGTGAATTAACTCATAAACTCGGACGAGTTTACTTTCTTAGAGGCAAAATTGAATAAAATCAAGGCATATTTTCTCCATAGTAAACTCAATGTATAATTTGTCAATAATCTATGGGTCTAATGAAACATTCTTTAGTTATAAGAGTCAGATGGTTAATGTCAGTTTACCAACGAAGGTTGGCCTGAGTGGAATGAGCTCTGGTCGTTTAAACAAGTGATCTCAAGTTCGAGTCTTTGTGAATGTAACAAATTTTCTTGGGAGAGATCTTTACTTTAGCGCCCAATTATATCTCAGAAGATTAGTCTTAGGCAACGCCTGTGGATATTTTGGTTTACGACTTTACCCAACTTAAAAAAAAAAAATCAGTGTGACTTTGTGAACTTGGGTAAAGTTGCAAACTCGGATATGAGTTCAGGCTGTGCCATCATATGGGCTTTTTTAATGGTTATTTTCTCTTAGGTTCAGACTGGCCACTAAAGCCCAAGATCGGAAACCCGAATTATCAAAAGTGAGAATCCTAAAAGCTATCATTAGGAAAAAAAAAAAAAAGAAAAAAAAAAAAGAGAAGCCTAAACGCTGCAATTTTGACTGAAAATCCTATAGTTCTCTTCTTAAGTCTTCGACTATTCCGTCATCACTGAGCCTTCTTTCCGTTCCGGCCTCTGCGTTATCGTCTCTTCTTCGACTTGGATTCTGACTTCGAGTTTTCTGCTCCTCCTCAAGTAAGCTGCTTTCTCACTCTTTTTGTTACATATAATTCTGAATTTGGAGGATTGACTTGAGATTGAGACAATAGAGTGTAGATTGTTTTTGAAAATTATACTATGAATCTTTGGAATACTACTTCTTTGACTGACTCTGTATTCTTGAATTCTGATACACGTTCCTTGATGGTTCTAGGTTCTGATTGAGCTAGAATTTGCAGGTTGGCTTGTTTAGATTTTTGTATTTAGAATAAATTAAGTGAAAATTAAGTAAATTTGGAGGATTGACTTGAGATTGAGACAGTAGAATGTAGATTGTTCATGAAAATTATACTATGAATCTTTGGAATACTACTTCTTTGACGGACTCTGTATTCTTGAATTCTGATACACGTTCCTTGATGGTTCTAGGTTCTCATTGAGCTAGAATGCGCAGGTTGGCTTGTTTAGATTTTTGTATTTAGAATAAATTTGGTGAAAATTAAGTAAATTTGCTTTAGTTGCATGATTTAAATGAATATGTGACTAAAATGCTTGTGCTGGATTCCTTTGCTTAGAATAATTCTGAACCATGTATCTAGATGTGTCAAACTATGTTGCTTAAGTTTTTTCTTTTCTTTATTTTTTTGAGTTCATTCTGTGTAATATATTCAGTTGCTCAAAATAGAGAATCTGTTCGGCTAACAATTTTGATAAAGTTTGCTCTTTTATCTGGGTCCTTCATTGCATGTCATTGGTAACCATGGCAGTCTTAAATTTTGCTTGACTATACTACTATGACAGAAATGATTCTTATCAGTTTCAATCAAAGTGGATGTTGGGACAGATTGGATGATTTTAAGGTTTGATATGTTTGTAAGTTTGCAACAGTTTGTTCTCTTAGTTAGGACTCTTGATCTCATTGTGATTCCATAACTTACTTGCTACTTCATGGTTTGACTTGACAGTTGGAACTTGGATTTATGAATTTTCTATCAAGTTTCCCATTTTTCACTTCATGATATAATGTTGTGTAGGTGTATTGCAGGTGCAGGTGGTGTAAATTGCTACTTGTGTATTTGTTATAGGGGTGAAGAAGTAAGATTGAATTGTGTGTATGTTTCTTGAGTCTTGTCTTTGTAAATTAATTAGTGCATATGTAGTAGGTGGTGTATTTGCTATTAATTTTTACCTGTTAGTAAACTTTTATAGGACCCCAACGAGCTTAGCTAAACTCAAAAATTTGACAACCTGTCTAATTTTTTTTTCTTTCTCTAGCTATTGCTCTCTTTTAGATCATCAGTCCCATGCATAAATCGATTTCTAGGTTTTCACATGGGGAGTTTGGTAGAATGAAATTGGAATTGTATATGAAATTAGTTATTTCAAATGCATCATTACCACAAATTTGGTTGTTAGTTGATTTTAGATTATCAAAGACCAAAATAACCAATTGTAGGCTAAAATGAATATGAAATTAGATGTGAAATGAGATATGACTTTGCTTAATTTTATATAATTTTTTTTGGGTAGATTTAGCTCCCAAAGTGCCTATTCAATTAGATGTTAGGAATTTATCATTCTTGTTTCCTCCAAATGTTTCTGCATATGTGAGAAAAATATCTCTGTAAACTTAGCTAGTATCTTAACTAATATTTGCCTCAACTTGTAGATAAGATGTTATTGCATGACAATGACATAGTGAAAGAACCAAAGATGAAGCAAGCAAGGCAGAGTGAAGGAGAAGGAAAAGAGGACTTGCTCAGTGGCTTACCTGATTGTGTTCTGCTGCACATATTGACATTTATGAAAACAAAAGATGCTGTTCAAACTTGCATCTTGTCTAGAAGATGGAAGGACCTCTGGAAACAAGTCCCTAGTCTTATATTAAATTCCTTAGACTTCAGAAAAATTGTTCATTTTAGCAAGTTTGTCTACAGGGTTCTATCTTTCCGTGATGGTTCCATTGCCCTGCATAGTCTTGATTTTAGGCGTGTTGGGCATGTTGAACCTCAACTTCTGAAAAGGATCATTAGGTATGCTGTATCACATAATGTCCAGCAACTAAGGTTGCATGTCTCATTCAATCTTGTGTTACCTCCTTGCTTCTTTTCCTGTGAGTCTTTAACATCTCTTCAGATTTCAGTTTCCCCAAATAATAGAAGCGGAACACTTCCAAAATCTCTAGAATTTCCAGCATTAATGAGTTTGCATCTTGAGAATCTTCAATTTTCTAAAAGTGACAAAGACATGGCAGAGCCCTTCTCGAGTTGTAACAAATTGAAATCTTTGGTTATTCTCTCCTGTGACTTATTTGATGCAAATACTCTTTGCATATCAAATCCTAAACTTGCTAGTTTGACAATATCTGTTCCTCCTCATTATCATATTAACAAAGTTGTGCTATCTACTCCAAATCTCAGTTTTTTTCTTTTCATGGGTGTTCCTCCTCAACAATGGTGTGGAAAAAATATTTCTTTTCTAGAAGCAGTATATATTAATGCTGATTTTTGTTTGTCCTCAACCAACAGCAAGAGAGAGGCAACTTTAACCCTAATTAGCATGCTGCAAGTGCTTGCTAGTGTGAAACTGGTCACAGTTTCCCCTAGTACTCTACAGGTATCTTTAGATTTTTGAAGAGCTTTATTTTTGATAGACCTGAAAAATATGCATCTTCCTGTGAAAGCTTTTTCCCTATGCTGAAACTCAACTAGCATATTGTTTCATTAAAATATGTCTCTAATTCTAGCCCATTTCTTAGGTTTTGTCCATAATTCTTGATTTACCAGACTTTCAACTCCCTTGCCTTGGCAACTTGAAGTCAGTAAATTTCAAATTGAAAGCATCTTCACAGGCACCTGATGTTAACCTGGGTTTCCTGTTTCGAAACTCTGTCAAAACAAGTGACGAACACAAATTGTTGAAGGTAAGATGCATTATTGTTATTACCATCATCGTCATCATTATTATTATTGTTTTGATACCAATGGTTCCCACAAGCTTTCAAAAGGTATAATTTGTTTCTGGTGTGTACCAATTCCAGAATATCACAACATTGACCAATATAGTTGACAAAAAATTATTTTATTGATGATGGCTGAGATAAATTGTTGTATTGTGGTTATTTTATTGCGTTAATTGTATACTGTGACATAACATTGCATTTTATGAAATGAAAAACCATTGATTTGTCGATTGTTTTGTATTAATTTATTCATCGATTGCAGGTAGTTTCTTTTCACTATACCCAGCTGCGTTAGATGACTTGGTTACTCTCTATATCGCAAAGAACTAACTGCTATCAGAAAGTGGCTTTTGTTGGTATGAAGGGAGCAACTGTTATACAATGTAAAGCAACGTTTAGCAATGCTTTCTTTTTTACCCCTAGTACTGAAAAGGGATTACTGAATTATATTAAAACTTCTGTGCTACTGCACATCATTGCATTTTGTGCAATGCTATTACCTTCAGAGGGGAAAAACGAAAATAGAAGATGCCCACACTGATTATCCAGTTAGTTCCACTCCTTCGGCTGTGCCAGTGGGAATCATATAGATTTCCCCTTTGCAAATTAAAAAAGAAAGAAGTAAATAATTACACAAAATTTTATTTAGATTCAATAAAATTATTATACATATTTCTTTTTGGGTTAAAAAATAACGTTGGCCTTCCATGCTTTAGATTTTTAGCATAACAAAACCAGATTTTCTTATTTTGAGAGCTCTGTAATTTACTAAAAGCAAAAGGTAGGGTCAATAGGTTTATCACCATGTACAATCTTCGAGAAACACTTTACGCATCTTACTACTGTTGTGCTCTTAATTTTATCTTATGACTCTGCAACATTATGCTGCAATTTATGATTGTAAAAAAAAAAAAAAAATTATCTTCCAGTAACAAAGAAGAAATAGCAGAAAAAGCACTACATAATGAAAGTTCTCTTCTAACTTAGACTTAAGGTATTACCTAGAAATCACTTTAATGGAGGCCAAAGTGGGTTACTAGAAAAGTTGTAAATTAATTAGTTACAAGACTCTCTTTACAAAAGGAGGGTCTTGTGTTCGAGGTTTCTTATTGATAAAATGAGGATCTCAAAGTGCTTTACATACAAAGTTACAGTTGTGGGTGTTTTGACAGCGGGACTCCTAGAGCAATAATGACTCGCTTCAAGTTTATTAAATTTAACTTCATCCAAAAGTTACGGTTAGACCCTGATTTTTAAGTTACAGAAAAAAAAAAAGAAAAAGAAAAAAGCTACAGAAGGAGAGTATACTGGGGGCTAGATGGATGATAGAAAAAAAAAGGATGAGGATGGCCAACTGGGGATGATAAATGAATTAGTACACATTTGGGGATGTAATTGGCTTCCAAATTTGGAGTCCATATACTTAGCTAGCTAGATTTAAATACCATGGTGAGCACTTTAACTGATGAAGATTTTGAAGATATGGAATGTGCAACTGTTGAACGTTTCAAGTTTGGCTCGTCTTTGCTGCTGGGGCGCCATTTTCAGGTTATCCTCATCAACAATTTTATTGATTGGTTGAAGAATCGTAATGAGCAGAAACAATGATTATGGTGGGTTCTGAAATTGATTGTATCCTATGAATTTCAGCAAAGAGATGGTGCGAAAATTTCAAGCTTGTGGATTGGATTATGTAAAAAAATTCATATAATATCTATTTATAAATTCTGAAAAATATAAAATACTGAAAATTCTGCAAACACATGTTCACATATTAAAATTTAATACGAATTTTGTATACTCTTTTTATATGTATAAAGAAAAAGTTAATATATTGGGCAATAAGTATGTATAACATATTTTTTATAATGATTTTTTTTTTGTTAAATGACAAATGAAGGTTGGTACCTAAATTCTCGTCTACTCAAACCTTTTACTACTATACTATACCATACCTAATTAATGGAGTTTATAATAAACTTTTCACATAAAAAATAAGATACTCACATAATATTTTATTTGTATATTATTTTTGTCAAACATAGAACAATTACTTTACAATGTATATTTATATATTTTTTAAGAAATTCTCATGAAAAAGAATAGTCATTTTTCATCTCTTTCCATAATACTTGTTAATGCTTTTCATATTTTTCCCTTAAAATAAAGAAATACCACAACATGCACATCAAGAATTGATCCCAGATCCTGATAACCTGTCTAACCTAAAAAATTAGGTGCATGACTAGAGCTATTACTCAAAAAAAATTTATTTGTATATTTATTAGTTTTGTATTATATATTGTACATTTGACTTTTTTTTTTTAATAAAGTTCTTACTTTGACTATTTTTTAGATAAAATTCTTATATATATTTTAATGTTTAATTTATTCCTGTCCAGTATGTTGTTAACTATTAGAACTCCATTGACCACCAACCCTCAAAACGTAGCCTATTGTTAACAAAAAAAGAAACATTAATGAGTAAATAATATAAAATGGATATATAATCACTCCAAAATAAAGCTCAATTGATCATCAACCCCAAAATGAAGACGAAATTAGAGAGAGAAGTTGAATAGCAATTCACAATTCACAAAGGTGGTGTGATAATAAATTGAGGTGAACCCAAATTGACATGAGAGATATGGGATTATGAATTGTAAAATTGACCTATTCTGCAGCTAGAAATAATTAGGCTTAATTGTAATTTTGGTCCTCTTATTTTAATCACTTGAACTTTTTGGTCATTTTTTTTTGGTTTAATTGCAATTTTGGTCTTCCTATTTTTACCACTTGAACGTTTTGGTCCCCCTTCTTTAAAAATGAACTATTGAGTCCCTCTATATTCATAAAATATACAAGTTTAGTCCATTTATCTTTAAGTCAAAATTCTTAAGTTTATTTCAAGGTGTAAAGTTCTCTGATTCATAATCCCACCGTTCAGATTGACGAGCTACGTCTTGTGAATCTTTCTATTAAATTTCAGCTCGATCTAACGGTGAATTAGTCTAAATTTTTGATTAGATGAAAACTTATAGTTTTGGTATTTTGGCTGAGTTTCATTGTTAAATCGAGCTCAAATTTAGTGAGAAGGTTTACAAGATATAGCCATTCAATCTGAACGGTGGGATTATGAATCAGAGAACTTTACACCTTGAAATAAACTTAAGAATTTTGACTTAAAGATAAATGGACTAAACTTGTATATTTTATGAATATAGAGGGACTCAATAGTTCATTTTTAAAGAAGGGGGACCAAACGTTCAAGTGGTTAAAATAGGGGGACCAAAATTGTAATTAAGCCTTTTTTTTTTTTAAATGAACAATTTAGTCCATCTATATTCATAAAATGTGTAATTTTAGTCATTTTATCTTTAAACAAAAATTTCTTAGGTCTATTGTAAGGTGTAAAGTTATCTGATTCATAATTCTATCATTCATATTGAAGAGCTACATCTTGTGAATCTCCCCATAAAATTTTAGTTCGATCTAACTGTGGGACTCAGCTAAAAATACAAAAACTAGAAGTTTTCATCTTATTGAAGATCTAGACCCATTCACCGTGAAATCAAATTGAAATTTGGTGAAGATGTTCACAAGACGTAGCTCTTCAATTTAAACGGTGAGATTATGAATCATATAACTTTATATCTTGAAATAAACCTAAGAAATTATGACAAGACCAAAATTGCATATATTTATGAATATAGAGGAACTAAATTGTTCATTTTTAAAGAAGGGGGACCAAAAAGTTAAAATAATTAAAATAGAAAAATCAAAATTATAATTAAACCAAATAACTACAAGAAGGCCCTGAATAAAACCTAAACAAAATAATGTCAATTTGGGTTTCAATATATAAAAGCTCCCATCCTGAAGAATGCACAACTTGGAAAGAGCAAATGCAGTCATTGAAGTACATCAAAGATTTCCACTTACTGGAATCTACCAACAGAAGAAAGTAGCACAAATGGCCCTTCAAATTTTTTAATTGATCAGTTATGAAAACTCTTATCGTCTACATGTGAGCAACATAAAAGAATATAAAAACATCAGAAAGCCTAACTTTATGGTTATCAAGCTGACACTAGTTTTAAAGTGATATCCCTCAAAGAGTTGAATGATAAATTTTATTGAATACTGATTACATGAAATTTATGAACAAAAAATCATATAACTAATTCTTAAATATTTAAAATTAGTGTGATATTTAATTCTCTTAAAATTGGGCTTAGAGTTAGGATTAAATCACAATTGATCAAAATAAATTTGGTGTAGATGTAAAGGAAAGAGTGTTCTTACACATAATTCCCCCTGATGTTTGATTAAATTATAGAAACATTGGGTCTGTTTGATTTCAATTTTTAAAAATTGCTTTTTGTTTTTGAAAAAAATAAACCAAAAAAACTTGTCTAATAGAGCTGTTTTTGTTTACATGTTTTGAAAACTTATTCTTAAAATATTGTTCTAAAAACAAAAAAAAAAAACAAAAACAAGAGAGGACTGTTTTTGTTCTCAAAACAAGTAAAATGCGGAGAACAAATTATTTTCATTAATAGCATAATGATAATTGTCAAACAGATTTTTTTATATTTTTGTTTTGCAGAACCATTTTTAAACATAGTTTTTAAGAACAAAAAAACGAAAATAGAATCAAACACACCCATTGCTTCTTGTTTTGAAAATTATTAAAATCTCTCTTTAAGCACACTAGCAGTTGGAATTTCAACATAACAAAATTTCGTTGAAATTTTTGTTGAATTGTTTTTTAAAATGTTTACCGTTAGAATTTTTTGTTGGAAAGCAAAGATTTTCTTGTAAGTAACTGTAACAATCCTTAGAAAGGATGATCAGCCAAGCAAGTACAAAACAAGCAAGAAAGTGAAGTCAGAATGAAGAGAGAAAACTCTGTATATTTCAATCTGATGAACAGTACAGTATACATAATGAGCTATATAAGCAAGAGACTAAGGTGCCACGTAGGCAGGCAGCTCAGCATTCACTAACTACCTTATAACAGAATGCTAACTATGATTAACAGATTGAACTAAGACTAACTACATTACAGCTGTCTAACTAATCACTCTAATTAACTAATCACTCTAGTTATAAATAATCTATACAAATTACTTAACTAACTAACTATATTCTGTACATCCCCCCTTCAAGTTGGAGAGTGGGAATGATGGAAATCAACCAATCCCAACTTGGACAGAAGGAAATTGAAATGAGGTCTAGCAAGGTTCTTGGTGAATATATCAGCAAGTTGAGCTTTGGAAGAAATATGCTGGGGAATGACAAAACCTTCCTTATACTTATCTCGAACTAGGTGACAATCAATTTCAAGATGCTTGGTTCTTTCATGGAAAACAGGATTGACAGTAATGTGTAAGGCAGCCAAGTTGTCACACCACAAAGGAATAGGCAAAGAGAAGGAAATGCAAAAATCATGTAAGATATATGTAATCCAAAGGAGTTCACAAACTGTAGTAGCAAGACTATGGTACTCTGCCTCTACTGAAGATCTGCTAACAGTATTTTGTTTCTTAGTCTTCCAAGAAATGAGAGAGGAACTAAGAGAGATGCAGTAACCAGTGATGGACCTTCTGGTGTCCTTGCATGCTGCCCAGTCAGCATCACAGTAAGCAGTGAGATTAAAATCACGGGCAGATGCAAAGAATAATCCTCTAGAAGGAGTCCCTTTAAGGTATTTCAGAACATGTATGGCTCCATTCCAGTGAGCCTGAGTTGGTGAGTGAATGTATTGACTGAGTTGATGCACGACATGAGTGATGTCTGGTCTAGTTAAGTTGAGATAGAGCAGACGACCAACAAGTCTTCTATATCTATCTGGTTCAAACAGTAAAGCACCGGCAGAAGGGAAATTTTGCCATTTTGGTAAGGGTGTTGCTGTAGGTTTCGCTCCAAGCAAGCCAGCATCCCTTAAAATGTCTAAAACATATTTTCTCTGTGTAACATAAGTACCCCTTTCTCCACGAGCAATCTCAAGACCCAAAAAATAATGAGTAGGCCCCAAATCCTTAATAGTGAAGGAATCATGCAAAAAACGTTTAACTTGGAGTATATCATGATCATGTGTACCCGTAACCAAGACATCATCAACATAAACCAATAGAGCTAAGAAAGAGGATGGTGTATGCATAGTGAAGAGACAATGATCGTGTGAGCTCTGTGTGAACCCATAAGCTTTAAGTTTACCAGAAAATTCAATATTCCATTGTCTAGATGCTTGTTTTAAGCCATAAAGGGATCGCTTTAGTAAACATACCTCATTGGATTGAGCTTGGGTATAACCTTGAGGGGGATGCATGAAAACTTCTTCATTCAAATAGCCATGTAGAAAAGCATTATTAATGTCAAGTTGATGGAGTGGCCACTATTTTGCAGTAACAATTGCTAGAAAAATTCTCACTGTGACAAGCTTAGCAACAGGTGAGAAGCTGTCCTTATAATTAACACCCTTGATTTGATGATATCCCTTGGCAACTAACCTTGCCTTATACCTATCAAAAGTTCCATCAGGCAAGTATTTGATTTTATAGACCTATTTAGAGCCAATGGCCTTTTTTCCAAGAGGCAAAGGGACTAAGTCCCACGTATGATTGGATTCCAATGATTCTAACTCTTTATTCATGGCTTCAAGCCATTTGTCATTTTTGCTTGCATGGTAGTAAGAGCGAGGTTCAGGAGTAGAAGACACATTTGCAAGAAATGACATGTAGGAATCAGTTAAAAAAGGAGAATGATGATATAGGAAAGTAGGTGGTGTGTAACCTGAAAAACCAGGAGAAATGTTTGCAGGGGAATTGTGTACAGTAGTTGGTAAGTCTGAGGGAAGAAAGACATTTGAAACAAAATCTGACATCCATATTGGTTTCATTTTTGGTCTAGAACTGTGCCGTAAGACAGGAGGTAAAGGAGTAAGTGGGAGAGAGTGAGAAGGCTGAAGTGGTGGGGAATGAGAGGAATGATTTTCTGGTGTGGCATCAGTATGTAGGTCAGGAGAGCTAGAATGTAGTATGACATCAGCAGGCAGGTCATGAGAGCTAGAAGGAATATCAGAGATGAGAATATTAGTTTGAATAGGTAGGATAATTGCATGAGAGTCAGGTGCAAGAGAATCAATAGGAATAAGAGGAAGTGACATATCACTGGGGTCATGTGAAAAATTTGCAAAAGGAAAAACAGTCTCATGAAAAATGACATCACGAGAAGTGGAAATGTGGTGAGTGAGTAAGTCATAGACTCTATAAGCTTTCTGTCCTGGGACAAATCCTAGAAAGATGCATTTGGATGCTCGTGCCTCAAATTTGTCTTTGTGAGGGTGTGTATTTGTTGCATAACAAAGACAACCAAACACCTTGAGAAGAAGATAATCTGGTTTGGTGTTATTTAATAATTCATAAGGAGTTTTCCAATCTAAAAACTGTGATGGTAGTCTGTTTATGAGATAAGTAGCCATTAAGAGGGAGTGTCCCCAAAATTTAATAGGCAAGTTGGCTTGAAACATAAGGGCTCGAGCAATTTGCAAGAGATACCTGTGTTTTCTTTCAACAATTCCATTCTGTTGAGGTGTATAAACACAACTCATGTGGTGCAAAATTCCTAGTTTGGACAAGAAAGATTGACACTCAAGACTAGTGAATTCAGTCCCATTATCAGTTCTAATGCATTGAATGTGTTTTTGAAACTGAGTGTGTATCATTTTGAAGAAAACCTTAAGTGTTTCAAGGGTTTGATGCTTATGTCGAAGTAAAAACACCCATGTAGCTCTACTGTGATCATCTACCACAGTAAGCATGTAATGTGCTCCTGTGATAGAGGCTCTTTAGTATGGTCCCCATAAGTCTATGTGTAAAAGATAAAAAATAGAGGCTGATCTAGTAGTGCTAATGGGAAAGGGAATTCTGTGTTGCTTAGATTTATGACAAACATCATATGGTGAGGGTAGTGCAGAACTGATACTAGTTAGAAATGGAAGATGTTGTAAAGCCTTCAAAGAGGCATGGCCAAATCTGGTGTGCCATAAGAGTATTGGAACTTTATTTTGAACAATAGTAGGATTACAAGGTGAAGTAACTGAATTACAAGTGGAATTGATGAGAGCATTCTGTTTATTATACGAAAAAGAAGAAACAGGCTGAATGAAGGATGATTTGTCTAATATGTATAAGTTCCCAATGACTTTACCAACTGCTAGAACAGCCTCAGTTTGTAGGTCCTGCAAGATACATTTATCAGGGTAAAAAATAAATTGAATTTTAGCTGTTTGGGATAGTTTTTTGACTGAGAGTAAGTTGAACTTAAAACTAGGTACATATAGAGCATCTGTCAATATTAGTTGGGGACTGAGATATATACCTCCTATGTGATGAACAAGTTTAGTTGTTCCATCAGGTAAGAAAACGGGTGTGAGGTGTTTCACTGGCTGTTTATGGTGAAGAAGACTAGGATTAATGCACATGTGATTAGATGCGCCTGTGTCTACTATCCAGGTACCAGGATCTATACTACTAACAGATTGCAAAACAAATTGAAAAGATTGGTGTGTAGAAGTACCTGCAAAATCCTGAATGTGTGCAAAGTTAACATAATGGCCTTCAAGACCCCCTTGTCCCTTCATCAATTTGGAGAATTCTTACTGAATTATCTCTTCCAATGTAGCTCTTTGATTAGTGAGGTTGTCAGCAGAATTGTCTATATTGAGATCCAAAGGAGTATCTGTGAGATTGGCTATGAATTTTCTTGCTGTAGTTGGTTTATTACGTTGATCCTTTAATGCTTTATACCAATCAGGATAGCCATGTAGTTTGAAACAGAAATCTTTAGTGTGGCCACTCATATTGCAGTGTGTACATTTCTCACTTCTCTTGTCATTGTTATTCTGCTTCTTGAAATTGCCTTTTCCTCCACTAGAGCCTCTCCCCAGATGTGCCTTCACAAACATGGCAGAGTTATCAACCTTCCCTATCATATGAACTTGTACCTCTCTTTGCTTCTCAATTCTCAATATCATTGAATAGGCTTTGTTAACTGAAGGCAAGGGATCCATTACCAAAATCTGGTTTCGTAGATGATCAAAATCATCACTAAATCCCATTAGAAATTGCACCAACTTGGTTGAATGAGCAATATCCGAGACCTTCTTGGTAACATCACAGTTGCAATGTTTACAGGTACATTGTGGAGTTGGTTGAACACAGAGCAGTTCATCCCACAATTTCTTCAATTTAGTGAAATATTGCACTACAGATTGATTTCCTTGAGAAACAGTACTAATTTCACGTTGAATTTGGTAGATTTATGGTCCATTGGACTCACCAAATCGTTCTTCTAACACCAGCCACAATTCCTTAGCAGTTGAAGCATAAAGAAAAGCTTCAACTATTTCTTTTGAAATAGAATTCAGGATCCATGATCTAATCATGCAATCCACCCTAATCCACTGGTCATAATTAACAGATTCTTCTTCTGGCATAGCACATATGCCATTAATGAAGCCAAGCTTCACCTTTGCTCCTAGAGCAATTTTAATCGAACGATTCCATGATAGATAATTATTACCTGTCAAGGGAGTTGAAACAAGCTGCATTCCCGGATGATCTGAGGTTGCTAACACCAGAGGATCTCCATTGAAGGTGCTTGTGGTTTCCCTTTGTGAAGTTGCAGTTGCATTTCCAGTTTTTGTTCCTGCTGCAGATTCCATCATCAATCGAATGGATGCAAAATCACTTTCCTAATCTTGCTTCAGAGAATGATCAAGATGCAGATGTAGCAAATCTGGATCGATTTGCTCTAATACCATGTAACAATCCTTAGAAAGGATGATCAGCCAAGCAAGTACAAAACAAACAAGAAAGTGAAGTCAGAATGAAGAAAAAAAACTTTGTATATTTCAATCTGATGAACAGTACAATATACATAATGAGCTATATAAGCAAGAGACTAAGGTGCCACGTAGGTAGGCAGCTCAGCATTCACTAACTACCTTATAACATAATGCTAACTATGATTAACAGATTGAACTAAGACTAACTACATTACAGCTGTCTAACTAATCACTCTAGTTATAAATAATCTATACAAATTACTTAACTAACCAACTACAGTAACTTTCAATGGAGATTTATGTTATGTTTGAACTAAATAGTAAGGGTTATTGTATCTGTAATTTATAAAATAAAAGGTTTCTTTTATATTAAACTGTATAAAATTAAAAAAAGGTGTAATGTAATTTGTGAAACAATAGCAGTGTTGCATGTGATTTTATCTAATCTTAAGAATATTAATATAATCTACTCAATTAAATTTCAGCATCGATTCAATGCACAAAGGGCTTTTGGTGAAGAAAGCTAAGCCATATATTATATATATCACCATTTAGCTGCTCCACGGGCATTCACTATTTCTTCACAAAAGTTTTGACCATCTAACCATACTGCAATTGCGACGCCGACTTTTAAGTCACGGACTAACCTTTACACGTCAATTTTACGTCATATTTTATGCTTGATTGAAGCATATCAAGGTGTTTTATGCAAGAAAATAAAACAGATAATCTTATCTTTCTCCAATTTTTTTTTTTTTTTTTTTTTTTTTTTTTTTTTTATATATATATTAGCTCGAGCTATAAAGAATAAATGTGAGACCTCAATTTTTTTTAGATTTCATATTTAGTTTTTAGTATTATATTCAAATAATACTAAAGTCGTTCTTAGAGTTCACAAATTATACTATATTTAAGTTTAAAATCGTAACTAAAATAAAAAAAATATTATTTTCAATCTCTTACTTTTTAGTGAACTGCACTTTCGAAGGCCCCATTTATCTTGTTTAAATAGTGATACATGTGATAGCTGTTACTGGCATATATATGGTTCAAACTTCAATTTTGCTATAAATGAAAGGTTGACAATAACTAAAGGTTTAAGTATACAAGATATGTTCTATGCCAATGGATGGTCCACTTTGGTCATGGTCTAGCTAGGTTTTTGTGTAATCCCAAAAGTTTAGCCGGGTGATAAAGATGTAATAATTTTATTCAAGTTAGCCAATGTTCAAATTTTGGGGTTAGTACCTAATTTTTTTTTTTTTTAAAATGCACTAAGTTGATATGGGAGTATATCTTTAAGATTATCTGGGGAAAAAGTTAGTCTCGGTATACCAAAAATTGACCCAAGAATACTCTTACCATTAAAAAAAAAAAAAAAGTTAGTTTATTTTTTGTTGTTGTGTTTTTTGTTTAGTGGGTTGCATATGAAGCATCCAAGCAAGATTCAAAATATGAGTTAGTGGGTTGCCTCTTCTCTTTCATTTCTATTCTCACCAACCCAGTGTCCGGCTCTATAATTTTCTTGGTTAATAGCATTTATGTTATTCCAACCTATTCAACTATTTTTCTAATTATTTATCTAATACTCATGGCCTCTCCTCCAACCACATTACTAGAATCCATGCACTGTTTTGATACCCGAATCTTTTTTTTTTTTTTTTTTTTTTTTTTTTTTTTTTTTTTTTTTTTTTATATATATATTAGCTCGAGCTATAAAGAATAAATGTGAGACCTCAATTTTTTTTAGATTTCATATTTAGTTTTTAGTATTATATTCAAATAATACTAAAGTCGTTCTTAGAGTTCACAAATTATACTATATTTAAGTTTAAAATCGTAACTAAAATAAAAAAAATATTATTTTCAATCTCTTACTTTTTAGTGAACTGCACTTTCGAAGGCCCCATTTATCTTGTTTAAATAGTGATACATGTGATAGCTGTTACTGGCATATATATGGTTCAAACTTCAATTTTGCTATAAATGAAAGGTTGACAATAACTAAAGGTTTAAGTATACAAGATATGTTCTATGCCAATGGATGGTCCACTTTGGTCATGGTCTAGCTAGGTTTTTGTGTAATCCCAAAAGTTTAGCCGGGTGATAAAGATGTAATAATTTTATTCAAGTTAGCCAATGTTCAAATTTTGGGGTTAGTACCTAATTTTTTTTTTTTTTAAAATGCACTAAGTTGATATGGGAGTATATCTTTAAGATTATCTGGGGAAAAAGTTAGTCTCGGTATACCAAAAATTGACCCAAGAATACTCTTACCATTAAAAAAAAAAAAAAAGTTAGTTTATTTTTTGTTGTTGTGTTTTTTGTTTAGTGGGTTGCATATGAAGCATCCAAGCAAGATTCAAAATATGAGTTAGTGGGTTGCCTCTTCTCTTTCATTTCTATTCTCACCAACCCAGTGTCCGGCTCTATAATTTTCTTGGTTAATAGCATTTATGTTATTCCAACCTATTCAACTATTTTTCTAATTATTTATCTAATACTCATGGCCTCTCCTCCAACCACATTACTAGAATCCATGCACTGTTTTGATACCCGAATCTTTTTTTTTTTTTTTTTTTGATGTTCACGTGAGGTGAAACAACAAAACAATGAGAATTACTTGAAAAGCAAAATTAAAGTAGAAATATAGAGACATAATGATCACGGTATACCAAGATAAAATATAGGTGTTGTTGTTACACTTGACATATTGTTAGTTCTTGAAGATGCAAATCAAGAAGAAGCTAAGAAGAATATATGTAACTAAATCTATACAATAGTAATTTGGTTGTACAGTGCTAAGATGACGCACAAAGTAACTCATTCTCTTTAAGACAATTCTCTTGATTATTGAATGTAATAAATATAGACACGTTATTTTAGTTAGTATGCAGAAGGTTAAGAATTAGAACTTATTTACCGTCATATAACAAAAAAAAAAAAACATAAATTTTAATATTTTGTTTACGATTTGAAAATTGAAGAAGGATTCAGCAAACAATATTGAATATTAGACCTAGTTTAGCTTAAACCATTGTAAGCTGGTTTTAGTTAGTGTGTAGAAGGTTAGAGATTAAAACTTCTTTACCATTCTATAACAAAAAAAAATAAAAAAATAGACACGTTGCTTTCAAGATATAATTAATAGCCTAAACTTTATGTTATTCGTCTTCCTACCTTTGCACAAATATAATACACACATAGTTTAGACATATTTCATACTGGTCTTTGCCCAAATTTTATTTCTATATTTATTTTCTCTCTCTTACTTTCTTTCACTATTTAGATTAAAAGTTTCTATATATATATATATATATATATATATATATATATGNTATATATATATATATATATTTTTTTTTTTAATATTTTTTTATGATTTGAAAATTCAAGAAGGATTCAGCAAACAATATTTAATATTAGACCTAGTTTAGCTTAAACGGTTGTAGGCCGGTTTAAAAATTTGCCAAACTCTCCCTAAAGCTGATAATTTCTTTCTCTATTCTTATAATGTCCTAATAAGTGCCATTTACTATTCAGATTAGGCAGTTAGAAAGAAATCAGCCTACCGTTTCTTTTCCATTCTTGTTATCTCCTAATAAATATCATTTACAATTCAGATTTGGCAAATAAAAACAAATGAGACTCCTGTTGTTTACACCTTGTGACTAACCTGAACCTTCTCACTCACATGCTGCACTTGTTATCTATATAAGAGACAAATTCATC
This sequence comes from Cercis canadensis, assembly GCA_003255065.1. Lineage (NCBI taxonomy): Eukaryota > Viridiplantae > Streptophyta > Magnoliopsida > Fabales > Fabaceae > Cercis > Cercis canadensis. The sequence continues at coordinate 385,371 of QAOA01000112.1, forward strand.
CACTTTTCACTTCACTTCACATCACTCTCTTCTTTTCTTTACTCATGGCCAAGTTTCTCTGCTTTCATTGGTGCTTGTTTGTGCTGTCTATTCTCACTATACATCCCTTAGTTCAAACACCAATTGGAGCCAGCAATGGTGGGTTCAATGTCCAACTAATCCGCAGAAACTCACCCAAATCACCTTTCTACAACCCAATTACACATAGATTTCACTCATTTTACCAAGTGCCTCAGAAATCATCTGAATCTCCTCCAGATAGTCCCTTCACTAAGGTCACATCAAACAATGGCGACTATCTCATGAAACTTTCATTTGGGACACCACCAGTGGACATATATGGTTTGGCTGACACAGGCAGTGATCTAGTGTGGGCACAATGCACTCCATGCTATGGTTGCTTCAAGCAAAAAAACCCAAAATTTGATCCCCAACAATCCGAAACATTCAGTGCCATTCCATGCCATACCGAGCAGTGTGATTTACTTTTTGGTGCTTCTTGCTCTTCTCAAAATCTTTGTGCTTACAGTTATGCCTATGCCGACTCTTCGGTAACTAATGGCGTGCTCGCGAAGGAAACAATCACCTTCAGTTCTACCACAGGAAGTCTTGTTGCTGTTGAAGATTTCATATTTGGGTGTGGCCACAGCAACTCAGGAACTTTCAATGAGAATGACATGGGGTTAATTGGATTGGGGGGAGGGCCTCTATCACTTGTCTCACAACTTGGCTCACTTTATGGGAGCAAAAGGTTCTCTCAATGCCTAGTGCCTTTTCATACTGATCCTAATATTCCAGGTACAATGAGTTTTGGTGAAGGCAGTGAAGTTTCAGGTGATGGAGTTGTCACAACTCCTTTGGTCTATGAAGAAGGTCAGACTTCATATATGGTTACACTAGAAGGTATAAGTGTTGGAGACACATTTGTGCCTTTTAACTCTTCAGAAATGCTTTCAAAGGGAAATATAATGATTGATTCAGGTACACCAGCAACATACATACCACAAGATTTCTATGACCGTTTAATGATGGAAGTGAAGGAGCAGATTAGCTCTAATCCCGTTGAAGATGACCCAGATTTGGGGTCACAGCTTTGTTATACAAGTAACAACAATCTTGAAGGGCCAATTTTGACTGCTCATTTTGAAGGTGCAGATGTGCCATTGATGCCAATACAAATCTTCATTCCATCAAAAGATGGGGTGTTTTGCTTTTCAATGGCTGGGTCAACTGATGGAAATCTAATATTTGGCAATTTTGCCCAATCAAACCTTTTGATTGGATTTGATTTGGACAGCAAGATCGTTTCCTTTAAGCCAACTGATTGTACCAACCAGTAGGATATATTTTTTTTATTATGTGATTTTTAATTAGATTTTATGTGCTAGAGATTACCATTACAAATTATAAAAAAAAAAAATAAGAACTTTATTATTTGGCTCGGGCAATACCATCCATGAAATTGCATGTGCTCACACATGGCACTGAATTAAATATTGGAAAATCCCAAGGGTCTCATCAATGTTTGAATTTTGGGATCAACACGGAAAATAATTTATCTCATGAATGCACAAGGTCGATATGCGGGTGTGTCCTTAAGATCATTTAAAAATAAATTTAGTCTCAATGCACGAAAGCTAACTCAAAGATATTCTTACCGTTAAAAGTAAAAATAAATAAATTAAATACTAGATGGACACCACTTTCTTGATTGACGCTACACAACATCCCGTTACTCGCACAACACATCTAGGTATATCATATTCTGCGGGTTATTTAGACTTTTTCCTATATTAGAGAAGGAAGAAACACAAATGGCCCTCCAAAAGCTGACACAAGTTTTAAAGTGATTTTCCACAGAAAGTTAATAGATAAATTTGATTGAATACTACTTGACAATTTGTGAAGGAATATCTTCTAACTAATTCTAAAAAATTTAAAATTGGATATAGAGTTGGGATTAAATCATAAATTATGTTGTGTTAAAGTTAAATAGAAGGGCAGAATCTGTAATTTATAAAATAAAAGCTTTTTTATTTTATTTTTTGTTTTGACGGTAAGAGTATCCTATCCTCGGGCTCTTTTTTATGCAACGAGATTAAGGGCCTGTTTGAAATCTGTTTTTAAAAACAGTTTTTTTGTTTTTGAAAACAATAAAACAAAAAAACTTGTTTGGTAAAACTGTTTTTGAAAACTATTTTTAAAAATCTTCTCTCACAAAACTGTTTTAAAAACAAGAAAACAAGAACAAGAAATAGCTGTTTTCAAAAACTGTTTTTAAAAACAAAAAAACCAAAACACTTTCAAATACACCCTAAGTTTCTCCCCAGCCGATATATAAAGGCTTTTTGTTGTACAAAATTGTAATGTGAAATAGGTTTATATATTTTTCTAAAACAATAAAGGTGGTACATGTAATTTAATCAAATCTTAAGATTTCAGCATCGATTCAATGCAAAGGGCTTTTGATGAAGGCAAGCCATATCACCATATCTAGCTGCTCCAGGGCATTTACTATTTTTATCACAAGAAAGTTTAGACCATCTTCCTGTTAACCTAATGAGCAGACTTATAAGTCACGGACTTACCTTTAGTCATGAATTTTATATCATATTTCATGCTTGATTGAAGCTTATAATTGTCATTTTAGCCAAGAAAATAAAACAGCATATAAATGTCAAATAATGTTATCTCATACCTAGACTTTATTATTGTTTTCAATTTCATACTTTGTAGTGAACTGAACTTTCTAAGGCACTATTTATCATGTTTATATAGTGATACATGTGATAGCTGTTTCAAGCTCAAATTTTATTAATGAAAAATTTAAAAAAACTAAAGATTTAAGTATACAATATAGGCCAATTCTACAACTCACAATGCAATATTGTGTGTTGTATACATAATCTCGAACTACTAATAATATGTGACAGAATTAACTCTCGACTTTGACGTCATTGCAATGATCTCAAAAAATTGAATTACTTAATGTGTGCCAAACAAACATCCACTCTTAATCTTTTCCACCAGCTCATCCATCAAAATATCCTACAAGGGCTCCAATATTTGAATTTTTCAATATCCTCTATTTGGTCCCATGTTCCAGGTTGTCTTGCCAACTCATGTGCCATTGTGCCAAGTCATCTTTGTAGTGTGCAGTGCCATTTTAATGTAACAAGTTCTGGGAACTAGTTTTCCAATGTCTAACTTGTTCCTCTAGAACTCTTTAGAGTAAACCTATATGGGTATTGTCTCCAAAAGTGCCCCTGTTTAAGGAAACAGAGCTCCTTCTAGTTATTGTCTCCAAGACTTCCCCTGTTTAAGGAGGAAAAAGATGGTGTGGCAATGGTAAAAAGAAACTTATTAATGGATCCACATATCAATAATTATCTCTTAAATAAAGGTTTATTTGAGGTTATTAATGAATGTCATAGAGAAGTTACATTGATGCTCTTTATTTTATTTTATTTTTTTACATAACAATCCGGACTTTTAAACTTTTGACATCTTTCAGATTATCCGAAAATCTGAGAATACCTTGGGAAACAAGAAAAAAAAAAAAAGATTATCCGAAGACCTCATCACTAGGTCACACCAAGTAATTTTGTCTATTTTATATTATTTTTGAAATACCACATCCATAGTTCTAAATTTTAGTGTCTCTATGTACCAAAACAAAAAATTATAGTCTCTTGTATGCCCAAAAAAAAAATGTACTCTCTCTCTAAAATTCCATACTTCATATAATTTTCTTACTAAATCCTATGGTCCTAATCTCTATTTTATTTTATTTTATTTTGTTTGTATGTCCTAATCTCTCTATTTTCTTACTTTATTCGTGTGAATGTTCTATTCTGTTGCCTACAAGTGGTCCAGTTTGGTAATGATCTTGCTAGCGGGGTAGCTTACTTGTATATAGTTATTCCATATTCCATATTTTGTTTATATATATCTTACTTGTATATAAATTTCTAACAAATACAAGGACTATACATTTTAAGACTATGTAAGCCACATAATTTTTTGTTAAAAAGGAGCAAGAGTGCTGGAAAATGAGGAAGGGTGTATGTAGTGGAATCGAACTTTGGCATTGAACACCTTGATTCCTATGACCAAAGAATGTACCGCTGGACCCATAGGCCATTGGCTAATCCATAGATTTTTAAGATTATGCAAATCATGGAAAGTTTTATTATATGGAAAGTAAATGAAATCTTCTAAACCATGGAAAGAGTTAAGAAATGGGGAGGAGAGTATATGGTGGAATCAAACCCGTAGAATCAAAAACTAGGTTCCTATTACTAGGTTTGGTGCCATTAATATATAGAGTAAAATCTCATTTTAGTCTTTCAAATTTTTTTGAAGTGTCACTTTAATCCTTGCTTTTTTTTTTTTGGGTGCCAATTTAGTCTTTATGTTTTCGCTACCAATTTAATCATTCGTCTGGGTCTGTTAGTGAGTTTGGACGGAAATTGCCATGTGGCATGTTGTACAAAATATTCTTAGTTAGTTAGTTAGATTGTACAACTTATTTATAACTAGAGTGATTAGTTAGCCAACTGTAATGTAGTTAGTCTTAGTTCAATCACTAACCATAGTTAACTGCTGTGATTATGTTATGTTATTAGGTAGTTAGTCAATGCTGAGTTGTACTGCCTACATGGCACATTATTTCTTTGTATTTAAAGCACATTGTGTGTATTGTATCTGGTGTGAGTTGATGAAATATACAGAAAGTATTTTCACATTCTCTTTGACTTGTTTCTTCTCCTTGCTTTGTGTTTACTATTTGTTCATCCTTTCTAAGGATTGTTACGTGGTATCAGAGCAAATCGATCTAGATTTGCTTGTTTCTGCATCTTGATCGTACTCTGAAGTAGGATTAGGAAAATTACATTGTATCAATTCGGTTGAAGATGGAGTTTGCAATTGAAACTGCAAATGCAACTACAACTTCACATAAGGAATCAACAAGCAACTTCAATGGAGATCCTCTAGCTTTGGCAAACTCGGATCATCCAGGAATGTAGCTTTTTACAACTCCTTTGACAAGTAATAACTATCTGTCTTGGAATAGATCAATTAAGATCGCCCTAGGAGCCAAGGTGAAGCTTGGATTCATCAATGGCAGATGTGCTATGCCAGAAGAAGAATCTATTGATTATGATCAGTGGATTAGGGTGGATTGCATGATTAGATCATGGATTCTGAACTCTATTTCAAAAGAAATAGTGGAGGCTTTTCTTTATGCATCAACTGCAAGAGAATTGTGGTTCGAGTTAGAAGAACATTTTGGTGAGTCCAATGGACCACAAATCTATCAAATTCAAAGAGAAATTAGTACTGTTTCTCAAGGAAGCCAATCAATGGTGCAGTATTTCACCAAACTAAAGAAACTATGGGATGAGCTGCTTTGCGTTCAACCAATTCCATAATGTACTTGGAAAAACTGTAATTGTGATGTTACAAAGAAGGTATCGGACCTTGCACACTCAACTAAGTTGGTGCAATTTCTGATGGGACTCAATGATGACTTTGACCATCTGCGAAACCAGATTTTAGTAATGGATCCCTTGCCTTCAGTTAACAAAGCTTACTCAATGATCTTAAGAATTGAGAAGTAAAGAGATGTACATGTTCACATGATGGGGAAGGTTGAAAATTCTGCAATGTTTGTGAAGGCACCTATGGGAAGAGGCTCTGGTGGTGGAAAAGGAAATTTTAAGAAGCAGAATAACAGTGACAAGAAGAATGAAAGGTGTATACACTGTAACATGAGTGGTCACACTAAAGATTCCTGTTTTAAGCTGTATGGTTATCCTGACTAGTATAAAGAATTAATGGATTAGCACACCAAACAAGCTACAGGAGGAAAGTTCATGGCCAACCTAGCTGATAATCCTTTGGATATCAATCTAGACCATGCTGGTGACAGATTCACTGATCAAAGAGCTTCTCTGGTAGAGATAACACAACAGGAATTCTCCAAATTAATGAAGGGACAAGCAGGTTTTGAAGGCCACCATGTTAATTTCTCACATATTGCAGATTTTGCAAGTAATTCTTCACACAAAGCTTTTCAATTTGCTTTAAACTCTGCTGGTCATATAGATCCTAGTACTTAGATAGTAGACACAGGAGCATCTAATCACATGTGAATTGATCTTAACCTTCTTCATCATAAACAACCAGTTAAAAATCTCACACCTGTTTTCCTACCTGATGGCACAACTAAACTTGTCCATCAAATAGGAGATGTCCACCTCAGTCCTACCCTAACCTTGACAGATGCTCTCTATATACCAAGTTTTAAGTTCAACTTACTTTCAGTAAGAAAACTATCTAACACAGCTAAAATTCAGTTTGTTTTTCACCCTGATAAATGCATTTTGCAGGACCTATAGACTGAAGCTGTTCTAGCAGTTGATAAAGTCATTGTGAACTTATACATATTAGACAAATCCTCCTTTAATAATCATGTTTCTTCCTTTCCCTGTAATAAACAGATTGCTTTCATACAATCCCCTTGTAATCTAGTTTGTAATTCAACTACTTTTCCTTGTAATGCTGATGTTGATCAAAATAAAATTCCCACACTCTTATGGCATAACAGATTTGGCCATGCCTCTTTGAAGGCTTTACAACATCTTCCCTTCTCAACTGTTATAGATTCTGTTTTACCTTCACCATGTGATATTTGTCACAAATCAAAGCAACATAGATTACCATTTCCACTTAGCACTACTAGGTCTACATATGTTTTTGACCTTTTACACATAGACCTCTGGGGACCTTACAGACAAGCTTCTATCACAGGGGCACATTACATGCTTACTGTGGTAGATGACCACAGTAGAGCTACTTGGGTATTTTTACTTCGACATAAGCATCAAACCCTTGAAACACTTAAGAATTTCTTCAAAATGATACACACTCAGTTTCAAAAACACATTAGATGCATTCAAATAGATAATGGGACTGAATTTACTAGTAATGAGTGTCAATCTTTCTTGTCCAAACTAGGAATTCTTCATCACAAAAGTTGTGTCTATACACCTCAGCAAAATGGAGTTGTTGAAAGAAAACATAGGCATCTATTACAAATTTCTAGAGCCCTTATGTTTCAAGCCAACCTGCCTATAAAATTTTGGGGGCACTTTCTTTTAATTGCTGCATATCTCATAAACAAATTACCCACACAATTTTTAGACTGGAAAACCCCTTATAAGTTGCTCAATCACACCAAACCAGATTATCTTCTCCTCAAAGTTTTTGGTTGTCTCTGTTATGCCACTAATACACAACCACACAAAGGAAAATTTGAGGCTCGAGCATTCAAATGCATTTTTCTAGGATTTATCACAGGACAGAAAGCTTATAGAGTCTATGATTTAACCTCTTATCAAATTTACACTTCCCGTGATGTCATTTTTCATGAGAATGTGTTTCCTTTTGCAAATATACCTCATGACCTCAGTGACCTATCTCTTCCTATTCCTCCTATTGATTCTACTGTCCTTGAACTTTTACCCATTAGACAACCTACTAAAATTGATATTATCATTCTTGAAGTTCCTTATGGTTCTCATAACTTACCTATTGATGTCATACCATAAATCAACTCCCCACAATCTACACCACATCAAACCCCTCCTTCTCTTCCACCTGTTACTCTCCCTTCCATCTTGAGACATAGTTCTAGACCCAAGATGAAACCAGCATGGATGTCAGATTTTGTTTCAAATGTATTTCTCCCTTCAGACTTGCCAACTGCTATACACCCTTCACTTGTAGACATCTCACCTGGTTTTTCAGGTTATACAACACCTACTTTCCCATATCATCACTCTCCATTTTTTACTGACTCATACATGTCTTTTCTTGCAAATGTGTCTTCTATTCCTGAACCTAGTTCTTATTACCATGCAAGCAAAAATGAAAAATGGCTTGAAGCCATGAATAAAGAATTGCAAGCACTAGAATCTAATAATACTTGGGACTTAGTCCCTTTGCCTCTTGGTAAAAAGGAAATTGGCTCAAAATGGGTCTACAAGATCAAGTACTTGCCTGATGGGACTATTGATAGATACAAGGCAAGGTTAGTTGCCAAAGGGCATCATCAAATTGAAGGAGTCCATTATAAGGACAACTTCTCACCTGTTGCTAAGATTGTTACCGTGAGGCTATTTCTAGCTATTGTTACTGCCATACAATGAGGACTCCATCAACTTGACATTAACAATGCTTTTCTACATGGCTAATTTGAATGAAGAAGTCTTTATGCACCCTCCTCAGGGTTATACCAAAGCAAAGCCCCATGAGGTCTGTTTACTTAAACGTTCCCTTTATGGTTTAAAGCAGGCCTCTAGACAATGAAATATTGAATTCTCTGCTAAACTCCAAGCTTATGGGTTCACACAGAGTTCTCATGATCACTGCCTATTCACCATGCATACACCAACCTCTTTCTTGGCTTTATTGGTATATGTTGATGATGTTTTAGTTACAGGCACCCATGACCATGATATTCACCAAGTTAAACAATTTCTTCATACTGCCTTCACTATTAAGGATTTGGGGAATGCTCATTATTTTCTGGGTCTTGAGATTGCTCATGGAAAGGGGTACTTATGTTACACAAAGAAAATACGTTCTAGACATTCTAAGAGATGCTGGTTTACTTGGAGCAAAACCTACTGCTACACCCTTACCAAAAGGCCAAAATTTTTCTTCCGCTGGTGCTTCACTGCCTGAACCAGCAAGATACAGAAGGCTTGTTGGTCGTCTGCTATATCTCAATCTAACCAGACCAGATATCACTCATGCAGTGCACAACTTAGTCAACACATTCAATCCCCCACTCAAGCTCACTGGAATGGAGCAATCCATGTTCTTAAGTACCTTAAAGGGATTCCTTCTAGAGGGTTGTTCTTTGCTTCTGTTTCTGATTTTACTCTCAAAGCTTATTGTGATGCTGACTGGGCAACATACAAGGACACTAGGCAATCCATCACTGGTTACTGTATCTCTCTTGGTTCTTCCCTCATTTCTTGGAAGACAAAGAAACAAAATACTGTCAGCAGGTCTTCAGTAGAGGCAAAGTATCATAGTCTTGATACTACAGTTTGTGAATTATTATGGATCACTTACATCTTAAAGGATTTTCACATTCCTTTCCCCTTGCCTATTCCTCTGTGGTGTGACAATTTGGCTGCCTTACACATCACTGCAAATCCTGTATTCCATGAGCGCACCAAGCATCTTGACATAGATTGTCACTTGGTCCGGGATTAGTATAAGGCTGAGTTTGTCCTTCCTCAGCACATTTCTTCCGAAGATCAACTTGCTGATATATTCACCAAGAATCTTGTTGGACCTCAGTTCAATTTCCTTATTTCCAAGTTGGGATTGGTTGATTTCCATCATTCCCACTCTCCAACTTTAGGGGGGGATGTACAGAATATTCTTAGTTAGTTAGTTAGTTAGATTGTACAGCTTATTTATAACTAGAGTGATTAGTTAGCTAGCTGTAATGTTGTTAGTCTTAGTTCAATCACTAACCATAGTTAACTGCTGTGATTATGTTCTGTTATTAGGTAGTTAGTCAATGCTGAGTTGTACTGCCTACGTGGCACATTATTTCTTTGTATTTAAAGCACATCGTGTGTACTGTATCTAGTGTGAGTTGATGAAATATACGGAAAGTATTTTCACATTCTCTTTGACTTGTTTCTTCTCCTTGCTTCGTGTTTATTGTTTGTTCATCCTTTCTAAGGATTGTTACACACATTAAGTGTTGACTGGACAAGCTGACATGGCAAGAGGGGAGCTGCTGGTGTGGCAAAAGGAGAAATGGTGCCCTTTTTATTAAAAAAAAAATAAAATACATTGAGCCATATGCGTCGTTTGTTGAAGAGGAAGAAAGAAGATAGATTCGTGAAGATTCTGAACAATGGTTTCTTTTACAAATCCCAAATTGGAATCCAACTCCCCGAAACACAACAATTCCTTTCTCACAATGTAAATCGCTGGAACCCTAAACCCCAAATTTTTACTCCTTTTCTCACACTCTCAACATGTGGAACCAGAGTATCAAAGGAGAGAAACAAGTGGAAGAAAGGAGAACTGCCCTTGTGTGCAATTCATTCTGCTGATAAGAAGAAGAAGTCCCTTAACATGTGAGTTTTCCAAAATCCTATTTGTCTCCATATGAAGTGAGGCGTTGTGGTCCAAGTAGGGTTCACACGGATTAATGGATTAGTGCATATTTTATTGTTGTGGTCCCTGTGAAACAATTATTGGGTTTTTGTTGTGTGGGTAAAGTGGGCATTTCATGCTTTTGATGGGTAAAGTGTGTTAAGCATAATAGTGTTGTAATATATGATGGGAGTTAGTATTCATTGATAGCTGGATTAATTAGTTAGAATTAGTTAAGTAACAATTAGCTAATTATAGAAGATAGTTATCCAGCTCAGCAACTAAAAGTAGAAAGTTGTTAGATTGATAGTGATCAGTTGAATCTGATTTAATATATATATATATATATATATATATATATATATATATATATTTGTAAAGCTGTAGACTCATTTGACAGTTTCAGAAATAGAATGAATATTCAGATCAAGTACAATTCTCTATCTCAGAAATTTCTCTCAACTTTCTCTTGCACTTACTCTGCAATGATCTCTTGTTGGTTTTCTGCATAATTGCACATTCCACAGCCACTGATCTTCATCTTGAACTGATTCTGAAGATCTTCTCAAAGCTTTCAAAGTGGCCATTATTGTGGTCCCATTCATTTAATCATGTTTGCTGGCGTGGTGGGATGTTACATACAAACAAATGCAGGTTATGCACAGTGAATTCAGTTGGAGCTTTTTGAGATATCATTTTGCTGTGTTCATTTTGTCTTATGTATTGAAGGTATGCTGTCATAGAATCCGATGCTCTATGGCTCAGAGTGTATATGTTTTTGCTTGCATTAAGTGTTGAAAGAAATTGGGAGGAGTTGTTTGTTGTAGTTTCTATAAGGATGTTTTCTTAGTACTGTTTGCCAATATTTTTACCATAATCAGATGGTGCTTATGATTGTGTGAAGTTTGATCCTGGAATAATTTTTTTCCTTCCCTATTTTATTTGCTGAGATTAAATTATCTAGTCAGATGTTGTTGCTGTGCATCATTTGGTCTAGTTACTGAGAACTGGCAGCCTTCTTCTAAATTATCTAGTCAGATCTTGTTGCTGTGCATAATGAAATTTAAATGTAAATTAAAAAAAAGCATTAAATTCTTAAATAGTGAAGACATTAATTCTCTGTATTACATCATACTAACACACTGGCAATTCTCCAAAATCATGATATAAAAGCTGATTAGTTTTCAGGGGAAGGATGAAAGAACAAAACACCATTATTAGATGCATAACTACTCTGTTGAGTGAATTTTATACTCACTCTTTAAATATTTTTAGCTTAATATTTTGTATGTTTGAGAAATTTCAGTATTGAATGATGTGTTTTTGTTATTTGTGTATGTTTAATTGAAATGTAAAGATGTTGGTCTTTAAAGTGAAAAAATTGGTGAATTTTGGAAGCTTGAGACAGAAAGTAAGGGCCTCAGCGCCAGAACCATACGGCTGCAACGCCTGTAATGAGCAATTGGAGCACCTCAGGCAGAAAGCAAGAGCTGTAGCGCCAATCTCCTAGCGCCTCAGCGCTATATTTGGTTTGTCATCAGCGTAAGCACAGAAAGGCAGCGCCTCAGTGCTTCACTCCAAGCGCCTTAGTCCGCGCGCGCACCAGTTCAACTCCTAGAAGCTCAGCGCCCCAGCTCCTTCAGTATAGCGCAGCAACACCCGTGATCTTCAAATGCAAGGGCTGCAGCGCCCTTAACCAAGAGCTGAAGCCCTGGATTGCTTCCTTAAGGCCGTGACGATTGTCATTTCATTGAGGAAGAGGAAATGAAATAGACATAATTGTAAAATGCTTTTTTTTTGGATAAAAACATAATTGTAAAATGTTACAAGTGTTAACAAAAACTTATTATCTTAGAGAAAACAGGAGAGAAATTCACACAACTGGTCGCGTACCCATTTGCTCTACTTTTACATGAAACAAGAAAATTTTGACAAAACATAAATAAGGCTACCATATAACAATCGAGAAAAGAGAAGAATGAAGATTGCAACTTGAGGTTTGCTTCCCTAGATGCTTTTTTCGATTTCAACAAACAAGCCACATTAGAAACAGGTATAAGAGAGATTAGAGAACAAACAAAAGGAATCAAAGATGATGCAAATGCACGAATATGAAAATTTGCCTGCTTTCTGTATGTAAGTCAATAGCATCCACTTGCAGCAGAACTACTGAGCAAATTCGACAATTACCCACGTTAGAAAAAAAGGTATAATAGAGATCAGATAACAAACAAAATGCATTAAAGATAATGCACATGCACAACAATTAGAAAATTTGTCAGGTTATAGTATGCATGCAAACAGCAACACCCACTAGCAGCAGAAGTACTAGGCAAATCAAGTAAGCACTTCAAGTCAATTTTAAGTCACAAATTTTGAACTTCGTTAAAACGTATGATTCTTGGACGGTTCAAATTTAGCTGCTGTAAACTGAGTTATGAAGAATCAAATTCGAATCCTATGAAATATCAAAATCAGAAGGTTGAAAGAGAAAGTTCTAAGATGCACTGACACATTACTTCATTTGTTTGATGCAAATTCCATGACTCGTGCTCTACAATTATATTTTTTATATCAAGGTGAATTATTTATCAATACAAGACAGAAGTTATTTTCTGATCCATACTAATTTATTACTTCATTTGTTTGATGCAAATTCCATGACTCGTGCTCTACAATTATATTTTTTATATCAAGGTGAATTATTTATCAATACAAGACAGAAGTTATTTTCTGATCCATACTAATTTCTTCTTCTCTTTTCTGTACCAAATTTTATAGAATACAACAAAAGAGAACTGCCCGAGCAGGTTAATGGCTTGTAAGGATACCACTTGTGTTTTATTTTTAAATATGGAGCAGGAATACAGTTTAAACACATTGGGTTGCAAAAGTTGAAGTAAGCAGAGGTTAGTGTACCAGCAATACCGATACTCTTATTCATACAATAGCAGAGTGAAAAAAAAATTATAAAATCAATCATCAGAATATATACCTTTGCTGTCCAACAAGCACGAAATGGCAAAAGGTGAAAACTGTTTCCTGCTGTACCTTGGTCTGGCGTCAACGGCAGAAATTTTCTCTCCTTCGATACTCTGGTTCCATCGATTGATAGTGTGAGAAAGGGAGTAAAAATTTGGGGCTTAGGGTTCCAGCGAGTAAAAATCTTGTGAGAAAGGGATTGCTGTGTTTCGGGGAGTTGAGTTCCAATTGGGATTTGCAGAAGAAACCATTGATCAGAATCTTCACGAATTTGTCTTCTTTCTTCCTCTTCAGCAAACGACGCCATATGGCTCAATGGGATTTTTTTTTTGTTTTAATCAAAACCGTGCCATTTTTACCTTTTGCCACACCAGCAGTTTCCTTATACCATGTTAGCTTGCTCAATCAGCATTTAATGACCATGTTAACACTTAGTGTGCCACATGACAATTTTCGTCCAAGCTCATTAATTGACCCAGATGAAAGATTAAATTAGCAACAAAAACATAATTTGAAGGACTAAATTGGCACAAACAAAAAGTCAAGGATTAAAGTGATATTTTAAAATTTTTTGGAGGATAAAAAATGGATTTTACTCTAATATATATTAGATGTGTAGGTCACTGGCCAAACCACAAATTTTTAAGATTATGTAGCCCATGAAAAGTTTTCATATGGCAAGTAGATTCTTCAAAAAAAAAGAAAAACTTTTTATAGGGAAATCTAAATTTTGAAATAATAAATTTTCAGATGCCAAGAAATCTGATCCTGTCTATGTAATTGTTAAGTATAGGTACAACAAAATCTGATTTCAAACTCTATTCCACTTCTCTTCGGTATAAATGCAATTGATCTCATGCACAACTTTTATTAGCATTCTAAGAGCTATTGTCTGAACTGAAAAAAAAAAAAATGAATAAGCAGTATAGAGGTTCTCAAGCTTGTGCCTTGTGTAGGCACCAGAGGAGGAGAAGATGTCATGCAAATTGCCAATTTGGAGCATTCTTCCCAGCAGAAAGATTTGATGAGTTTCAAAATGCATACAGGCTATTTGGTGTTAGCAATATAATGAAAATTATGGAGTCTGTGGAACCAGAGCAACGAGGAGATTGTGCGGAGTCCATACTTGCAGAGGCTAATATCTGGAGAAATGACCCTGCTGGTTGTCTTGGTTACGTCCACAATCTCTTGTCCCAAATACATTCTAAAGAGTGGGAAAAGGCAACTGTGAACCAACAACTTGCATTTTTCAGAGGAATGGAGAGTTCTTCATCGCTCTCTCTCATCCCTTCACAGAGTGGTTTTGATTCTCAAAGGCCAAGCTCAAAGGAAATGGTAAGATGTTTTGATATCTTTATATTTCTTTTCAAAAACCAAAGGTAGAAAAATAATATATTTAATTATAAAAGATAAATGATCATATATAAAACTGTGTTATTTATTATCCATGACTCATTTTCTTATATATTTAAAATTAATGATTAAATATTGTCACCTCAGCCTAGTGAACACATGGATGAAGAACATTACGAGGGTGGGAGTGTTCAGAGTTCTAAACAAGAAGGAGAATCGTGGTACTTTTCATTTGCGTTACTGCAAAATCTAGTATTTTTGAGAATATTCTTAATACAAGCTTTGTTATTTTTTTAAGGGTTATAAACACATAATTTTATAAACGTAAGTATGCAATCATTTAAGACACTTTTCTTTTTCTTCAATGTTTTGGTAATGAGTTTCATAAAATTTTATGATCACCATGCAGTAGTGTTTCCAAGGCGGATGACAAGGGGAAAAAGATTGTTGATGAGTAAGATGCAAAATCTGAGATCAGCACATCCATGGAATATCACGAAGGAAAGAAATGAGAATATGGATGAGTTCGACAAATTGATAATTTTATTTTTATTTTTAATTTCTATGAAGAATAAAATTCGAATGAAGCTCCAAAATAAGTTCAGATATCTCATTTTTAGGGTTTTTTCGAGTGTTTCTTTTTCCTGGCCATATATGCTTTCAATATGATGCACTTAAGGTTACTAATGAGTTTTATTTTCTTATTATTCTGGGCAATATTATCTTATATACAATTAAGGATTTGTCCTTAAGCTCTCAAAAGAAACACCCATATATTTTGTTTAGTTACGAAAAAAGCACTGTAATGATAAAACATTATTTCCCATTAATTGAAGGACTTCCCTTCACACTGTCAAGGTTGGAGCTAGAGAAATTTGTTAAGAAATTGGATCACCCCCTTATGAAAATGTCAGGAATAACAGAGAAAGACAAATAAGAGAAACAATTCAACAACCCAAGGATTTACGTGTAAAACTCCCAATCCGGAGAAAAACCACGGGTTGTCAAAGGTATAGAGATGAAATCTACTATGTGAAAAATTGTTACAATCACACAGTATTTCAACTCAATGACCCATCATACCTCACAATACACCCAAATACCTCACAGTATTTCTCACTGGTGTATTTACTCACAAGGAGCTCACAAGAACACAAGAAGTGTAACACACTTCTACCCGAAGCCAAGAGCTTCTGCTCTACTCGTTCTTGCTTCTTCTGGCTTGAGGGAGCTGCCTTATAAAGGCTCTCCATGGAACTACCTTCATTAATTTACCCTTCAAGAGTACTTTTTACACATAGGTATGGCTATAAAAGGTAGCTAAAGTGTGCCAATTTATTCTTCCCTTTATTGCATGTAGTGTGAAAGCTTGTCAAGCCATTCAATTGCCACCGAATAGCTATTTTACACAAGTCAAAATGAAGTAGTTGTTGGTACTGTCAAAGCATGGCTTTTACCACCAAATAGCTATTAAGGAAATTTCACTTTGCCTTTCAGACATGCATGTGATTTGAACCTTGAAGAGTGGCTTCATGCATCTATTTCAGATCACTCCCTCAGTTTTTTCAACGTTCCCTGGTTGTCTCTCTTCTGCTATCTTTGCTGTGTAAGAATTATCACGATTTTAACTCTCGTATACAAACTGGTTCATAAAGATATGCTTTACATGTTAAGCAACCATTGTCAGCAGCGGAAGAAATATTTACCTCTTGCCATTGCTCGTTTTGCTCTTCTGAGTTTCTCACGTTCAGAACAGAATACTTTTAGCCTATGCTTGTTTATGTATATTCTGAATGATGGTAAATCAGAATTGTGTGTGTAAGATAGGGTAGGGATCCTGTCCTATTTATAGAGGGCTGCAATAGCTTCCACTATCAGGATAACTACAAATCTATAACCAATTTATTTAAATTTCAAATGAAATTATTCCACGTGTTTATTATCTGATTAAAGACCAAGTCTGATAGTGTGCCACTTTGAGTTAGTTACACAAAACGTGGCTAACATTCTTTAAACGTGGTTAAATGTGGCTAACATGCTGGACCATCTGGCTCGACAGAAACAATTTAATTTTCAACAACAAAGTCATTCCCGGCGTCTCTTCCTTTCATAGAGCTTTAGCCCTGGCCTCTGAATTTTTCCACATTGGCACCTCGCATGGCTCTCCATCCAGATCCAGCACCATTCTTGTTAGCTGGTGCCCTCCTCCTCTGAACTGGTGTAAACTAAATTGTGACGCCTCAGTAAGAAGCAACTCAGGCTTCATAGGCGTAGGTGGTGTTATTAGAGACTACCAAGGAAAATGGATTTCAGGCTTCATGGGAAACATTGGCCATAGTATAGTTAACAAAGGGAAACTCTGGAGCATTAAAAAAGGGCTAGAGCTGCCTATTAGCCTAGATATTCAGTGTCTTATTTTAGAATCGGACTCTCTTATTGCTGTAAATTCCTTACAGCTATCTACTATTTCTAAAACTCACCCATGGAGTACATTAATCGATATGTGCAGGTTGCCAATGAAGAAGTTGCAAGCAGTCCAGATTAAAAACACCTTTAGAGAAGGCAACCAAGTGGCTGATGATTTAGCCAAGAGAGGTCTAACCATGCATGAATATCTATTTATCTTTGATTTAGTTTCGAATTTTATCCTTCCTTTTTTTGGCGCTGATGTAAGGAGAACTTTGTTTCCTAGACTTTGTACTTCGTCTTGATTTGCCTTAATATATTCCAGTTTAACCAAGAAAAAAAAAACATGCACGTGCTTAATCACTCCAATGAATGGACAATTGCTTTTGTTTCTCAATGAATAATGGCAATACTAGTATTTGTGATGGTCTATGGTGCTTCATGCACCCTCACTAATTCAAGCCGCAATAAAAAAATTTTCATAAAAAAAGATAAAGAGGGAAAAGAATTAAACACTTCAATAAAGATATATTGAGCATACTAAAAAGTTAGAGCTCTGAATGGTAAAATATAATGCAGAATATACAAACCAAAGGAATAACAAAGAAATACTTGCAATCATAATCTAAGAGAGTTGTGATTGATAATTTTTCATTGATTCGTTTAATAGATATACTAATGGCAGCCAATTAAATATAGGACTAGGGATTTTTTTTCCTGCAGCATTGCTGATCCTTCATTTCCAGAATATGTGCTCACAGCAATTGGGAACTTCTGTATTTGTTCCATACTTCCATTGCAGTTGGTAACCAATTCAGCACTTCAAGTATAGAGATGGAATTGGATGGTTTTCTTAATTGGAGGAATTTCCATTGCTATACCCAGTGGCCCACTGCTTTGCCTGTGACAATGACCATTGGTTCTCATAAGCTATCTCAGCAGAGGGCCGTCAATTAAATTTGAGCTTTGCATAATGTTTACACAATTAGTGTAAGAAGATGATGTAGGAAGTTTGAGCCTTGTAAACAAAATTGAAGGGGTCGAACGAAGGTTTAATTAAAGTTTTGATAAGTCTAATTAAATTAGAGTACTATTAATGAATAACAAATGTACAAGGTCTTATATTTTATTTTGGTAACGCAAGAATCTTAGTTTGAGACGATGGAGCTAGACTTATCAAATATAGGGTGACTCATGTTGTCGAAGCACCCAATGTTGTAATTTTATGTGGCTCAAGTATCTTATATTTTAAGTTCTTGATACATTATTCTTAAGGTTGAAGAGCACAAGGCTCTCATACTCCAATTAATCCGAATTGAATAATGATACATTCACACGATTACTTTTTACTTTTTTTACATCTCTCCATCTACATATTAGCAACATTTGAGTTTAATAAAAGTATAAAACTAACTAAAACTATACAAAACACTACTAAATTTTCAATTTCACAACTTAAATCAACTTAAATATGTGCTAAACTTCTGTGAAAAAGAATAGTGTTGCTTATACAATAATAAATTTTTCACACTATCTCGTAATGTATACACATGACAATATTTAATTTAATTAAACCTACATAAATTTGTCCTTTGACCTTTGTCTATTTTTTATTTTTAACAATTCAAATTTTACATGCTAATCATATAAGCAGCAGTTCTCTTTCAAAAAGGTTTCAAAGCATGATTTTCCATCCCAAATCCCAAAGTCAGTTCGGTGACGTGGCATAAAAGGTGAATCTCAACATTTTCTCTTCCAATTCTTTCTCTCCGTTCGTCTTTCAAGTGTAAGCGCCAACTCCAGGACTTCCCATTGCTTTCTTTTGGTCATACTCGAAGAAACCACCCACCCCTTATCAAGTGTGAAAAGAACCCAAGAAATCACATGGGAAAGCAAAGGAGTTCAAATTTCTTTCCCTCTGGATTTTGTCTTTTAGTTTTTTTAATCCTCTCTCTTCTGCATGAACCGTTTGTAGTTTCACTTCTTTGTACTATTCTTCACACAAAAGGATTCAAAAATCATCCGTTACATTACAATTTTGTTCCAGCTTATCTCACTCCCCTTATCAGTGGTTTAGCTTTTAGCCAAACCCAAAATCGTGGTCCACAAATAGGGTTTTCAACTTTAGTGGCCTTGCCCTTTTGTAGAATTGAGCCGGGGGCGGCCGGGGGGAGGGGGTGTTTTGTATATATGTACGTTGATTACATCTAAATCATATAAAAGGCCAAAGAGTTTACAAAGGGAAAGGAAAAAGAGTTTAGTTTTTGCAGGTGCACTTCCTCGGGGATGTCGAAAATGGATATGGGAGGTGCTGGACCTGGTGGGTCAGGAGATGAACAAGAAGCTTCGAGCTCTCACAAGAGGAAAAAGTCCAGTAAGCGTCACACTGAAGAACAGATAAAAGAACTTGAAAAGTAAGATGATCACCGTTGCTTGTAGACTTTCTTTTGTTTTTGAGGTTCTCCCATGGTTTACTTATTGCACAGAGTGAGACTAACGATGTGTTTATCAAGTTCAATTTGAAGTAGAAGCTAATTCACAACCCCATTTGGGGTTTATCACGTTCAATTCACAAACCTTTTTCGATTTATCAAATTCAATTGATTTCTATTCCTTCCCTTTGTTAGGCTAGATATCTTTCTTTAATCGCATAGAAAATTTCTTTGCTTGCATCTTTTTTTTTTTTTTTGATTAATACCACGAATATCTTTACTTTACTTGCATCTGGTTTCATCATTTTAAAGAAACATTTTTGGTGCTGAAATTCTTTTTAATTGATCATTTATTGTGGGGTTATTCATGTATTTTTTTTTTTCAGATCTCATATCTGATATTTTTGGGGGCCGAACAAGCTCTGATTTGTAGTTGATATAAAGAACTGTATACTTGCCTATGATGTTTCTACTCTCTTCATTAGTAAATGGGTGGGTCCCCTTTTGTTTGCCTATTGATTCTAGATTTTTATTTTCCATGTATGCCTTGAATATATATGATGTGTTTGAATTGAATTGTTGTCCCAATCCTTTACATTGAATTGTTGTGCTTTTATGTTTCAAGTATTGATCTCTTTATAAATTAACAGATTTCATATTCTCCCTACTAATGGAATGGAAGTTTGATTTTTTAGTTATATTTTGTTTTCCGATCCATTTTTTTTCACCAAATTAGGGCAATAAATGATTGATAATGGTATATTGTTTGGAAAGTGTGATTAAAGAGTAAATCCTAATATTCTATCATTAATCATTCATGTTTATTATCCCATTTCTCTTATATGTTTTAACATACTGAATTAAACTTCAAGAAAGAGACATGTTCATGTTAGACACGTATTAGAACCAACACTTCAAAGCACTCCAATACTGCTAAACATTACTCTTTGGAATAAAAGTATTTGAACTTTAATATTTACTACTTTTTAGAAGTTTTTTAAACATGTTTAAGCACCAAAAATTGAATATCTTTTAGATTTATTTTCATGTACTTGATTATTGATGCTTTGGCACTAACATATGTGTGTTTGTGTGTGTATCACTTTCTATTTTTGTATTTGACATTGCTTCATCCCTCTTCATGCTTTTGTCTTAGCTAATTGGGATTTTCACTATTGAAATGAAGGTTTTTCGTGGAATGCCCACATCCAGATAGAAATCAACAGCGCCAATTAGGCAGGATTTTAGGGCTTGAGCAGTATCAAATAAAGTTTTGGTTTCAGAATAAGAGGACTCATGCAAAGGTGAACTGCTTCTCTTTTTGTTACTTGATTCATGAATATATTATTTTCCATGCCTGGCTAAGTAATGCTAACCATCTTATATTTATGCAATCCTTAGGCTCAAAATGAGAGATCAAAGAACTCTGTTCTTCGGGCTCAGAATGAAAATATCAATACTGAAAACCTTGCTATTAAAGAGGTACTGAAGTGTCTAAAATGTAAATCTTGTGCGGGTCCAGCTTTTGCAGAAAATGGACAAGAGCAGACTCTGCAAAATCTGCAGCAGGAAAATGCCCTACTAAAAGAAGAGGTAGTTCATTAGTTTTATTGATTCTCTTTTGAAGCCTCAACTTCTCCTTCTCACTTTGTCTTTTGATGTGAATAATTATTTGGTTAGTTTTTTAACAAAAGACTAGGATGGTTAATTTTAATTGATGTTTATATGTGAATTGCTTTTCAGCATGAGAAAGTATGTAGCCTTCTTTCAACGTACACTGGGAAACCCATATCAGAACTTGTGGCGCTGGCTTCTGCCCTAGGATCTTCATTGCATCTACTGCCAGGAAGTTCCCCAAATGATGGGATTGGAAGTTCTGGTCTTGATCTCAATTTTGGTTTAGGTCCTGCAATTTCTGACAATAATATGTTGCATTACTGTATGAGAGAGATTACAGATATGGAAAGGGAAGTAATGTCAGAGACTGCTACTAGTGCTATGAAAGAACTAGTTAGGCTTTTGCGTGCTGATGAGATCTTATGGGTCAAGTCTACAGTTGACGGGAGATTAGTTCTTCGTCGCGACATCTATGAAAAAATATTTCCTAATACTTATCACTTCAAAAGTTCTAGTGCATATTTAGAATCGTCAAAAGACTCACGAATAGTGAGCATGAGCAGAATGCAATTGGTTGACATGTTTTTAGATTCGGTTAGTACTTAAAACTATTGTCTTTTGTCAATTATTTCCTCCACTGTCTTTAATTACTGCACTAATTATCTGTATTGTGATAAAGTATATGCATAACAGTATGATACTTATCTTCTCAGGATAAATGGGTTGATCTTTTTCCAACAATTGTTACAAAAGCAAAAACAATCCAGGTACTTCAAGGTGGTTTGCCAGGAAACCGTGATGGGGCCTTGCAGCTGGTATGTAGCCATGTAAAACTTGCTTTATGTAAGTTTCTTTGCTATTTTTTTTTTTTTTTTTTTATATGGTGACAAATGAACACTCTTTGTTTAGATGCATGTACAAATTCACATTCTTTCTCCCTTGGTGCCACCTCGGGATTTTTTCTTCCTTCGCTATTGCCAACAAATTGAGTCTGGCATATGGGTGATCATGGATGTGTCAATTGATGATTTGAGAGAGAATACCTCCCGTCCTCGCTTTTGGAAGCTTCCTTCTGGCTGCATGATTCAAGAAATGCCAAATGGGACCTCCATGGTTAGTATATAACTACATTTTAAAATTGGATGGACTGACAAATGTGCTACTATTTAGGTCAAAATGGCAGGAATGATCCAGAAACAAACAATTATATGCTTATAAAAAAGTTCAAAAGGAAGAATACATGTCAATTTATTCAAGAGCAGGATCACCTTTTCTCAAAGTACTCAATCCCACTTTTACTCCTACATTTTTCTAACAAGATTCACGGATACATGTGTTTCAATAAGATCAAACTGCCAGACATGTACCTGACTGGACAAATTTGTTAAATATAAAAATATTTATCTGATATGGAAACATTAACTAAATTTCCCAAAACTTCTCCTTCTAGGTAATTATGAGCCTACTTATGTCACATGACTACTAAATCCCTGGCAAAGTATTTTTTGGCATGAACCTATGGGTCTAGATTGGAAGTTGAATCATGAGAATTTCTGCTTTAACATGAATGATAATCATAGTTTGATGAAATAATGATACTGCATTTTAACTCTGTTGCTGTTTAATATATTTCATTTGCACCAAAAAAAGAAGAAGAAAA
This sequence comes from Cercis canadensis, assembly GCA_003255065.1. NCBI lineage: Eukaryota > Viridiplantae > Streptophyta > Magnoliopsida > Fabales > Fabaceae > Cercis > Cercis canadensis. The sequence continues at coordinate 408,018 of QAOA01000112.1, forward strand.
CATGAAATAATGATAGTCTCCTCCACTGTTTGTAAGATAGTCAATTCTCACATACTTTACGCTATTTTAATGTTCTTATCATGCTAATGATAACTGAAATAAAGTAATACTTTTGTTTTGATATTATATTCTCTCTTCTAATAGGTTACGTGGGTTGAACATGTGGAAGTGGATGAGAAAACCCAAACTCACGGGCTATACAGGGGTCTTGGTAGCAATATTGCTTATGGAGCCGAAAGATGGGTTATAACACTTCAAAGAATGTGTGAGAGATTTGAATACTCCTTTGGTGAAAGTAGACCCAGTCAAGAAGCTTTGGGAGGTTACTCTTCATCATTTTTACTCCAATTCCTGTTGCTTATTCATTTATTTGGCCTCTCATTTGTACATATTTATAGCTAAGTCTATGTTTTCCATTTTTCAGTGATCAGTTTACCTGAAGGTAGGAGGAGCATCTTGAAGCTGGCTCATCGGATGGTTAAGAACTTTTGTGAAATGCTAAACATGTCAAGTAAGCTGGACTTCCCTCATTCTGAGGCGAAGTGTAGTCATGGAGTTCAGGTCTCTATTTACAAAAACACAGGACCAGGCAAACCAGGTGGCGTGATTGTCAGTATGGCTACCTCCCTTTGGCTTCCTCTCCCTTATCAGAGTGTTTTTGACTTCCTCACAGATAAGGAAAAACGAGCTCAGGTTCACAAGCTTAATAATCTCATTTCATGGGAATATTTTTTTATCAGTAAATATTAACTTGTTAGGGCATAATCATCGACGTTTACTTCTGCCAGTGGGATGTTCTAAGCAACGGATTCCCGGCGCATGAGATTGCACACATCTCAAATGGAACTCATCCTGGGAACTGTACATCAATTATTCAGGTAGTTGGAAGTCCTCTTCTCCTTTTCTAGTTCTATGTATCAATTATGTAGAAGTATATTACTTTCAGTTGAGTTGCGGTTATTCTATTTGTCTGTCTGTATCAAAGAGATTTGAATAGATAGGTTCATTTACTGCATTATTGTTAGTGTTGGAGACAGAAACAATACACATATTTAATCTTTTTTCCATAAAGAATGAAAAATAAAATGGAAAGGAAAGGAGAAAAACTTCAGATGCTTAAACATTTGAAAATTTGTTTAAACTAGATAAATATTCAAAATTACTATGAGTGGTATTTGAATGTGTAAATATATTGGATATAGCACTTCAGAGTTATCACATGATAAAATTAAACTGATTGAGATCATGCACTAGCATGAATTCAAATGTCATCTTTGCTCTCCAAAAAGATATTACTTCAATTGGGTATTTAATTCATTATTGAAATATAAAAACGCATTTCTGAGTCATTTTAGATCAATAAAAACGATTTGATTGAAAATTTATGCTCTCAAAATGACATAGTTTTTATGCCTACAATTATTTTAAATGTCTTTTTCTGTATATATCCTAAATATATTATTGTCATTTCAAATAAACTTGTTTAAGCTCATTTCAATTTTGCATGTGGAACAGCCTTTTAATCTTTCGGAGATCAATTTATTGATTCTTCAAGAGACTTGTATAGACCTCTTGGGATCTTTGATTGTTTATGCTCCCATTGATATGTCAACTCTAAATGTGGCTATAAGAGGAGAAGACTCTTCAAATGTGCCAATTCTTGCATCCGGATTTCTTATCTCCAAAGATGGCAAACCTAACACAGTGGCTGGAGCATCTAGCAGCAGAAATGTTGGTAGATCAGGTGGGTCACTGCTGACAGCAGCTTTCCAAATATTGATTTCAAGTTCATTGTCTAGAAAGGAATTAAACATGGAGTTAGTCACAGCTGTCAATGCACTTCTATGCTCGACAGTCGAAAAAATAAAGGTTGCCTTGAATTGTTCTCGATTGGATTAACCTTTATGGCTTTGTATTCTTGCTGTCTGCTACCCTTATAATCGTTTGTAGTTATTGGAACATTTATATAATAACATAATAGAAAAATGAGACAAATTGCAGTGAGACAATTGCCTGATGTTTCATTTTTCTACTCTAGGTTTTGAAGAGATTTCTTTGTATTGCTGTTCCCTATTTATGAGCAACAGATGTTGCCCTGATCCAAGTACTGATGCCAATGGTAATATATTGCTTGATGATATCTTTTGTGTTGATAAGTTATATAAGCTCTTTCCAACAATAGAGACGTAGAAGTTACCCTACCTTTTCATTTTTCAGCTAAGTTATCGTCATTTGAGTTCTTATATATGTTCTTTCCTTATCTTAGGTTTTTTTTTTTTTTTTAAAAAAAAAATTGAAAACAAGAAAAATGGGAACCAAAGATACAGTTTTTGCTACAATTTTCCTTACAGCAGAATGTTGAGGATCTACTTAAATTAGATGTAAGAACTAAAGACTTACACCCTTGAATAACTTCTTTTAGAAAGTGACCAATTATTAAATCATGCGATATTGTGATATTGTCAAATTTTACAAAAATTCCTAATACCTAATCTGATTAATGAGATTTACTTATATTTTAAAATCATATTATCCGTTAAAATAAGATAGCCAATTAATTCTCAGTCTTTATGACATTTTATGAGCATTGATCTATATCATAAAAACTTTCAATTCAGTGGTTGGATTGCGATAAAATTTATATTCGAAAATAATTTATTCAAGAGTTTAAGTGTGACAAGCCTTACATATGGTGTAAGTGAATCCTTACTCATTTGTCTTAAATTTTTGGTCCATTTGTAAATTCATCTTTTCCTATTTGTACTCAATAACTTTGTAAAGTAATATGTGTAATTTGGATTTGTTTGGCATGAATATGAATTAGCGTAATATCTCTCACTATAGGGTTTTGAAAAACAGGGAGAACATGTTTTGCCCATGTAACAAACCTACACTTGAGAAAGTTGTTACAAGAGAACCTAGCAATTCAAAGGCTAAGTTATGAGGAACTGGGGTCTTCTATACTCAACTTCAAAAGATTACAGCGATGGATATAATTCTAAACAAGCAAGTCATACACATCGATTTTGAAAACAAATTGAGGTAGCACAAAATGAATGCTTCAAATTATTTCTGAAGAGTTGTATCTTGCTCATACTCAATGAGTTGCTAAGGACAAAATGAGGTACTGTTCTTAACCAGTATGCAAATAACTCTTTCAAATTATATTTGCTGACTTGCATCTAGCTCATAATCTGAAAAGTTCTTAACCTGTATGCTAATCTGTCACTCATTATTTGAAGTTTTTCAACCGATCTTTCTGATCCATATGCAATATAGATACAAAAGAGATCTCTATTTAGAAAGTGAATTTCAGTTATACCATCCACTTCCACATGTTGAACCAAAGTAACCTATGATATCTAAACATACAATCTTGTAACAAAAGTACTATAATTCAGTTATAATCAGAAATTTTAGAACATTTGAATTGCATACAGCTTGTGAAAGTTGGCTATCTTCCAAACAATTGAGGTTCTTTCAGTTTCAGTATTTTATAAATCCAGTTTTATGAAGGTAGTTACTAACCTCAGAAGAGACATCGGGCATTTATCATGGATAGCTCATCCAGTAATGTGTGGCTAGAATTTGGACTTGCAGGTGCCGCAGAACTCCGCCTATGATCAGTAGCTTTAATTATCTTGAGAAGATAAGTGAATTTGGACTTGCAGATGTGAATATTAAAAAATTAATTGATTAATCACACATGTTCCCTTTTTGATAAATCATAATTTGTTAATCACTAATACAAGTACGCAGCCTGCATATCAATCATACTTTACTCAAGTGCATGAAATAGTCTTGGTCAATTGTACTCCTTTCCTTTACTCCATTTCTCTGATTGATTCATTTCCTTTGATTGTAGTTTTAGCATTGAACTTGTTCCATTTAAACTCTGGCATTTTCATGTTAGCCTATCTTTGTGTAGGTCAAATCAGACATCATGTGTTTCTAACAATGTTTTAAAAACCGGACCGGACCGAGCGGTCCGGCCGGTTCGACCGGTGCCCGGTAAGAAAACCGGTTCGGTTTATACCTTTAAACCGTTATAGCGATTAAACCACTTAAAACTGAAGAGAACCGCCCGAACCGGTCTAGTTTTGAAAAACCAGACGGCTTGCAGAATTTGTCAATTGCAAGGGAAATTACTCATGGGGGGATTCGAACACCACACTATACCTTCAAAAGTGTCATTTTCTGCCACTAGGACATACCAACTTTTAAGTAAATTATCACATATAAATATATTTATTAACAAAATAGTTAAAAAATTAATTTTTTTTCTTTTCAAATTATTATGATAAGTCAAGACTTGTATTTATTGTTGTACAAAATTTATTTATTAAATATTTAATAGATTTATTTAATATTAAATATTAAAATATGTAAAAATTATAACACATAGTCACACAGTACACATGCTTTATATGTTCTGATTATCTAATTTTTTTTTTATTTTAAAAATTGTGAACTTGTAAGAAATGTTAGCTATTAAAACAATCTAATTTTTTTATAGCTCACCATTTTAAATTAAATGAATATAGATTAGGTTTTTATATATTTTGATTTTTAGTTATTTGAATATTTAAATTTGAGACTTTCACTTATGAATTAAATTTAATGATTTGTGATTCATCTTGTATGTTTTATTTTTTGTTAATCTTTAAGTTTAGAAAAAGCTTCGATTCAACCGGTCCGACCGCCCGGTCCAACCGGTCCGACCAGTATTTTTTGTCAAAACGGTTCGTTCACCAGTTTGATTTTTAAAACATTGGTTTCTAAGAATAAAGATTTTTTTTATGGTTGTTTAAATAGGGTATTAGAGCATGTTTTACTTTCTCTACTCCTCACTTGAAATTCAGTAAGCTTTGTGAATTAGTTTTTCGGATTTATGGGTTATTCAGAATTTTCTCCCTTTCGTTGACCAAAATATGTATATGTATAATTTTATATATTTACTCTTTTCCAATGGTTAAAATCCTCGATTCTTTGTTTGCTTTCTCTCTCTTCTCTCTCGTAAAACCCTAGTGCATCACCAAGGTGTCACCTTGGAACTTTATGTGATGTGGTGCATAAGGAGTGGGAATTCATGGCACAGATGGAGCACCTAAAGTTGATTAGAAAAGTCAATAATGTCTATTTTTGGCAAAAAAGTACACTTTTTCAAGTGAAAATGGCCTTCTGAGCAAAATGCACCTCTCGCATCGTGTGATTTTAGCCAAATACCATCGTTTTATGGGTCAAAACAGCATTTTCTCGTTTTTATCGTAAATTTAGGGTTATTTTCACAATTTTTATTATGTATGGACCTTTTCATAATTTTTGTTATTTACTGCATTTAAGGTTCAGCTTTATATGCCTTTATACAACTTTTTGAGAGATAGATTTGATTGAATAAACAGTTTGAGAATTTTCTCAATTCTTAGCTTTAACCTCTTGGTATTCTAAGAAATCTATGAGTTGTTGAATTTTGTACCATTCCTTCACGTACGCTGCATCATTTTGTTTCTCACTGCTGCAGCCAGCAGCTTCCATTCTCATCATTTTTTCAGAAATTTCATGAACACAGTCACACACAAATCTTATATGTGGTAGAATCTCAATTTGTAAACAAAATTTAACTAGAACCATCTAAATTTATTTTTCAGTTCACAAAACGTTTGTGAACAAAATTGTATATATCATTACTTTTCTAAATTTATAATGGAAGAATATATAATTAGATGTGAAATATTGTGCAACCATATGTCCTGTTTTGACTTCAATGAGCTTGCTACTGTATTTCTCGATGAAATATTACCATTCCCGTAAAAAATATATGCCAAAGAGAAATATTCAAAGTAATCATTATAAACAAACCTTCGAAAGGAAAATTAGCCGTAGCACCATAACGACCAAATAGTGAAGACACATCTATTCGAAAGATACACTAGAAAAAATGAAATATCATGCCAATAGACATGGTGCAATCTCTGTCTACTTGAAATTTCAAACAATTACTAGGGCATCAAAAACTATATTCATATAGTGTCTAAGTATGACAGCAAGGATTCATAGCGAAAAGCTTAATCCGAACCAGAAAAATGAAAAGCAGCCTTTATTTTCTTAACTTTCAAGGCTAAAAGGTTTTTTACTTCAGCCACTGACTCCATGTTTAATTGCTCAATCTCTGATGAGTTGCAAACTAATATTTGGATAGCCGCAGTAAGCAGTGACCCACCGGATCTACCATTGTTTTGGCTGCTAGATGCTCCAGCCACTGTGTTAGATCGGCTATCACTAGAGATGACAAATCCCGATGGAAGAATTTGCACATTTGAAGAGTCTTCTCCTCTTAAAGCCACTCTTAAGGACGATAAATCAATTGGAGCATAAACAACTAAAGATTTCAAGCGGTCTACATAGGTTTCTTGAAGAATCAGTAGATTCCTCTCTGTAGGGGAGAAAGGCTATGGCACATGAACGAATAAAATAAATTTAAGTAAGTTTCTTTGAAACAACAAGAATATATTCACAACATTTAATCATTACAATGGTTGCAAAATGATTTCCCAACACTTACGAAAATTCAGTAAATGATCTTTTGTCTCTTATTTATATGTTTTTTGGAAAACAGTCAAATTAAAAGATTAACTGCAACTGAAGAGAAAATCTTACTAACTAAAAGTTCTATATTATTGAAACATACAATTAGAAAAGGAGATCAAGGCAAATACCCGGATAATTGACGTACAGTTGCCAAGATGATTTTCATTTGAAATGCGTGCAATCTCACTGACAGGATTTCCATTGGAAAGAATATCCCACTGCCGAAGTAAATTGTGCATAATTAAGCTCTAAAAAGTTTATATAAAGTAATAAATAAAAGAAATATTCCAATGACATCATAGTTAAGCTTGTGAACCTGAAATCTTCTTTTCCCATCTCTGAAGAAGTCAAATAGATTGTGAGGAGGAAGGGGAAGCCAAAGGGAGGTAGCAGCTGTGACAATTATGCCAACTGGCTGTCCTGGTTCTTTGTTTTGGCGAACAGTGACCTGAACCCTACTATTACTCTTATTCACCTCAGATAATCGTGGAACGTCCACCTTATCTGACATGTTTAGAATTCCACAAAAGCTTTTAACCATTCGATGAGCAAGCTTCATGGTGCTCCTTCTTCCTTCAGGGGAACTGAACACTGAACAATGGACAACATAGACTTAGCAAATAAATGAATAAGCGCGTTGGAGTAAAGATAATGAAAACTAACCTCCTTCAGCTTCATGACTAGGTACACTTTCAGAAAAAGGGTATGCAAATCTTTCACACGTTATCTGAAGTATTTCAACCCATCGTTCTGCTCCGTATAAAACACTGCTACGAATGATGTCTCTATATAGCGAGTGAGTTTGGGTTTTAACATCAACCTCAACATGTTCAACCCATGTAACCTGTAAAATTAAAGCATATAACTTGTGGTGTTCTATCAAAACCAAATTACTTTAATTCAGTTGCAATTAGCATTATTACAACATTGAAATTGGGCAGGGTGAGTGAGAATTGGCTACATTACAAACAATTGTAGACTGTTTCATGACTTTTTGAAAATTATAATTATCATTGATAGAAAATTCTCACGATAGCTCCATGATCTCAAAATGAATTGGCAATGTCCTTTTATACTTTCCTAAAAGTTTAATAAGAGATGAATTGTTTCTGGACCATGTAAGGTATTTTGATCATACTAGAAATATGTGTATTCATAAATAATGTTTCAGAAAATTAGTTACAAACCTCAGAGAAGCCATTGGGCAATTCACGAATCACACATCCAGAAGGACGCTTCCAAGAGAGAGGATGGGAGGTCCTCACCTTCAAATAATCAAATGACACATCCACTATTACCCAAATCCTAGGCTCAACTTCCTCACAATGGCGCAGAAATATGAATTCTCGAGGTGGCACCAAAGGGGAAAGATTGTGCATTTGTTCATACATCTGAATAAAAGTTGTTGACTTGTCACAAAATCAATAAATATAGCAAAGAAACTTATGTAAAGCAAGGTTTGCATGGCCACGTACCAACTGTAGGGCTCCCTTGCGGTTTCCTAAACCACTTTCAAGTACTTTGATTGTTTTTGCTTTTGTAAGAATTGTTGGGAAAATATCAACCCATTTATCCTAAAAAAAACAAGTATCATAGTGTTATAATTATAGATGATCAATATAGATAAGCATCGTACAATTGTTTTTAGCTTTTGTAATATAAATAAATAATGAAATAGTTAAAGGCAAAGGCGTAAATAATCAACAAAATAAACAAGAGTTATAATTGCTAACCGAATCTAAAAATATGTCAATTAATTGCGCTCTGCTCATGCTCACTATTCGTGAATCTTTTGACGATTCTACATGTGCACTTGAACTTTTGATGTGATTAATCGTAGGAAAAAGCTTTCCATAGATGTCACAATTAAGAAAGAATCTCCCATCAGCAGCAGACTTAACCCATAAGGGCTCATTAATACGCAAAAGCTTAACTAATTCTTCCATAGCGCTGGTAGCAGTCTTCAACATTATTGTCTTTTCCATATCTGTGATTCCTCCCATTTGATGGGGAATCATACTGTTATCAGATCGTGCAGGAAATGATCCAAAATCATGATCAAGAACAGGGCTTCGGATCTCATTGTTTAGGGAACCTCCTGGTAATAGATCCAATGAAAATCCATTGGCAGAAGCCTGTGGCTTACTAGAGTACCTTGCAAGAAGGTTTGATAATATTTCATGCTGAAAAACAATTCATAAATAGACATCAATAAATATGGACCATCCAACTCATTTACCAATAAAGTAAAATGAACCATCCAACCCTTTTGTTAGTAAGGAAATCAAATAATGATTGACATAAAAAAAAACAATGCAAGAATGAGATGTTGAGGCTTGTAAATGAGAATTAATTGAACTAGCTATAACTAGCCTCTTCTTTTAGTTGAATGTTTTCCAGCTGCAGCCTTTGCTGAGTTTGTTTGTTCTCTTCTTCCCTAAATTGTCGAGCTCCAATAGATTGGCAAATTACATTCTTCAGTGCATCTATAATTTCAAGGTTTCCAGTGCGGATCCTTTCATTCTCATCCCAAAGAATAGTGTTATCTGCTCTCTTATTTTGAGCCTGAAGATTGCATACGGATATAAAATGATCAACATTACACAGTGAGGCATGTGATTGAATTAAGTGCCAGAGTAAGGAATGTATACTACCTCCATTCGACTCTTCTTATTATGAAACCACAACGTTATTTGTTGTGGGTCGAGCTCAAGGTCCCTGCCCAATTGACGACGCTGGTTTTCATTCGGATTTGGGCACTCCTTGAAAAATCTTCATTTATAAAATGAAAATCCCAATTAGCTATGAAATAATTAAATATGCACAAAGATGAAGCAAATATCATATATAAAACCAAAAATAATGCATATAAGCTTTAAAGCATATATATATAGACACAGATTCAAGATATAGGACATGAGGTACAAAGAGATGCAACAACACCACAGAATCCAAAATAGCATGTTTTTTTTTTTTTATTTTTATTTTTAGCCTAAAAGGTTCATCAATTAGCTTCAACTATATATGATTATCTAATAGTTTCATATCCTTCATCCATATGGCAGAATTTTCCTTCTAGGCAAGCAAATTAAATCCTGTAAAATAAAAAATAAATAAAGAAAAAAGGGCAACCAGGGATCTTACGCTTCAAGTCCTTGAATCTGTTTGGCACTGAGACAATTGTAGGACTTGTCTCCCATTTCAGACTTAGGAGCTTTCTGTTCATCCCCTGACCCACCAGCACCTCCAACTGCAAAATCCCTACCCATTTTCAACCACCCCAAGGAAATGCACCAGCAAAGTTTATAGCTTTTTCTTTTCCCTTCTTTTCTATCTGGGTTTTGTGTATTCTTTTGGTCTTTATATAATAAATGTATGTAGCCTCCGTGTGTCAATTCAAATACAATGAAGAATATCAAAGTCAGCACAAAATCTGATTACCTGAATTTGGGTTCTATGTATCAAGGTTATTGGGAAAGTTTAATCTTATCTACATAAAGATAAGGTATAGGTGAAAATACGGGGAATCTGGTAAGGTGTGTAGGAAGGATACCATGTGTGGGAAAATATAATTTGAGAAAATATACAAAACTGTACACAGCTCAGTTAGAAAGGAGTTGCGTAGCTTTTCTCACTGCTGTAAAGTTGTGGTGGTTTTATCTTTTATGCCAAATCTGCTAACTGACTTCAATTTGCGACCCCTTTTATTACACTTGGACCCAAAGTATGAGTAAGGATTTAAATTAAAATTAAATAAAAGGTATATCTTATTATCTTTGTCTTAATATAATGGTTAATGCATCCTACCTTTCTTCTTTCCAATATTACTTTTAAACAAATAAATGGAAATCAACAGGCGGTTTTTGATGATTTTTCAACTCATGGTTTTGCTGTTAAGGACCTGAAGACCACGAGGAATTTAAAATTTATAGGGAATTCATCAAGGTCTCTCGTTCAAACTTGACAACTTGCAAATTCTCAAGTTTATTTAGTTCTACTCTTTCCATAATGTGTGTGTGTCTATGTACACAGACACACTCTAAAGGAAGAAATCCTTGGTGTACCATCCTATCCACACGGTGAGCTATCACAAAATTATTTCCCTCTTTATTTTTTTCTCATTTCGTGCAATTTGGTTTATACACTTCAACACATAGTCATCAAACCACTAAGCCTTCCTTCCTAACTGCTTGAAAAATCTGTTTACAACTATATTGTCAATTATGTCTAAAAAATTAAAAGGTTAAATAATAAAGTAAATATCTTTAATTTTTTTTTAAAAAAAATACAGATCTAAAAACTCAAAGCAATTCACATGTCAACATTTTCATCTGTCTAATTATCTGTTTACATTTGTAATTTCCATATTTAATAAATATATCAGGATAACAACCTGTACTAAATTTCATATTTCCTGATGCCAACTGTTTCTCAAAACTCAAAACGAGGATAATTCATTGAAGAGATTTCCCAATATATATATGACTGTTAATTTATAATTTTAATGGTGATAATGGTATCATTAATTGGGACTAGAATTCACATTATATAGGAGATATTCTTGGGTCTCATCATTAGCTCTCTCTCTAACTTTCGTGGTAGAAGATATCCGTGCAAGCCCGTGTGAGATAACATATTTGTTAAAACGGGATAATTCTTTGAAGAGATTTCCCAATATATATATATGACTGTTAATTTATAATTTTAATGGTGATAATGGTATCATTAATTGGGACTAGAATTCACATTATATAGGGGATTTCCTTGGGTCTTATTATTAGCTCTCTCTCTAACTTTCACAGTAGAAGATATCAGTGCAAGCCCGTGTGGTATAACATATCTAGGTAAGCATCAACTTAAGCTTGTGAGTCTTGGGCTAATCGAAGTATTATATATCACATGTCTTTTTTTTTTTTTTTATCCAATGTGAGACTTCTTCACTATACATTATTTAACACACACGCTACTCACCTGTGCATTTCTAAAGATTAATAGTTCTATAGGATTTAGACTAACATTTGTGTTTATTGAATCCCATTAGAATTTACAGTTTAAAATAGTCAATGAAACTTTGTTCATGTTTTTTCTCTTCAAATTCTACTTTCTGCTTATTGGGGTTTCACCAATTCATAAAAAAAGTGCTTGTACCCATAAGTGTGGTTTTTTTACTTAAATATTATATTTTGATTATATTTTGATAAGTTATTTATTTCATTATTGTAGTTTTAAAACAATTTACCATAATATTATAGATTTTTATTTAAAAAATAAATAAGTGTTAGCCAGTGAGACCCACAGGATATGCAACATGCCATGCAAGGTGTCTAGTGGGCCCAACCACTTACAAATGCGGTAGACTTTGCAAAAAAAGATATGTGACTTTGAAGGTAGGACACACCATATGGCATGTGGCATGTCCTCAAGGGACACATCGCATGAGGTGTGGCGTATCCCGTGGGCCCTACTTGCTGATATTTTTTTAAAATAAAAAATTGTAATATTAGGGTAAATATTTTTGAAACTACGAGAATGAGATAAATAAGTTGTCAAAATACAATATTCAGATCAAAGATCCCATAAGTGCAATTGAAGAGTTAGTGTCACGCCTTTAAGGATTGGTAAAACTAATTTTGGGTTTATTTTTTCTAGTCGTTTGTTGAACAGATTGATTTTTTTTCTTTTTAAGAATTGAAAACAGTTTTTGAAACCAAACAAGCCCAAATTTCAACTTTCTCCTCGCTTATTATTATGATTTTTTGACATGTCTTTCCCTCGTTTCTTCTTCCAAGTGTAAGCGGTGGACCTGCAATTTTTTCTTTCTGCGGCTCTCCAGGAAACCACCCATACCAACCTTGAAGTTGAACCCCACTGCTTTCTCTTTGTTACAATCTGAAGGAACCCAAAAAATCACATGGAAAAGCCAATCAAGTCAACTTTATCTTTCAACAGGTTTTGTCCTGTACTTATGCATGGATCCTGTAAATTTTCTCTTCTTTGTATTCTTCTTCGGAGAGAAGGAACCGTCCGTTACATCACAATTTTGTAAACAAAAGATAAGTGCAGAATTGTTCCAACACAAAGGAACGAAAAGAAGTTTATTACTCAATGAAAATTAACAAAGATACAGAAGAAAGGAAAGCTGAAATGCTGCTGTGTGTCTTTAACTGACAGTACACACTTCAATTTATCATGAAAACTTTTCTAAAATATTCAATAAGAAAAGATCATAACTGACTCCTACATAATGAAGACTAATGGACTTTATTCAAAATAAAGTAACAGTAGTAACAGTAGCTGTAAGTAAATAGCAGTAATAGCTGTAAGTGAAACAGTAGTAACAGTAAGTTATTTGCACTAATTTATGACACTCCCCCTTAGTGCAAACTTACTGTCAACAACACCAAGAGCTTTTCGAAACACTTCAAATTTAGTTTTGCTAAGTGCTTTGGTGAAGATATCAGCCACTTGGTCTTTAGTTCGTATATGCAGCAAATTGATCTCCTGAGTCAGCACCTTTTCTCGAATAAAGTGATACTGAATTTCAATGTGTTTGGTGCGTGCATGAAACACTGGATTTCCTGCAAGTTTTATTGCACTTTCATTGTCACAATGAATGGGAACTGAATGATTGAGTACTGAGATAATTTCTTGAATAAGCCTCTTAAGCCAAATACACTCTTGAGTGGCCATAGTGTCTGCTACATACTCAGCTTCACAACTTGAAAGAGCAACAATCTTCTGCTTTTTGCTACACCATGATACTGCAGCTAAACCTATATTGAAACAATACCCAGTTGTGGAACGTCTATCATTGACATCACCAGCCCAATCTGCATCAACAAAACCACTCAAAACAAATGGTACATTCTGTTTATACATGAGCCCAAAATTTAGAGTGCCTTTCACATAGCGAAGAATCTGCCTTGCTACAGTAAAATGACCCTCACATGGATTCTCCATAAATTGAGAAATGACTCCAACAGAATATGCAATATCTGGTCTTGTGATAGTTAAATAAAATAAACTACCAACAAGTTGTCGAAAAAGTGTTGCTTCTTTCATTGGTTTCCCTTCATGCTTAGTTAGCTTCAAACATGGTTGCATAGGTGTGCTCATTGCCTTTGACTCCCCCATACGAAAACGATCCAGTAATCTTGCTGCATAACCTTTTTGAGATACAAAATAACCATCTGACCTTTCAATTTCTAAGCCAAGGAAACAACTAGCTTCACCTAAACTCTTCATTTCAAAACAAACAGTCAAAGCTTCTTGAAGACGAATTATTTCAGCATCATTGTCTCCAGTAATTATCATATCATCCACGTAGAGAAGAAGCATTGTGCACATTTTGGGTGTTTTCTTAACAAATAGACTTGGATCTGCATTTGAAGACATAAAACCACAAAATTCAAGATATTGAGCAATCTTACCAAACCAAGCTCGTGGAGCTTGTTTAAGACCATACAAAGCCTTCTTGAGTCTACAAACATGATCAGGAAACTCCTTTGAAGTAAAACCATGTGGCTGTTCCATAAAGATATCTCGATCCAACTCCCCATATAGAAATGCATTCTTCACATCTAGTTGCCATAGTGTCCAGCCTTTATTTGCAGCCAAGGAAATAATTGTACGAACTGTTACCATTTTAGCAACAGAGCTGAAAGTTTCCTCGTAATCTAAGCCGTATTGCTGAGAAAAACCACGAGCAACAAGACGAGCTTTGTACCTGTCAATAGTCCCATCAGCCTTCTTCTTTAGCTTGTAAACCCATTTGCATGTAACTAGATCAGCATCTTTTGGTTTTGGAACAAGCTCCCACGTGCAATTCTTGTTCAAGGCTGAAATTTCTTCTTTCATTGCTTCTTCCCACTCAGAAATCCCCTTAGCTTCATGGTAAGACTTGGGCTCGCTGTGAGATGAATCTCCAATAAAAAACAAGATACAACAGAAGAATAATTTAGTTCAACTTCATAATCAGCCAAATAATCAGGTTGCTTCCTTTGCCTTGATGATTTTCGAATCACAGCATCAGAAATCTCATCTTGCTGAATGTTTTCCCCAAATGAAGAAATATTGCTACTGGATGCAGCATCTCCAGAAAAAGGTGCAAGATCAATTGAGTTCTTCTCTTTTGCATCAGTTTGCCAGAATGACACTTCATCAAACACCACATCCCGGGAAACTATAACCTTCTTTGTTTCTGGATCCATACATTTCCATCCTTTTCTGTGAGGATCATAACCAACAAAAATACAACGCCTAGCTTTTGGGTCTAGTTTAGTTCGATTAGTTTTTGAAACATGAACATAACAAACAGACCCAAAAACTCGAAAATAACTTACATTGGGTTTTTGTTGATACAACACTTCAAAAGGAGAGGACTTCCCTGGCCACAAAGGCAAACGATTGATAACATGACAAGCTGATTGAATACCTGCTGCCCACAACTCCCTTGGAAGACTCTTTGCATGCAGCCATGACAAGCACATAGATGTAAGATGTGCCAACTTGCGCTCAGCAACTCCATTTTGTTGTGGAGTTTCTGGACAAGTCATTTGACGCTGAATCCCATGTTCTTTGCAGTAATTTTGGAACTGATCGGACATGTATTCTCCTCCATTGTCGGTGCGAAGACACTTTATTGGTGCCCGAAATTCTTTCTCCACCTCCTGCTTGAACTGCATAAATTTTGAGAAAGCCTCGCTTTTGTGTTTCAAAAAATAGACCCAACTGAACCGGGAAAAATCATCCACCATAACCATTACATACTGAAAACCTGTGTAGCTAGAAGTTTTTGTAGGCCCCATAAGATCTGAATGAATCAACTCTAATACAGCAGAAGCTCTATTCTTTGAATTTGGGAAGGGAAGACGATGAGATTTTCCATATTGGCAACCAGGACAAACTACATTATGATGATTTTCCTTAAAAACAGGAACATCATCAAGAAGTTTCTTTCTAGAAATTATTTGCAACAATTGATGACCAACATGGCCTAAACGAGCATGCCAAAGTGCTGCACTTGCATTTTGGGCAGTCTTTTCAACATATGCATCATTTGCAGACAATACATATAATGATTCTTTTCTTTTTCCAGTAAATAAAATATCAGCTACAACATGCTTCACATTAGAAAGAACTTGAACATCATTTGGACCAAAGAGAACATACCTCCCAGAATCAGTAATTTGAGAAATTGAAGCAAGATTTTTCTTCAAGCCTGGAACATGATAAACATCCTTGAGAGAAATACCTTTGTCATTCAAGCCACCTTCTGTGAAATTTCCTTCTTTCATCACAGGATGTAATGAATTATCAGCTGTCACAATGACCCTTTTCCCACAATGTGGACGAACATTAGAAAGTAGAGTAGCATTTCCTGTTGCATGATGAGAATAACCAGAATCCACGATCCATTCCTTATTATAGTCTATGACAGCATTGACATCTGTAGGTGCGTCAATCTGGTGCACAACAGAAGTCACACTAGCTGGCTGATCAAAAACTTCAATGGACAAGCATTTCTCCCAATTTGGTTGCTCAGACTCATTTGTTTCATGTGCAACATTCGCCCCTTCTTCTTTCAATTTAACACGACAGTTTGGCTTGATATGTCCTGGTTTTCTGCACCGACTACACACTACTTTCACCTGGCAATCTCGCTTAATGTGTCCCTGCTTTCCACATCTATAGCAGCCCTTTGATTTGCCCTT
This sequence comes from Cercis canadensis, assembly GCA_003255065.1. Lineage (NCBI taxonomy): Eukaryota > Viridiplantae > Streptophyta > Magnoliopsida > Fabales > Fabaceae > Cercis > Cercis canadensis. The sequence goes on from QAOA01000112.1 coordinate 424,319, forward strand.
GGAATGCCACTCAGTTCTGGACTGATCACCTGATGACTGCTTGGAGGAAAAATTCTTTTTCCATTGGTCCTTGGCGTATAGAACATCCTCCATTTGTGAAGTAGGCTTACTGCTGTTGGTAGCTTGTTTTTCTAGTGCTTCCTGATTTGAAAGTAAATTTTCCAAATCAATGATTGAAGGCTGATTTGTCCAACCTTGTACGGAAGAGATGAAAGGCATAAACTCTTTCCGCAACCCACGAACAAGATAACGACGCAAACGTGCACTACTCACAGGCTCCTCCGTATCCAGCTCTGAAATTTCAGAACACAGATTTTTAACTTTCAAAAAATATTCTTCAATTGAAAGAGTACCTTGTGTGACCCCAGCAAGTTCATTTTCTAGATACTGCAACCGCATTGTATTTTTCTTCGTGAACAGCCTTTCAAGCGTCTCCCACACTTGCTTTGGTGACTTTATATCACGAACATGCTCAATGTACTCTCTGCTGATAGATGTCCGCAAGGCAAATAAAGCCTTGCCACACTTGATGTGCCATTTCCGACACAGCTCAACATTTTGGGGGTCAACTTGTGGAATTTCTGTTTCATTACCAGAAATAAGACTCCACAAATCCTGCCCTTGTAGATAAGCTTCCATGCACAGCTTCCAGTAATTATAATTATTACCAACAAGCTTTTCTACAGAAGCATGAGAGAAAGCACCTCCACCATTCATCTTTGTTGAGTAATAAAATCAAACACTTGGTATGCAACCAAGCTCTGATACCATGTAAACAAAAGATAAGTGCGGAATTGTTCCAACACAAAGGAACGAAAAGAAGTTTATTACTCAATGAAAATTAACAAAGATACAGAAGAAAGGAAAGCTGAAGTGCTGCTGTGTGTCTTTAACTGACAGTACACACTTCAATTTATAATGAAAACTTTTCTAAAATATTCAATAAGAAAAGATCATAACTGACTCCTACATAATGAAGACTAATGGACTTTATTCAAAATAAAGTAACAGTAGTAACAGCAGCTGTAAGTAAATAGCAGTAATAGTTATAAGTGAAACAGTAGTAACAGTAAGTTATTTGCACTAATTTATGACAAATTTTGCCTCTTTGTTTTATATATTTTGTCAATACTTTTTCTCTATAATGGTACCATTGCTCCATAGCATATCTCACTCCCCTTCTCAGTGATTTAGCCGCTTGGAGTTGATAACTTTCTTATAAAGAAAAAAAGATTAAGCTTAAGATTAAGCTTTTTAACCTACCCTCAACCCAGAATCTAAAGCCAAAATCGTTTCAGAATCAGATTTTGGTTCTCTATTAGGTTTATAACTTTCATGGTTTTCAGTTTTTTGGAATTGACTCGTGCAGGCTAATTTTGTTGATTACATCCAAATTTTAATCTCCGCAGGTGCATTTCCTTGGTGTGCTCGAAAATGGAAATGGATTTTTCGATGGGAGGTGCAGCTGGGGCTGGTGATGAACAGGAAGCTACCAACCCTAATGAGGGAAAAAAGATCTTCCACCGTCACAGTCCCCAACAGTTACAAGCACTAGAAGAGAAAGATCATATTGCTTTGTTACCCTGTATTTGCTGCCCCAGAGTGAGAATAAGGATTGATATATTCTGAGAGAATAATAGTGGAAACCAGTAAACAAAACCATTTGGGCTTTATACAGTTCAACTGGTTTCCCTGCATTTTTTTTTATGAAAAAGAAAAAAAAAATACATTTCCCTGCATTGAGGATGGATTAATAATTTGTCTTCCTTATCTTTGTTTGGGTAAATCTCTTTGATTGCATTTTGTTTCGTGGTCTTCAAGGAGGCATTTTTGCTGGAGAACATTTTTACAATTGATCTGTGATTGTAGGATCAGATATGGGTTTTGTTCCTCTCATATATTTTATTTTTCGGAGTGAACAAACTAATTTCTAGTTGGAATAATTCTTGGTCTCAGCTCTCTATATAAGGGCCTACACTTCCCTTTCGTCTACCGATTGATTATAAACTTTTTTGGATTTTCTGAAAGTTACAGAAAATACTCCTCGAGGGGGTAAATAGGAGTTTTCAAAATTTAAAACTAACTCAATTTTAAAACACAAATCATCAAGTTCTCTTTATGAACTAGTTCTTTCATATTTGATGATTTTGATTTTAAGTTTAATTAGTGATCACTTAACATATTCTTAATAGATTCATTGTTCTCTCTGTAAACGGAGTGCAAGTTATGTTTGTCAATTAATCAAACTACATTCTGTTATATTCCATTTTTGTTGTTTCTTTCCAACTTTTTAGCAATGTGTGAATTAGGGCAAGAAATGTTTTGACAATCTTGTATAGTTTGGAATATGGTCCAAGAGTATGTTCTAATATTATCTATCATGCATTTACATCGCTTCACTTACCTTATATACAAAAAGTTTTGTCACTTCAAGAAATGAGTCGCGCTCATGTTCATTATGTGCTAAATATCAAAGCTTCAAACATATCAACACCTCTAAACCACGCTCTTTTGAGTGTAAAATGTTTAAATTTTAATATTTCAAACTTCTTAAATGCTTTTCAATTATGTTTAAACACATAAAACACATTTTGGATCAAATTTGCTGTACTTGTTGATGTTTTAGATACATAAATACTTTAGTATCTATAATTTTTTAAATTATATTTGTACATATAAGCCGTTCCTAGTACTTAAATTGTGAATCTTGTTTTCGTGTAGTTGTGTCTATGATGTATGTTTTACATGTGTATCTCTTCTATTTATATCTATGCTTCATAAATTATATGTATGATTTTGGGTTTTTTTAATTGATATTTGCTTTATCCCTCTCCATATTTCTCTTTTAGCTTATTGGGATTTTCATTTTTGAAGCAGATTTTTCAAGGACTGCCAACATCCAAGTGAAGACCAACGGGAACAATTAAGCAGGGAACTTGGGCTTGGCATCAATCAAGTAAAGTATTGGTTTCAGAATAAGAGGAATAAGACAAAGGTGGTCTACTTTACTTACTTTTGATACTTCATCTAAAAATAAAATTGTTACATATCCGGGGCGTAATACTAATAATGTTATCTTTATGCAATCTCTAGAGTCAAAATGCAAAAGCACTTTGTGCTGCTCTTGTGGCTGAGAATGAAGATATCCACACTAAAAACCTTGAGATTAGAGAGGCAATGAAGAATGTAACTTGCCGTTTTTGTGGAGGTTCGGCCATTGAAGAAGAAACCCAACGTAGGCTGCAAAAACTGCAGCTGGAAAATGATCAACTAAAAGAAGAGGCTAGTTAACTAGTTTAATTAATTGCCTTTTACGAGCCTCAACATCTCATTCTCTCTTTGTCTTACTATGTGAATCATTACTTGATTAGTTTTCTAAGAAAAGACTAGGATGGTTCATTTTAATTAATGTTTATACATGAATTGTTTTTCAGCATAAGATAATTTATAACCTTCTTGCAAGGCGTGTTGGGAAACCAGTGTCACCGTTTGAGTCGCTTGCTTCTGGCCTAGAATCTTCGTTGGTTCCATTACCAGAAAGTTCCCCACACAAAGGGACTGGAAATTCTGATCATCTAGATTTTGGTTCAGATGCTGCAATTTCTTATAATAGTACGCTGCCCTACCAAATGAGACGAATTACAGATACAGAAAAGGCACTAATGTTACAGATTGCCGAAAGTGCTATGAAAGAATCAGTCGGGCTTATAGACATTGATGAGCCCTTATGGGTCAAGTCTGTAGCTGATGGGAGATTTGTTATTCATCATGACAACTATGAGAAGATATTTCAAAGAGCTAATTACTTAAGCAGTTCCAGTACACGTGTTGAATCCTCAAAAGATTCACGATTATTAAGCATGAGCAGAATACAATTGGTTGACTTCATTTTAGATTCAGTTAGGACTTACAATCCCATGTCTTTCATTAATCATTTCTGCCTCTCTCTTTAATTGTAGCTTTAATTATCTGTATAGCAAGAATATGTATTCATAACACTATCATACTTGCCCTTTTTAGGATAAATGGCTTGATCTTTTCCCAACAATTGTTACTAAAGCAAAAATAATCCAAGTACTTGAAAGTGGTTCTTCAGGAAACCGAAATGGTGCCTTGCAGCTGGTATGTTTTGGTGCAAACCTTGTTTACTAAACCTTTTCTATTTGGTGACAAGTCAGTGTTCTTTGTTCAGATGTACAAACAACTGCACATGCTTTCTCCATTAGTGCCACCTCGGGAATTCTTCTTTCTCCGTCATTGTCTCCAAGTTGAGCCCGGTACTTCGGTGATTGTTGATGTGTCATATGAACTTTTGAAGGAGAAAACATCTGCTCTTCACTATTGGAAGCGTCCTTCAGGATGTATGATTCAGGAATTACCCAATGGAGCCTCCAAGGTTGCTAATTCTCACATGCTTTACACAATATCAATGTTCTAATAATGCTAAATATGACTGAAATAAAGTAATACTTTTGTAATGATATTATATGACTTCTTCTAATAGGTTACTTGGGTTGAACATGTCGAGGTGGAGGATAAGACCCAAACTCACTGGCTATATAAGGATCTTCTCTATAGCAATGTTGTATATGGAGCAGAAACATGGGTGGCTACACTTCAAAGAATGTGTGAGAGATTTCAATACACGTTTGGTGAAAGTGCACCCAATCAAGCTCCTTTTGGGAGGTTACTCTTAATCATTTTTACTCCAAAGCATGTTGCTTGTTCATTTATTTGCCCTCTCATCCCTTCTATACTTATCGCTAAGCCTAAGTGTATATATGCTGTCCATTGTTCAGTGATCAGTTCACCAGAAGGTAGAAGGAGCATTGTGAAGCTTGCTCATCGAATGGTTAAGAACTTTTGTGGAAATCTAAACATGTCTCATAAACTGGAGTTCAGTAAATTTTCTAAGGTGAATAATAGTGGGGTCAGGTCTCGTTACGCACAAACACAAAACCAGGCCAGCCAGTGGGCATGATTGTCAGCATGGCATCCTCCCTTTGGCTTCCTGTCCCTTATCTGAGTGTTTTTGAGTTACTTGCAGACCACAAAAGACGATTTCAGGTTCAAAAACTTAGCAGTACGTCTTCATTTAAAATACACTTTTCTTACTAATAAATATTAACTTTGTAGTTCATTATCCTCAATTTTTACTTCTGGCAGTGGGATGTGCTTTGCAATGGAAATCCCGTGAACGAGATTGTACACATTTCAAATGGAACTCATCCTTGGAATCGTATATCAGTTATTCAAGTAGTTGCCTTATCTTTGTAAAATGTTGTGTATGATTACATAGAAAAAAATATTTAGTTAAATCTTTAGAAGTTTAAGTTAATATGTCTGACTGTCTCTATCAAAAAGATATTAATATAGACCTAGGGTCTTTTACTGCATTCTTCTAAGTGTAGGAAACAGAAACAATTAAATTGCAATCCATATATGTTATATGGAAAACAAAAAGGAAAATAGAGGCAAAGTTTCAGATGCTCAAAAATTATGAATTTCTTTAAACTGAAGTTGAATAGTCAAAAATTATTTCCAGTAGTATTTGAATAGGTAAATATACTAGATAATATTGCACGTCAGAGTTATTACATAATGAAAGTAAATCGATTCAAATGTATCCAACACCAACTCAAATGTCATTTTTGCTCTTCTTGCATCAATTTAGTTGAATTTAATTCATTATTTAAATGTATAGATAATGCATCTCAGAGTGTTTAAGGATAAATAAATGTAGTTGCGTTGGAATGTAACAGTCTGACAACATGATTTGTAGATTAGATGGGTCCACTCTTACGTGGGGCTTAATTAAGTTCAGCTGCAATTATTTTAAATGTCTAATTCTATATATATCCCTGATATTTCTTTTGTTGCTTCTCATAAACTTAAAGATTAATTTCAATTGTTCATGTGCAACAGCCTTTCATCCCTAGGGAGAACAACATACTAATTCTTCAAGAAACTTGTTCAGATCCCCTGGGATCGTTGATTGTTTATGCTCCCGTTGATATATCTGCAATAAATGTGGCTATAAATGGAAAAGACACTTCAATTATGCCAATACTTTCGTCAGGGCTTACCATCTCCAAAGATGACCGACCTAATACAGGAGCATCTAGCAGCCAAAATGATGGTAGATCAAGCGGGTCATTGCTAACTGTGGCTATCCAAATCCTTGTTTGTAGCCTAAATGCCATTGAGCAATTTAACATGGAGTCTGTGGCAGAAGTCAACACACTTTTATACTCCACAATTGAGGAAATAAAGGTTGCTTTGAATTGTTCGGGTTTGGATTAACCTTTTGATTATGTATTCTTGCTCCCATACTAGACTTGATGGATATAGTTTTTGGTACCTTTTTAATTGTTTTGTTGGTCTCAACAATTGGATAATGTTGATCTTTGGGTGGAGAATCACCCCGCTTTCATCTCTAATGTACTCGTAGCAAATTCTTCTACTTAATTCTTAATGCATTTCCTATGTTTGTTTTTAGAGATATTTTTTTTTTATTTTCAATTTTCTTTTCCTAAAAGTCATTTTTATTTTTAGTTTCTAAATTTTAAGAAACACGTTCTGTTTATAAAGTTAAAAACTGTATTCATAAAATAAAAACAATAAAAATATATTTGGTATGAAAATTTCAAGAAATGAAAATTGTTAAAACATGTTTAGTTAATATATATTTTATTTATTTCAATATTATAGATTGTTCAACTAATTATAAGGATACGCATTCCATACCCATTAGCCAATTTCATTATCAACACCAATGATAAAGTTTGACCACACAATGACAGATATCTAACGGAACTTTATTGTGAATCGTCCGTAAGAGTTCCCATTAAGGTAGCTTCTTTGGTTTCTTAATTTATCTTTAGCTTAATTATATTTTGGTTCTCCTATTTTAATAACTTGAACTTTTTAGTCCATCTTTTTTAAAAAGAAATTATTTAGTCCTTTTATATTTATAAAAAGTACAATTTTAGTCTTTTTGTCTTTAAGCCAAAATTTATTAGGTCTATTTCAAGGTATAAAGTTCTCTAATGCATAATCTCACCATTCAGATTAAAGAGTTACGTCATGCGAACCTCCACACAAAATTTTAACTCGATCTAACGGTAAATGAATAAAGAACTGTGGTTAGATAAAAACTTCTAATTTTAATATTTTGGGCTAAATCTCACCGTTATATCGAGCTGAGATTTTGTGAAGAAATTCGCAAAACATAACTCTTAAATCTGAACAGTGAGATTGTGAATTAGAGTACTTTACACCTTAAACTATACTTAATAAATGACGGAATGACCAAAATTATACATTTTATGAACATATAATGACTAAATTATTTCTTTTTAAACAAGAATGACCAAAAAATTTAAGCTATTAAAATAAAATGACCAAAATTAAAATTAAGCTTTTATCTTTTTAGTATATCAATTAAAGAAGGCTTATGATACATAAGATTTTAAGTAAAGAAAAATGTGACTAGTAAGAGCGGAGTTTATTTTGCAGATATGGAAATTTCTGAAACGGTTCCAAGGCCTTTCTGGGGATTTCAATTTGGTTAATGGACAGCTAAACCAATCAAAACTGAAATAATGTTGATATGACAGTTGAGGAATGAAGAGCAAGATCTCAACTTCCTGCTCAATCTCTCTCTTTCTCCCCATAAAATCCCCTCTCCATTTAGCTCACAAACATTAATACTAAACCAATAGATAAAGGATAATAGAAAGGGTTGAGGAGATAAAGCTGGAGAAAAGCACAAGAACTCAAACTCTCTTGCTGTTGCTGGCTCTGCTTCACCCTTGGGCCTTTGCATAGACGAAGAGAAGTTTGACATAAAACATATTTTCATTATAATTACAACATCGTCACAGCTGTTTTTTATAAGAGTAAAACCCTTTTTTAGTCTTTGAAAAATACAGTTATTGACAAATTCGTCCTTCAAAAATTTTCAGTGACAAATTAGTCCTTGAATTATTATTCTGTCTGACAAATTAGTCTTCTGGTACTTTAATGAGAAAAGTTCTGGACCCCTACAAACCCCTTTCCTAAAATTTTTTCACTGATCTTGCCTAGTTATGTTTAAGCCATCATTTTCTCATTCAAGTCCTCCTTTTCTTTTCATTGATTTTGCCTATTAGAGGACTAATTTGTCAGTGAAATAATAATTCAATGACCAATTTGTCATCCAAAATTTTTGGAGGACGAATTTGTCAATAACTGCATTTTTTAAGGACTAAAAAAGGGTTTTACTCTTTTTATAATTTTAAAATTGCATCGTGTTTTTACTTTTTTATTTTCTCTTTTTTAAAAATTTGAGAAGAAAACACTCGAAACGTCGTACTTAGAATTTTGGTGTCCCTTATTTTCAACATGGGATAGGGAAGGAAAGAGGGTGTGTTTTAATGTCATTAATGAGATGTAATTACATGTCCGAGAAGACTAAGGCCCCTATACAAATAACATGACTTATAACATATTAGAATTTTTCTACTAGCCTAAGTGTTTTTCAAACTAATATTTTATTTTTGTCACATGTTGGATAATCGTACACAACCTGAGGTATCAAAACGAGCCAGATCAGCCAGCCCAAGAGCTATTTTTTTATTTTTAAATTATTTTTAATTGCACTGCTTAAAGTTAGACTAAAAACTTACAAGGCTTTGGCCTTTTTTCTTGATGGTTTGGGCTATTTGGACTAAATTGTTAATGAACATATTTCTTAAATCCTAATTGATCAAAATAGACAAATAAAAATGCATAACACATACTAATAAACAAATCCAAATAGGCAAATAATAGTACACTAACTAAAATACTAATCACATACTAATTAAAGTTTTTTATTCTTACAATAATTTAATCACTTCATAATTTCACTCTACTTACTCTTCATAAAATTTAAATTTGAGAGGAAAATTAGAGAATCGAGTCGAATGACACTCAAATATAATCTTGCAAAAACAAAAAAAGGCCGGCCCAGCCCAAATTCAAATGAACCATAAGCCAATTTTAGCTGAGCCAAATTGAGTTAATTTTATTTAGATTGAGATTTTTAGAACCTATCCCTCTTTTTTTTTTAAGCTAAAACAAGTCAACCCATCAGCCTCATCTATCTATTTTTCAGCTCTATACACAACACAGCTATACATGTCGTAAGGTAATTACATAGCAAAATCTGATGTGAAACCAAACCATATAAATTTTTTCTATCAAACTTCGACGATGATTGTTGTGCACAATTAAGAAACACATGGCCACAAATCATTGATTTGATATGAATACCAATTTTCATGCGTGAGTATTGTAGAATTTTCCATCGGAGAAAATTGTTGAATACGTCTTGAATTATACATAACATGACCTATTTGCGCAAGTAAAGCATGTGAAAAAAGGATTATACTCAATTGTTCTTCTATGGTGAATCTCTATACAGTTTCTGCTTAAGAATGTACATATCTAGACAATGAACTATTATGAATCTTTACACGTTTTATCCCTGCTTCACTATATATTTTTCCTGTCATAATGAAAATCCACCTTCCGCTCCATTGTCATCCCTAAAACCCAATCACAAAGTGAGTAACACAACAAGCTTCCAAATCACCATGATCTTTTTTTTTTTTTCTTTTGTTTGCCTTGCAAAATCACTATGATCAAACCCTGATAACACAACCTATAGACATAGGCAACGAAAAGGAGATGTTTAGATCAAAATTAGCTAAGAAACATAAAAGAAAATGTCAAACCAAACTATGGTTGCAAGCTTAATCATATCAATTTTGAGGTATCATGGGTTCATTCAATCGCATGAAAATCAAAGTAAGCCAAATGTGAAAGTATAATAACATGAGAAAGCAGTCAATGGTAAGACAAATCTATCCCCATTGAATTTAAAAGGTTTATTCAATAAGGTGTAAAGACTAGGATTCATGTCAGTCAATAAAACGTACCAAAATACCTGGTTGAGATAAGAAAAATCCATCTTGACTATAGATATGTAAAAGAAAAAGAATTGGCAACAGGATGAAATATTTTATAAGTTCCAGTAGATAATAAATTAAAGTCTCTTTATTCAGCTGGTGGAATGAAAGAAACAGTATGGCAAAGGGAACATGGTGTAAACCCTAAGAAACTCAAACTCCTAAATAATGGAGGAAAGGCAGATTAGGCCCCGCTTTTACCCTTTTAACAAGTTATATTATAAACGAAGTGGCCCTACAATCAAGATATCCTTTTGCACAATTGAGTATGAAGAGTTAAAGACCAGAAAAGAGTTATAAGCTTAGGGTCTCAACATATACATGTAAGCAAATGACAGCATGTCCTAATTTTTACACTTTCTTCATGACCTAAAATAGTTTACATTCATGTTTTTAAAAACCTTTTGAATTCCCTACATGAATTCGATGTTATTTTAGCTACACTAACAGTGAATTAGAATACTCTCAAACCTCTATTATCTAGCCAAACAGCTCAACATCAAACATCAAGGACAATAAAAAATAAATAAATAAAAGTAAAGCATGAATTTGAAAGATTACTACTCAGCCATATCATAGATAATCAACCACCAGCACTATGTTCTCTTCAAATTTCCAGCCCATTCACATCCATATGATATCCAAGACCAAACTCAAACTCTAGATCATATTAACAGGGATTTACTGAGGGATCAATACCTCTATGTGAGGATGAAGGAGCTTCCAAGCTTGGGTCAGTGCATGATGAATCAAAAAGCTTCAATAAGTCTTCTGGTATTAATATATGCCTGTGATAGCTGTTTGGAGGAAGACTGACATTCTCGCTCCACATGAAAAAAAAAATTCCTGTGGCAAGAGGATTTAGGCACCATACCAATCAAAAGGAAGAAGGGAGAGAAAGAGAGGCTCAACCTAGTTCCTTTTGACCAAAATGAGGGAAGTGCTGTGTGTCTATCAATGATTTACCATTGCAGAGAAGAAAAGAGCAGGTGTCAAGGTGAGTTCTCAGAGGAGAAGAACTCGTGTTTCAGTGATAGGTCTACTTTTTGTGGGTTTATACAGAGGAAAGAGGAGATAGGGAAATTGGGAGAGGCAATAGTATTGCGGTGTGCCTTCTAAGATTCCCAAAATGTCTTTTTTATAACATAAACTAGCAGTAAGACTCATACAGCCAACAATAGCTGACTTACTGCAAAACAAACCACTAACAGTAAGGCTTATGGTACATCAAGGTAGCATGAAACCTTAACAATCTCAGAAACAAGTGATAAAATATAGTTAAATAGGAACAGAACCGTAGAAAACTGCAATTTAATATTTCTGTAGTTTTTAGGTCGAAAGTTAACTATTCTATCTATCTTTATCAGATTTTATTTCATTCTCTCCATGTGTTAAAAATTTTCAACTATATTGTTTTGTGTATTCCATGAATAAAATGTTATGTTTCGAAAGATGCGTCATACAAAATACTAACTGGAAGCACTAACAGCATTCCAAACTCATCATATTCTATGCAGTCCAGTTTCCTATTGACATAAAATTCATACAAAGTAATAAGTTTTTGTTTACCTCAGAACTCTGAACTTGTTTAGTTAGAAATCTGTTGTAAACTCCCAATCCTTCACCCAGGAAAATAAAATAACAAAAAGAAAACATTGACACAAGTCTGAAAGCTGAGACAGAATTCCATAAATGTGTCTAATATCTAACCAAGTTTTATACACAAATACATTGGAATTCCATTTTAAAAAATTGTCATTAAAAAGAACTTGTTTATTGTTCAATACAGCGTATCGTTGACCTTGAAACAGCCATGTTTTAATTCGCAGAAAACAAATAACAAAAAAAGAATCTTCATCAGTGGATCATCATCTAGCAGACTGTTGAACATGAAGAGTGGAATACTTCATTTCTCAATAGTGCAGTTTTAGAATTTTGGTATATCAGACTTTTATCTGCTAATCAAAACCAGTCTGACGTCAATTCACCAGATAGAGTATGACTTTTGACCCTCAGCAATGGACTGCAGCTCTCTCACTAAGTAAAACTACACTAAACATGTATCAGTTTCTCTCACTACAGTAGCAATATCTAAGAGTTAAATCCTTTCCTATGATTAAATAAATTCTTAAATGGAGGGAAAAAAAGAAATAAATAGACAAAAATGTAATTCTTGAGGTGAAGTTTGAATACTCAAATACATCTTTGGATGTTAGGAGCCTCTTTTCTTCCATCTGTAACTGTCAGTACATGTTTCCAGGTATTGGTATGCCGTATAGAAGTTCACAAAAGCTCAACCCAAGGTAAATCATAGGAAAGTAAACCTTGCATGACATGACACAGGAAGCCCATAAAAAATCAGCAACCAGAGCTTAAAACTCCCTTCCCACACTCTCCAACTGTGATTTGAAGGATTTCTTTGCCTGCTTGGCTTCGTCTACAACAGAGACGACGAGGTACCTAAGAGAAACCACACAGTGGAATCCAAAAATGTCACCAGCATTCAAAAAAGTAGTAATACCATCAATTAACATGGTAAAGAGATGTGAAACATACCAAATGCCAAATCTTGCTCAATGGCTGCACCAATACCCGTATCTCCCGCACATTGTGAAGAGGGGGGAAATGAGGAAAGCAGAAAATTTTCTTTTTGAAATCGTCTTTATCTCTAGCCCGTATATATGAACCCCAAGAAGCATTACCTTCTCTTCCAGCATCTTTTAGGAAGAAGAGAATAGGCTTTTTACAAACAGATCTGGGGGGTTCCCTGGCATCATGATCAAATTCATTCCTATGACTTATACCATTCCATGCAGAGTAGGTTCGTTCTGAGCGCTCCAGCTCACGGGGAAGAACAATGTTTGGCAGGACTTGAACGACATAACCCAGTGAGACTGAAATTGTTAGATGTCGTGCATGGTCATAACAAATAGAACGCTGCAAAAAGCTTCTGGGATCGGCTCTCATGGCCTTTGTAAAGAGTTTCAGGCTATCCAAAGAGCTCAAGCCAGGATAAAAGGGTTCAACAGCTTCTACATGGTGAATTGACACAAATGGTGCAATCGGGTGAGAGGATAGGAGGCCATGGGCATCCCCCCTTATATCCCACTGTGACATTAAAGAAAGAAAAATTTGCTCTAGGTTAGAAATGCTGAATGATTAAAAAGCCAAGATAATGGAAAATATTTAGTCATTTCTGATTGATCATATATGTACTTCTTATCAATCATCCATTTTCGGAAAAGGAAAAAAATTAAAACTTGAAAAGAACAATGGGTAAGGTGATACATATTCAACTGAGGAAGGTAGATGGAGATAGAATGTCTTAAGTACCTGGTGAAAACCATGCTCCCATGTAAGAGGAACACCAAGTTCAGTGATGCAGGCATGTAGTCGATCATCGCTACCATAAAGCTTGGGATACCTCTCTATACATTCATCGAGAATCTCTGAGAGGGCCTTGGCAAGGGGATAACTTATTGCAATCCCACCACCACCAAAGGCCATGGAGTGACTGAAATAGGTATTTGCTGAATGGCTCTCTGAGGGGCTACCAATGTAAACCATTTCAGAGGAATCATATTTGTTGAGAACATCAACAAGGTTATCCACATTGAAGATGGTGTCATCATCACAGAGGACAAACCAGCGAACATCTGGCAGGCCAAGGCGAAAGCTCTCTGTAACAATACGTGAGATCCGGAGACCAGAAGGGTGACCCATGGGATTGGTGTAGCGGAAACGTGAGATGTCCTCGGAAACCATGATAGGGGGCAGTAAATCATCTCCATGTTCTTGAGGCACTTGTTCCTCTAACCATACATGGCCACGCATGTCATTGGGACACCACCACAGTCTCACATATTCCTTTCGCCGTCCCCAAAGCTGAGATGATCCAGCTATGCCAAAGACAATATGTTTAAGTGACAACTCTTCCTGTTCAAAGATGCTGCTACCATCGTGCATATGACCCTCCACAGCTGCAAACTGGACAGGATGAGGTGGTGTGGCATTTGAAAGGCGATTAGCAGTACTCTTCTTCCAAGGGAGAAGATGGGGGCTACCATCCCAATCCCTTAAGTGATGAAAGCAACGGGTAGTGGTATCAGAGAAGACAAGGGAAAGCCAAGCAGTGGTAGAGATTAGGACTGCTGCCATAGCAACAACTAAGGTGCTTGTGCGGCTCAGACACCATTTACGGATTCCAGGTCTGCCAGGAGAAAGAGGATATAGGCGGGAATGCTTGTCATGGTCATGATAAGATGACATAATTGTCTTTAATGTTTGGGTCATCATCACCATCACTCCAATGTTCATTTCTACCTCTCACCACCAAAGGAGAGGGTGAAAACACCAAAGATAAGAAATATATGCAGGAGCTTAAGATCAGCAGTAACAGCAACACATGCCCCAACCAAGCTTGTTGCCCCCTGCAAATAGTAACAATTTTAAAAATTACAATAATAAATAGACAACTTCATTTTACAGGGCCAAAGTGTAACCTAGGATAAATAAACACAAAGCACGAATTGGAAATAATTTGGCATGTCCCAAACAGTGGAAACTGAGACTGATGAGGGATCAAACTCAAAAGTTCATCTTGGTTATCCAACTGCAGTTCTCTCATCCTAGGAAAAATTATTTCCTTTTCAAGACAAACTCACCATGTTCAATGTGGTAGCCCCATGGAATGAAGGAATATCTCAAACAGACACAAGTTCACAAGTTTTAATATGAACCTTTGACTAATGAGTTGACATGTTTAATAACAACAAAATGAAAACTATTTGGGTACCATATTGAAATGTGGAGACTAGTGTATGTTAGAAACAACCTAATGCAGAAGAGGATGTGATTTACCCCTACTAGTGAAATCCATGCTTACTACAAATTACCTAATGCAAAAGACAATGTGATTTCTAGGTAAAACACCATGACCATTTACTTCCTACAACACTTTTAGAGACCAAATTCCCAATTACCAACCCACCTTTACAGCAAAACTTCAAACTAACCAAATGATCCCTTTCAGTGTCCCTATCCCCCAACAAAGGAAATCCCTTAGCAACCCCTACAAGAATCCAAAACAGAGACAAAAGATAGAGGGAAATATTAGACAAGCATGCCTGTGTAAGTGATGCGCTTTGAAACAAAGAAGCAAAGCCAAGAAATCATTTATAAAAAATTATTAATCACTGAATCAGGCAAGTATCTGCATTTGAATATTTTCATATATGAGTCCAAAACTATTCCACTATAGATATATATAAATTATTAGGATTTCTTAATTTTAATCGCATATGCCACCCAACCTAAAGCCAAATTAGTACTTCCCAGCTTATAGAAACCAAAATTTCGAGAAGAAACTATAAAAGATTAAAAAATAAAATACCAATCAGTTTACGGTAGACAAATCATCAATCGTCCTCAGGTGGACTTTTTCTTACTTCGGTCATGAACAAATTCAAAGATTTTCTTTTAAAGTTAAAAAAAATAGCAGCGCATAGTGACTACAAAATTGGAAACAATTGTAGCTTAAGATATCAAATCCATTGAGATTAAGCAATGTAGGTTATCATTTGGTGTCCAGGAGTAGCAAGTGGACTTGGAACCCATTGGCTGTGCCGGCATGAGCTCCTCATCAGTAAGAGGAGAAACACTGGGAAGCTAAAATTGCAGAAAATAGATAACAGACTAAACCTAGAAGCAATTCTTTTAAAAAAATAATAATCATAATAACATATACAGCTTCACCCATTTTAAATTTGAGTTTTTCGAGATAATCAAGGTCCTGCATTTAGCCTTCAAACTCAAAATTAGTGTAACAGACCTTGATATTCGAATTTTTCCCGTTGAATTTAACCACAATTTTCTCGGGAAAAAAGAAACTAAAATTGAGAGTGGATAAGAAAACTTGAATTCCGAAGGAGGAAGTGATTATTAATGCCTATACTAGCAACAATGCTCAACTTGTACCCAGAATCCTACGGGAATCTATGAGTGTAATTCGAAGAACAAAAATAGCAGTTTGAAATCACTGAAACGACGACATACCTGATACTTTTGAGAGAAGTAGGAGTAGAAGGGAAAGTTGATCCAGAGGAAACGACACCACCCTCAGTCTCACACTGTGTAGAACAACAGGGGAGATCGGAAGAGCGAACGTTAATGGTTGCTTGTATTGTATTTCTCTACTGTAGTTTAACCAGTTCCGAGTGTTAAACGACGCGGTTCAACACCAATTTTGAAAAGTGGCGAAAACTGAGAATGGGCAATAGGCTCGTAGAAGACCATGGCTCACTGCTACCACATCGGTTTGTAGTTGTACTTAGCTATGAAACTTGTATCCTTGTCAAAAACGAAACTCCTTAATTTAACAGTCTTATATGAATACACTGACTGATAAATAATATTTGAAAAAGAAAATTTCAGAAATTTTTTTCTTTTTTTTCAAAAGTTAAAGGAAAATACTATTTAGTTAGACATCAAAGAATGTTAATTTGGTTTATTTCGTACTATATGAAATATTTAAAATACGCTTTGATATTATATAGTTATTTCGTTTATTTTTTAACATGATATTTACATATATAAATAAAATAGTCACACAATGTTAAAAATTAATTAGATATGTAAATATAATACTTATATAATATAATTATATATATATTAATAGAATAACTATATAATATTATTAGGTATTTTAGACATTTTACATACTATAAAGAAAACCAAATCAAAGGATTAAAAAAAAAATTAAAAGTTCCCTATGTTTAAAATTAAATGTTCTTTTCCTCTAATTTATAAACCAAACAATAATTTTTTCAATAAAATTTTATTGATACAACAAATTTAAATTGTAAAAGTCACGAAATCTTTATGATATAATAAATTTCACACTTCCTCAAATGCATTGGCTGTGATTATTAAAATTGTATAAAAAAAATTCAAAATTTAATTCACATCAATATAAAACTCTATACATTATCATTAAATAAGACAGTACAACATCATCAAATTTATTCAGGTTTTTTTACTAAGTAAATAATTATAATAATTAATTTTTTTTAGCGGTATAACAGTTCTTTTTTTATTTTTTATTTTTTATTTGAGGGTATAACAGTTCTTTTTAACATAGCAACATGTGTAATTATCTAAAACTCTTTTATATTGTGAGTTAGTTAAAATGAGGTTTTTTTAGATATTTTTGGTATTTATGTAGTATATTATACTACATGATAATAGTCAATGTGTAAATAATATGTATATAAATTAGTTATTTTTAAGTTTATTTAAAAAAATAAAATAAATTATATTTATATCTAATAAAATATAAAAATTATATATATTTATCGTGTCAGTATAATATAACATATTCATGTGATATCACAAAATTCTTGTACTTAAAATTAAGTCTTTTTTTTTTCAAATTAGTGACACCTCAAAATATTTTAAAATATATAATTATCAATAAAATATGTTTTAAGTTTAAAATTATTAATTGTTCTCACTAGATTATAATTATTCACGTTTCCTTTGTTCAGAAAACTTCTTCCCTTAATTAAATTCACGTTTCCTTTGTTCAGTTTCAATACAATTAAATTTCCTCCCTTTTCTCATTGAAACTGAAAATTCTTATTTGTTCTCACTAAATTATCCGTTTTTTTTTTTTTTTGAAAGCTCACTTACCCACTTGTCTTATGTTCAAGAAACCTCTTCCTTCGATTAAATTCTCTTGTACTTCCCATTTGGAAAAATAAAAATCTCTTTTACTTCTCTCTTCAATTTTAATTCTGTTAGCGGTTAAATCAGTCCGTTGGAAAGCTATTGGGCTAAATAAGGAGATGGGCCTTAGTGTGAAAAGAGCCCAAATGCGTATAAGAGGTCCATGAATTCATTGAAAGCCCAATAGAGCCGAGTCTTCAGCCAGTAAGTAGAACGACGCTGTTTTGAATGGGAAGTGGAGATCATGAGAAAAGCTGCCATTTTGAAGGCCTATAATAAATAGGTTTCAACTTTCAGTGGTACCTTGAAGGCACACGAAGAACAAGGGGGTTTGTTAAGCTACCTTGTGATAGTGCTATTTCACTAGATTTTGACGGGATTCACATCTTGAAATTTGTATCATTGCGAAGATATTAAAAAATCGAGTTATGCAATGTAAGTTAAACCCTAAAATAGTTGACATAATTTGAGATTGATTATATCAAAGGAAATCACTATTCATATATATTATTAATTCGGTACTTTTCATGTATTGCTCTATTCTATTTATACATTTTATTGTCTTATATTAGGTGACTCATTTTTCAAAATCTTTGCAATGATACTAATTTTAACATGTAGATCCCACTAGAACCCTCTCAATAAAATGATGTAGTATAGTGCTACTCCCTTTTAAAAAGGAGGTAGCTTAGCAAACCTGAACAACAATCACTCAAAAAAGATCCAATTTAGCTTGTTTTTCCATTGTTTAGAAGTTTTCAGTTTAGCTTGTGCTTCCCTTTGTATTCTGTTATTTCCTGCAATACAAGTTTCTACTTCCCTTGCATTTTCTTGCTTTCATCTCAACATTTTCAGTTTACTTTGAGCCCATTTGCCATGTTTAAGCTTTGTCCCCTTTTAAGACCCTGTTCAGGTAAACAGCTTAAATAAGTCCTTATTAAACAAAGGCTTATTATATAAGTTCTAGTACAAAAAGCTCCTTAAAAAATAAGTTATTTTGTATTTGGATGTATAATTCAAAAAGTACTTTATATCTAGTAATAAATGTTTGGATCTATATCTAGATTTAGGAGTTAAAATAACTAGAAAGGGCAATTATAATTTTGTATTGTTATGCTTTTCTATACAAAAAATTGCAATGCAATAGATATTTGGATATATAAAGTGAATAGGTTCACTTTATTTTTCTTATATTAAAATAGTGGATTGAGGATTTTAAAAAATCTGTACCATTTTCTTCTGTTTCTTTCTTTCCATTTCTCTCTATACCCCTCTATATTATTGTATTACAAGCTATGATTCAAACTCATGCTCCTATTGCTGAATTAGATGCTTCTATCATCTTCTTTCTGTGATGATGAGCTCAAAGAGGACACAAACAAGTGAGAAAATAACCATGAACCAACACCAAAGGTACAAAGTATCGTGGTACTGGCAAATTACCAACCACAACTACACAGTTAACTATGGTGTTGTTATTTGCTGGATGAGTGCAGAAAAAAAAGAAAGAAAAGTAGAAGCTCAAAAGGGTCATGGAATTCTGAAATGTTGTTGAGGTTATTTTTGTCACAATTTATCATAAAACTAGCTATCGGTTAAGTCAAAAATAGCTGCTGCAATCACTTATTTTAAGAAGGTTTAATTACAATTTTTGTCCTCCTATTTTAATAACTTGAACTTTTTGGTTCCTCTTCTTTAAAAATGAACTATTTGAGTCCTTTTATATTCATAAAATATACAATTTTAGTAATTTTGCTTTTAAGTTAAAATTTTTAGATTTATTTCAAGGTGTAAAGTTCCTTGATTCATAATCCTACTGTTTAGATTGAAGAGTTACGTCTTGTGAACCTCCCCACTAAATTTCAGCTCAATTTAACGGTGAATGAGTTTAAATTTTTGGTTAGATGAAAACTTATGGTTTTGGTATTTTGGGTTGAGTCCCACCATTAAATCGAGCTGAAATTTAGTGGGGAGATTCACAAGACGTAACTCTTCGATCTGAATGGTGGGATTATGAATTAGAGAACTTTACACCTTGAAATAAACCTAATAATTTTGACTTAAAGACAAAATAACCAAAATTATATATTTTATGAATTTAGAGGGACTCAATAGTTCATTTTTTTAAAAAAGGGAACTAAAAAGTTTAAGTTGTTATAGTAAGAGGACCAAAATTGCAATTAAGTCTTTTAAGAATCTTCATTTTTTGGCTTCTAAAAATAAACTCAAAACAGTATATAAGGAGCAATAAGCTATTTGTATAAGTTTATCTAAACACTTAATTTATCTATATATAAGCGCTTACAATAATAGAGAAGTTCTAATAAGTCATAAGCTATGCTATTCAAACAAAGCTTAAGTAGTCTTTAATCTTTCCATGTTATTGTTGTATTGTTCCTGCTTCAGCTAGCAACATAAAGCTTTCTATTCCATTTACTGCCTTTTTCGTTGCCTTTAGTTTATTTTGTTGGTTTGGAAGCTTGTCATGTGTGTTCCATAGCCAAGTTTCCTTGAACCCTTGTGGTTGTTAGTGAAAGCTTATTTTTACTACAACAGATATGATGAAATTTATTGGTCAAATGACAACTAAAAAGAACAAAAGTGTTTGATCTTAGGGTTTCTATTTCTGAGCTATGTAGTCCACTATCTTCTCTAGCACATGTTCAAACTCTTGGAATTCTTGCAATATCCATAGAGTGGTTTAAGAGGATTCATGCTTTCTTTACATTATCAACATATAAAGTGTTTTTTATCCATTAAAAGTTACACGATAAAAGATATTCTATTTCTTTTTCAAATTAATCTTACCCCATCCATTTTCAATAGAATTTGAACTTAAAACCTTTAATAGAATATGGACATTTTCTTTTGTTACATATGCAATTAATTAATCAAACTTAGTTCTAATGAAAAATATACCATTATTTAAGTTGTTGTATAGACAACTCCCAAAAATTTACAATTCTTAATTCTTAGACAGCTAATTACATAGTTTTTGAGGGAATACTTTAATGATGAAGTATTGGGTATTCCAATGAGAGGGTCTAATAATATCTTCTTTGATTATAGTAACTAAAAGATAGATGTCAATGGTTCATTTTTAGTGGTGTACTCCCCTCACTTTTTTTTTTTTTTAGAGCATTGTGCTCATTTATAACAAAAAAAAAAATGACTACTAATTACATATACAACAGTGCATGTTAAGAGCTGGGTAACGGGCCGGCCCAGTTCTAATCGAGTCAATAAATTGCTGGCCTAGCTTGGCCTTACATGGGTAGTGAGCCTAAATGGGTCAGTCTACTTTTTTTTTTTTTTAATTTTTTAAACTATTTTTATTTGTAATTAGGCTAAAATTTAACAAAAGTTTAAGCTTTTTTTTTTTTAGTGATTTTGGTCAAATTACTAATGAATCTAATTAAACAAAACAAAATATGTGTAAAGTAATAAATAAAATTAAAACAAAGAATCAAATACATATAAAAAAAATGCATGTAAGTGTAAATTTAAAATAAAGATGTATAAGTAACTAAAAAAAATATATAATAGTATAAACTTTAAAATTTAAAGTTAAAAAATACATACTAATATGATTTGGTAGTTTTTCTTTAAAAAAAAAAAAAGAGGGAAAGAGGCCGGGTCGGGCCCGAACAGGCTACAGACCAAAACGAGCCAGGCCAAATTAGCCCGATTCTATTCATGCTGAGATATTTAGAACTCATCTTTACTTTTTTTTCGAGCAAAAACAGACCAGCTCATCATACCTTACCCATTTTACCAGTTCTAATGTTGCACCTCACATTTTTGTATTTAACAATAAAATATTTCTTTCAATATATCAAAACTTTTTTGTTTTTTGGTTGATAGTTAGATTTTTCTAGTTGAAAACACGAGGATAGAGTTTCAAATTGAGACCATTATCTATATTAATAGGAGATCCCTCAATTAATTATACTGTGTGCTTTAGTCAAATACAAAAACATGCTTGATATACTTTTTGTAATTTAATTTTCTATAAATTGAAGTTTAAGGTTTGAATTCTTATTCTCTCATTATCTTTGAAAATCTTTCCTCTATCCAAGAGCCAAAACAAAATTTGCTTTCACGTGTGAATGAAAGCATTAAGTAAGAGTTAATGGTAAAGAATTTAAGAAAAATTGAAGTGTATTGACATTTTCCAGGAAATTAATTAACTTTCCAAGTTTAAATTGCACCCGTATGATGCAATAAATTGTGGCTGTAGATAACAAGGGCGTGTGGCTGTTTGGTGTCTTCATCTCCACAACCAATCAAAGATGATAGTTTTTCCTCCACAAACACCAACCCCACCACAAGACTCAGGTACCCCATTAAAAAATAAGAACAGAAAAATCCATTTCCTATATACTCAATTTTCTTTGCAATCCACGGTTATACCACTCCACAAGTGTTTGTTTGATAGTTCACTGCTGTCCACACTACTCAGCGGAACCATAACCATGTCAGCTGTGGTTGCAGGTTCCTCCTCCTCCTCATGCTCTGCCACCTTCACTACCAGGAACCACTCCATTAAAACTGCTCAACTCACACATTGCAAGACACTGACTTCTCTTCAAATCCAGGTATTTTCTCTTCGCTATTTGCTAATTGCTAATTTCCCAGAAACCCATTGGAATTTTGAGGTGGGTTTTTATTCTTTTGATGTTCTATCTCCAGAAAACATCATTCCAAGGCCTCTCACTTCATGAATCTAAAAGGGGTGTCTCAGATTCCTTCCTTGGTGAAAGCAAGAATGCTTCTGCCATAGCAAGAAGAGGACTTGAGATCACAGCAAGAACTGCTGGGGCTTCAAAGCAAATCGAGGCTGAGGTTGATAAGCCCCTTGGCCTTACCTTGGGCCAAAAGCCCGGTGGAGGTGTTGTAATCACCGTAAGTATCTTGCTTTTTTTCCTCCTTTAATATAATTTTCCTTTCTCCCCACTTCTATTCAATGCCATATTTCCAAGTTTGAGGGACAAGTTGCTCTCTATGTCTTTGTTACAATGTTTGAATGAAGATTGTTCATGGAAAGTTATAATGTTGTGTTAGGCTGTAGATGGTGGTGGGAATGCAGCAAGAGCAGGGTTAAAAGCAGGGGACCAAGTCCTTTATACTAGCAGTTTCTTTGGGGATGAATTGTGGCCAGCGGATAAGCTTGGGTTCACTAAAACTGCAATCCAAGCAAAGCCAGACTCCGTCTACTTTGTTGTCAGCAGGTTCTCTTAACTTTGTTTCTTGACTTTTTGCTTTTGCAATTTCTTAACTGCATCAATTCTGTGAAGATTGAATTATTAGTGACTATATATATTCATTGAAGCATGAATTTTGACTGGTTTGGATGAAATGTTGGCCTTTTAAGGAAAGAAAGAAATTGTAGTTGAGTTTTTCTGCCTTGCTGGCCAAGGTAATATTACCGGGCCTTTTGCTATTAATACAACTATTGAGTTCTTAAGGTTGGTGTTTTAATTAAAATGGTAGCCCTGGAAAATGATAATGAGACATATGCTCTAATCACTTTACTACTCATGATTACTAAGACTCCTTTTAGTGACAAACCCCCTGTTACATCTAAAAGGGTTGTAAATAGATACTAATTCACTGTATATTTATGCATCTAAAAGTGTATACCAGATGAGTGCTACATTGAATAAGAAGGCTTAGCAATAACAAGGTGGCTGAAAGTTTATTGCATTTAAAGAAGTTTTCCTGAAATCAGCTGATCTCACTGTTTTACAGGCATCTATGATTAAACATATGAACATACAAAAAAAATTCTTGAATAACTCATGACTTCACCAACTGAATGCCTAAAGGAAAGCTCTAATGTATGGAAATATACTAATTACAACTCCCTTTTGAAGTAGTTATCCCTGATCTTCCATCCCTGAAATAGATTATTGTTCTCCTCAAAATCTCATTTTTGATAAAGACATCAGTTTGTTTCTATGGTGTGAACTGCAGTATGCCTGTGAATGTGTGTGAGGGAGGGGGTTGGATATTAGGGTGGGACTAGACACTAGACAGAGGGATAGGGACTTGGTTATGTGGTCCTATCATATATTCTGTTATATTCTTGTCAGCAAGGACAAGTTCACTGCTTACAGAATGTTCACCTTTCTGTTCTGAAGAGGTGCTGAAGTAGATGTTAAAAGGCTACCAAAACGTCCTGCTCCTCCTCGCTTCGGAAGAAAATTGACTGAAGCTCAAAAGGCAAGAATAATTTGTTACTTTCATTCCTTTGATTCCTTGTATTTGTCTTCCAGACTCAAGATTATATTATTATGTCTGCTTTACGTTCTATGGTTAATAAGGTGTACCATCATGCAGGCCAGAGCTACTCACATTTGCCTTGATTGTGGATTCATATACTTTTTACAGAAACCTTTTGAAGAGCAGGTAAGAGCTTGCTTCCCTTGTCCTCCCCTTTCCAGGTGTAGACAGAGATAAAAACGAATAAAGTCTACCACAAGAATCCTTTGCTTTTTATTATTTCTTCAGTGTTGTGCTTGATGGAAACTTCTGTCAGGCTGTCCTAAAAATTGTCTTTTGCCATTGGCAACAACTTACAATCATTCTCAGCAGTTCATTGCTGGCCACAAGATCAGTGTTTTAAATCATGTTCCTGGCGAACCCCTCATATTTCTATGATAAATGAAAATCACTAAGTTCTATATGTTTTTCTTTTGCAGCCGGATGCATATGTCTGCCCCCAGTGTCAAGCACCAAAGAAGAGGTTTACTCGATATGATGTAAACACTGGGAAAGCTATTGGTGGAGGCTTGCCTCCAATTGGAGTTATTATTGGCCTCTTGGCTGGTATAGGTGCAGTTGGAGCTTTGCTTATATATGGTCTTCAATGACATTTTATCCTATCACTTGCTAGTTTTTAATTTTATGCCCTCCTAAATTGATCGGTTTAATCTCTGAGCTTGTATCTCATAAAATCCTTCAATGTTCAATGTTAGAGGTGAAGCATTCTGCATAAGAGTATATGTGTACTGCAGAATGAAGTGTTAAACTGTTTTCTGTATTTGGGATATATAGAGCTACATTTGATGGCCTAATAACACTTCCATCACTAATGACAAAATATATGAAAGTTTTCCAAGTGGAATAAGAGCAAGATAGTAAAGAAAATAACCAAACAAACTTTAAATATCACAAGTGCAAGAAAACATAAAGTCAACTCAAATAGCCAAATTAAATTGAAGCATATAACAAAGAGACAACAACAAAGTATGAACAAGAAGATATAGTGTAGGGGCAGAGAAATCAAGCAAATTTATAGTGGTTCAGCCATAACTTGGCCTACATCCACTTGCCAAGGAGTTTGAGCTCCTCCTTGGTTGAATCCACTAGTCAATCCAAGTTTCTAGGGCACTTGGAAGCCACTACAATCCCTAGCCTCAAAAGGCCTCCTTTCACAAGCTAGAGAGTCACACTCTCTCAACTAGCTCAAATCATCACTACATCTATATGGGACCACGTCCCAACAATTTTATTTACTGAAAAATACAAGATAAAGTCAGCTCAAACTCTCTAAATAAAGTGGATTCAAAGATGAAGCTCTAAAACTTAGATTTTTACAAATTAAGGACTTTGATCATAACAAGATGAGATAATGCTCAATAAATGCTCTTAAAAACTCTTTTCTACTTAAGAAAACACATATTTATGGAGCCCAAGAGGTATGCTAGCTATAGGGATGTTTTAAGAGTAAGTTTTGCATAAACTAGCTCTTACAACTAGTTTTCATATCTGTTAGGGCTAGATCCAATTCAGCAATGTAGAAAACTCCCTTATTGCAAAGCCAACTTGGGTACCCCAAAAATTATTTTAATGCAAATTTTCAATCAAAACCCATGAGGAACCTCTTAAAACTTTATGTAAGATCCAAAAATATAATGAAGTAGAATGCAATGTGCTCATGTATGACATGGTCAATAAGCCCTTAAGATGAGACAAATACTAAGTTTTACATTAAAAACCTAAGCCTAAACTAGATCTTGATCCTCTTTCACCTTTCTTGATCTTTCTTTGAGCTCCATCGGCTTGGTTTTTATTATATCGATCATGCCTTAACCTGAAAATTATCAAAGCACACAAAGGGTAATCATCAAAATATCTAAGTTTAAGCAGCTTGCTGGTTACAAAGGTATTACATCCATGTTTATTTTAACGTCTTATAAAAGATCTACAAGTACAATTTTAAAATGAAAGACAACTTCAAATAAATCTATCTTCAATCACTGAGTCCTTATTAATCATTTGCAAGTTTCCTGCAAAATATTGAAATATATTATTAAGAGAATATAGCCATCTAGGCATTAATATTCACAAATATTCAACATAGAGTATAAAGAAGGATTCACAAGTTTCCTTCTCCGCTGCACATAAGCAGATATTCCCAAGACAGAAACATAATAATCCAGAAGAAAAACACCACAGATATGCTCCCAGTTCAGAAATTCAACGATCCCCATAAAATCATTCAAACCAAGGCCAACTAGTAATCAAGTACATGATTCCTTAATAGTTTAGGGTCCTGATAATATTATTGTTACTTCTCATTTTTTATCTGTTCTTTTCTAATAACAAAACAGGAAACATGTTTTGTGAGAACTGTTTGATTTTGAAATACCAATTTAGAAATTTGCATCACAAACCCTCAATTTTGAAATACCAATTTAGATAAACAAAATCAAAGAAAAAAGCTACTCTGCCCCACTACCTAGGTGCATCATCTGATTATTATTAGTAGATTTGACGAAATTTCAAATGACAGAAAAATCACCTAATAAATTCAAGAACTGTTTCTGTGAATCCATCAGATTCCACAGGCACACAAATAGCAGCTTCCTTTATGACCTTTCAATCCTGTGCTGAACTGAAAGTTGAGGGATGAGTAATTGGTAAAAAAAGGAAAAGAATAAAAAACAATATTTAGTCTATTAGATAAAAAAAAAATGATACGTGAGATATCATTGTATGTTCACATAGAAAGAGAAAAAGAGAATTTTAGCCCATGAGGGAGGTAGCGAGAGAGAGAGAGACTAATACCTTCATTTGAAGCTCCCAATCCATATCTGCAATTTGGCTATGTTTATTTCTACCATCACATACAACTTGTTGTATATGTCTCTCAAGAACATGAAATAAGCATGTCTCCAAGATTTAATGAAAAACAGCGAACAACAAACCCCCCAGAATCCGATGATGAGTCCAATTGCCATGCTAATACAGAATCCTTGGGTGAAGAGCTGCTCATTGTTATCATCACTTCCATCATTTTGATGATCATCACCTGTTTGATTACTGAGACATTTTGGTAGGGGACTGCCACATAATTCTGGATTTCCCGTGTAAGCAAAGGCATCAAAGCTTTGAAGTTTAGTGGCAACTGGGATCTCGCCCGATAAATTGTTGTATGATAATTCCAGAACCCCAAGAAGACCTAATTGGGAAACTGTGGAAGGAATCCTGCCACCCAAGTGGTTTCTTGATAAATCAAGGACATCTAATGATTTTAATTGTCCGATGGTCGGAGGAATTTCACCGGTTAATATGTTTCTTGAAATTTTCAAAGAAATCAATTCAACAAGATACATGATTTCGCTTGGAATTTCTCCCATTAACTTGTTGCTAGAGAGATCAATACTTCTCACCAATCCTAATGTGCTTTTGTATTTTGACATTTTGCCTTTCCACACGAGTGATGCACTATCATTTCTCGGCCTTACATGATATATGATATATTCATCAAAATCAAGGACATTTGAATTAGAATTGGTTTGATTAGCCAAGTCAGTAAGATTGTTAAGACATCTAGGTATGAGACCTGAAATATTATTAAAAGAGATGTCCAGGACATGAAGTGCAGCAAGATGACATATAGTGGATGGCAAGATCCCATGAAACTTGTTAGATCGTAGAATAAGGATAATTAGCTTTTGAGTCCATCTCCAAACAATCTTGGTACAGGTCCAATTAAATGATTTTGAGCTGCATCAAAACCCTTAGCTCTGTACAGTTCCCAAAGACAAAGCTATTTCACCCATAAATCCATTGTTGCCTAAATGTAGTCCCCGGATATCTGTTAGTGAACCCATGGATGGTGGAATATTTCCATGAAAATTGTTATTTGACAAATCAAGAAGGAGTAAGTATTCAAACTGTTCCCAGCAGTCTGGAAGCTTTCCCGTCAATTCATTGTTTGACAAATCTAAAAAATAGAAGTACGCGGTGGTGTTTGCACATAACAAAGAGTTTGCATTTGAGAATTTATTGTTTGAAAGATCCAAATCAAATGTCATACATAAAAAGGATGGAATGGATCCATGAAACAAATTCAAATTCATAATTTAGGGAGTATATTTCAATGGTAAATTTGGAATTTCACATGAGATAAGATTGCAGGAAAGATCCAATTCCCATGAAGATGAAGACTGGCCCCAAAACCAATTGGGAATAGAATCAAAAATTATGGCACTTGAGAGATTCAGGAGGCCATAGTTTTTCTGGTTACGAAGCCATCTTGAAAAAGAAGGCCCCAACTTGCAGTATGCTAAATTTACATAAACCAATTGAAATGGGGGAATCCAGCCATTACTGATGTTAAAATTCAATGCATAATTTGAAGACAGATGCAAATCTGACAGCTTGGAGAGTTTAAGGAAATGAGCTTCAGAGATGACACCCTGCAAGGAGTTCTCATTAATATACAGCACCTCCAAGTTGGACAAATTTCCGATGCCATCACTTATTGTTCCATTTAACCTATTATTATCAAGCCATAATGTTCGCAAAGAAGGAAACTGAGAAAGATCTGGCACTGATCCTGTAATTTGGTTGCTATTCAATTTCAATTCTTCTAATGATTTGTTAGCACAAAGAGTGGATGTTGGAACAAAGTCATCTAGCCGTCCACTCAAGTTGTTGTAAGACAGATCTAGCTCACGTAAGCTGCAGATATCCAGCAGTGATTTGGGTATATGACCACGTAGATTACAGTAACTCAAGTCCAATTGTTGGGGAAAGGTTACTGAGTTGTTGCTGCCAATTATTTCCACTGCTGAGGTCAACAAATGAAAGTTTAAGAGTTTTTAAGGACGTAAGATGAGATATCCACTCTATATCTGATCTCAAGTAACTGAACCCAGCATGATCTGTATCAAAGGCATCTTTATTGAGATCAAGAAACTGCAAACTGTGAAGCTTCCCAAGACTATGAGGTATTGTTCCATTAAAGTAATTCCAACTAAGATCAAGGTATTGTAAACTGGAAAGTTTTACGAGATTATGAGGGATTGGTCCACTGAAAAAATTTCTTCCAAAATCACGGTATTGTAAACGGGAAAGGTTCCCGAGATTATGAGGTATTGTTCCATTAAGTTCATTCCATCTAAGATTAAGGTATTGTAAACTAAAAAGGTTCACAAGATTATGAAGGATTGGTCCAGTTAAGAAATTGTAACTAAGATCAAGATATTTTAGGTGAAAAAGTTTTCCAAGTTCACAAGATATTTTCCCTACAAAATAAGAATTCAATAGATTAAGCTATTTTAAATGGTTTAAAGAACCTAGGAATTTTTGGATATGGTTGACATAAAAAATATTACCACTTAGGTTCAAATCATTGAAATGACCCAACTTAGCAATTGATGGATTGATCTTACCTTGCAAACCATTAAGATAGAGCTTAACCACGTGACCCGTTCGGTGGCTGCAATGGATACCTTTCCATTCGCAACATTCTTTCTGGTTTTCTCTGGTCCCCCACGAAGACAGCGAACCATCCTCATCAGTGAAGTCGTGTTTCAAAGCAAGCAATGCATGTCTCTCACTCTCTTTGCATCTGACAGACGAATTCCCAACCTTTGTGTTGAATGCAAACACCAGTGAAATATGCACCACCAGCACAAAAGTTACTTGCACAAATCCACTACACCTTAGATTCATGATTGGAAACATATTGTTTGATGAGTAGAAAATTAAAGATGAGGACCAATTAAAGCAAAGCCTTACATTTGTAGTCAATTAGGAGCCAGGGTCCAGTGAGTATTCTCGCAACAGTTATGCTATACCATTGTCACGGTGACATAAGTGACATCCAAGTAAATGTTGATATAAGTGACATAATTTAAATTTATTAGACTCATTTACCTTTGTTTTTGTGTACTCGGATATTATTTTCGTAAAATTTAAACTACGTTAACTGTATTAATATGATAAAGTTTAAAATTAAAATAGTGTAAAACAAACTAATTATCCATGTCATACTCTAATTATTAGGAGAAAAATTTAACAAAGAAATCTCTTTGTTACCAAATTGTGATTGTCAGGGTGACAAAAGAAAAATGAAAGAGAAGATTGATTTGGGAAGATATAATCTAACAAGAATAAGGGTTCAATAATATTAACTTGAGGGATGGGTTTGGACTTTTGGGAGAAAAGGACAAGAAAGACTTGACAAAGTCTTTGAAGACTTGGAAAAAAGTGAGTCTATAAAGACGATTTGAAATTTTGGGAACCTATTTTAACCTTGAAAGAGATATGTATGAATTTGCCTAACAAATAACATATCAATCTAAGGATTTGATTCTTCATCTTAAAAAAGTAACTGTATATAATTGTGTTAATTCTTACTTAGAAAATGGTATGAAAATTTGATTCCTATCTAGAAAGGAGGAAAAGAAGAGCAGAAATCAGTGAGCTTGACAGTGGGAGTGATTGATGTGAAGGAGAATTGAAGGATGATTTTGGATTTTTCTGTGTCCTTGGTTGTGCTAATGAATAATATTTCCATCAAGCTAATACAAGGGCAAAGGAATCTTTATTCTAACCCATTTTACAAGTTAGAAAACTCCAAAGTAATCAAATTTAGAATTAGAGTAACTGAGCAAGTTATAAAGATATTTGAATTATTCAAACTCCAAAGTAACCTTTATTCTAACCCATCAAGCTAATAGGATTTGAATTATTCAACTGAGAGATGCAGCATTATTGTCCCAATGAACCTTGCCTTCCAAATGGGGTGGGGCTTCTCTGCAGTCTATGGGCACCACCATTAGAAAAAAAATCAGTGTGTTAAAGTTCCCCTTCATGTTTGTATCAATGATTAACATCATAATTGGTCATTTGAATACCACCATTAATGGTGACCCCTTTTTCTTTTGAGTACTAGTTGTATTCAATGCATTTATTCTTTCTTATTGAGTAACGCAGAGCATTCAATTACCATGCCAAGGTATTGTTACCAGAACAATGGTAAAGTCTGCAGAATCAAACAAATGATGCTCTCTGCAAGAGCATGTCCAATTTGGCTAGTAGATGAATAAACTTTGTTTTTTTAACAAACTTTTTTGGTGTAATCTTTGTACCTCCTCAAGTGGGCTTAGCTCTGCCACGCCAGTATCTCTTTGGAAAGATTCTTGTATCATACTCTCATGGGACCAGTCTTGGATTATGACTATCTTCCACATGCAAAATAAATGAAAGCTTTTCAAGGAGTTCCATTGGTATTTACACCAACTTTTTTTTTCCTTAAGAATTTCCCTCCCTTTTCAGAAAGTTAGAAGTCTTTTGTGCTTTATTCCTTTCCATAAAATCTTTCAAGCTTGACGCCAACTTCTGACCAGAAGGCTTAAAGATAACAAGGAATGAGCGGAAAGAATATAATGAACAATCTAGATAACACGTCGGTCCTCACCATAAAATTTCAACAAATTTTCTCCAATATAGATTCCATAAGCTATAGATTATCATCAACTAATCATCATATGTGGGCCACAAACCAAAGGCTGTCAATCAGAATCAAAAGCGTTCGAATGTCGGCAATTCAAAACAGGTCAAAAATTAGTGAGGGAGAAAGAAGGGGTATGATTTAACATACGGAGGGAATAACGTTTTAAACTTATGGTTCAGATGGCATGTCATAAACAAATTAACAATGTCGGCTGCTACTAGGAAGCTGAAGGAGAGAAAGAGTTTAAATTGAATTTTTCGGGTTTTGCATGAGAAACTCTTATATATACTCTGACTTGACTAAGTAGGTTAAAAGAATAAAATAATATATACTTAATCTAACTCGACTTAGTGTAAACTCATTTAATATCACCCTTTCATTAGCTAAGAATACTACTCTCAAAGTATATGTAAGAATGTCTTGTTTTGTATAAGCGTTACAACTTCTAAGACAAACTCATATTGGTCCATGTGGTATCCATATATAGAGTCCCTACCAATTCTACCATGGCTGTCTGGTCCATCTTTGGATTTGAAATGAATACACAATATACTTCATTCCTTGCAAAGCTTGGTCTATATACGATTCCCACAGAGTGTTGAGTAGGCCCCCAAGGGGGCAACCAGTGCACTAAAAAGCAATTAACCTTGCAGGACTTCAATGACAGTAATTATATTTGAAAAGGTCAGTCTAAAGACACTTTGAAATTTTGGGAACCACTTTAACCTTTCCACAAATGAATTGAGAACATTGTGCATTTATTCTCTTTCATAAGTCATTTACCTTGTCCTATATGCTTTATGTACAAATATAATGTTATTTGTAAACAATAAAAGACATAATGCATATAAAATTGGCCTAAAAAATAACATATATCAATCTAAGGATTTGGTTCTTTACTTTAAGAGTGCGATAGTACATAATTGCCTATAAGACTACTTCTTCAATGGCATTTTATCATAAATATTCCAATAAAACAGCTAGTCCCTCAACAAGAATTGATGCATAAGCAATTTGATACTAACAGTAGACAATCTGAATTTCAATTCCTACCAGAAAATAGCAATGGTGACCAAAGACATGCTCATAGTAATGGTGAGTCTAAGACAAGTAGAAAAATTCTCTGACATCACACAAAATTGGCATAATAATTCTGAATAGAGCATGTTCTTACTATATAAAGGTAATAGTCCTGTATCAATAAACACTCAATCCATCAATCAGAGATAGAGCTAGGGTGAAGGAAGAGTACATACCTGTAAGTGGAGAAGTGTATCCAAACTTGTGCGAAAAGACCAACTGTGATATGGTGCTCTAGTGTGATGGAGTGGGGGTTTAATGGAATGAGAAATTGGTGAAATTGTTAAGGGGATTAGGCCAAAAATAGGTGGGGATGTGCTAGAATAGCTAGGGATTTGAAGAAGAATGAGAGAAATAGGGATTTTCTGAAGTGAGAAAATGACCTGCGAACTGAAATTTTTAAAGGGTCTAAATGACACGGCCACAACATGTCTGTGTGGTGTGGGCATGTTGGGCTTGCGGGAGAGACACGGGAGGATGACATGTGGGGTGTTTAAGTGACACATGGGTGACTTCCCCTTGTCTTAGGTCGTGTTCTTGGTGGTGATACTTCTGTAAGTGACACGGTACCAACACAATTGTGTTAGTGACCATGTTTGTGACTTGGCAAATTTAAATACTTACTTGAGACAACACATGGCCATGTCTCTGGATGATTAGCTCTGAGTAAGTGACACGGGACTAACACGGTTGTGTTACCCACTATGCCTTCCTGTTGGATTGTCTGTGAGGTCTGCACGTTCGCTGCCACGGCCATGTGTGTGCTTGTGTATCTCCCCCTAGCTCTCTGTATGGTGTACACGGGTGAAGACACGACCATGTTCCAGGCCATGTTATCCTCCTAAACTCTCTGCCTTCTTTACACGGGTCAGGACATAGCCATGTCATTGGTTATGTTCTCTCCTGTCATGCCAAAAATGAAACTTAGTGAACAATAATGACATGAAAGAGAATGAAAAACAAAAAATATGGAAATCAACTAAAAGTAAGTAAAGATAGAGGGTTAAAAACTTGGGTTGCCTCCCAAGAAGCGCTTAATTTAAAGTCTTAAGCCAGACTATCTCTGGGACTATGCTGGTGCAAAGATGACTATTGATGAGATTTGGTGTTTAACCCCATCTCCCCAATAATGTTTAAGTTGTTGCCCATTAACCTTGAAACTTTTTTCCGATTCCATGTCAGCCACCTCAATAGCTCCATAAGGATAAACTGTTTTGATTACAAACGGACCTGACCACCTTGATTTCAGTTTCCCAGGGAAGAGTTTCAACTGTGAATTGTATAGCAACACTTGTTGTCCTAATTCAAAATTCCTTTGGACAATTCTCTTATCATGTCATCGCTTTGTTTTCTCTTTGTAGAGCTTAGAACTCTTACAAGCTTTATGTCGAAATTCATCCAATTCGTAAAGCTGAAGGACCATTTTCTCCCCTGCTGCTGCCAGGTCAAAATTAAGGATCTTTGTGACCCACCATGCTTTGTGCTCCAATTCCATAGGCAAATGACAAGCCTTGCCATACACTAATTGGTAAGGGGGCATGCAAAGAGGTGTCTTCAATGCAGTGCGGTATGCCCACAGAGCATCATCAAGCTTCATGGCCCAATCTTTTCTAGAGGCATTGACAGTCTTCTCAAGAATCATCTTCAACTCTCTATTTGATACTTCAACTTATCCACTGGTTTGTGGATGATATAGGGTTGCTATGCGATGCCTCACACCATACTTACTCAATAAAGCATCCATTCGCTTATTGCATAAATGAGTGCCCTCATCATTGATCAATGCTCTTGGAACTCCAAATCTTGAGAATATGTTCTTTTTGAGGAAACTCATAACTACCTGAGCATCATTGGTTCTGGTTGCAGTTGCTTCAACCCATTTAGACACATAGTCGACCGCGACTAGGATATATTCATTAGAGTATGATAATAGGAAAGGGCCCATAAAATCTATTTCTCAAACATCAAATAACTTAACTTCGAATACTAAATTTAGAGGCATTTTATGCCTTTTAAAGATGTTGCCAGTCCTTTGGTAGCGATCACACATCTTCACATAATCATAGGTGTCTTTGAACACAGTTGGCCAGTAGAACCCTAATTTAAGGACTTTTGCAGTTGTCCGATTGCCACAGAAATGACCGTCATAGTCTGAAGCATGGCAGTGGCATAGTATATCTTTCACCTCCTCTTGTGGTACACATCTCCTCAAGAGTCCGTCAACACATCTTTGTAGCAAATAAGGCTCGTCCTAGACACAGAATTTTACCTCATGAAAAAACCTCTTTAACTGTTGAGAATTTAGATCCACAGGTAGAACCTTAGTAGCCTTGAAGTTGACAAAATCAGCATACCAGGGTAGGCTGTGAATTGCAAAGAGCTGTTTGTCTAGGAACTCTTCATTAATGGGAAAAGGTGGAGCTTGGTTCTTCTCTTGTTGCTCAATCCTTGACAGGTGGTTAGCTACCACATTTTCCATGCCTCTCTTGTCCTTGATCTCAAGATCAAATTTTTGTAACAACAAGATCCAACAGATGAGTCTGGGCTTGGAGTCCTATTTGGCAAAAAGATATCTAAGAACTGCATGATCAGTATATACAATAACCTTGGCACCGACTAAATAAGAGCAAAATTTATCAAAAGTTAAAAACAATAGCCAACAACTCTTTTTCAGTAGTAGCATAGTTAAGTTGAACAGAATCAAGTACATGGCTTGCATAATAAATTGCATGCAATAACTTATTTTTTCTTTGCCCCAATACATCACCTATAGCTATGTCACTAGCATCGCACATGAGTTCAAAAGGTAAGTCTCAATCAGGTGGGATCACAACAGGGGCAGTGATAAACTTTTTCTTCAATGTATTAAAAGCTTGCAAACATTCATTATTGAAAACAAAAGTTTCATCTTTAACAAGGAGGTTACACAGGGGTTTAGCAATTTTTTAAAAATCTTGGATGAATCTCTTATAAAAACTAGCGTGTCCCAAAAAGCTACGCACCCCTTTGACATTAGTAAGAGGGGTAGTTTTTCAATCACCTCTACTTTAGCTGTATCTACCTCTATCCCCTTAGCAAAAATTTTATGTCCTAAAATAATCCACTCTCTCACCATGAAATGGTATTTTTCCTAATTTAAAACCAAATTAGTTTCTTGGCATCTCTTTAACACTAAGGATAGATTAGGTAAGCATACATCAAAAGAAGAGCCAAAAACAGAAAAGTCATCCATAAAAATCTTAATAAATTTTTCATTTATGTCAGAGAATAAATTTTTCCTAATTTAAAACCAAATTAGTTTCTTGGCATCTCTTTAACACTAAGGATATATTAGGTAAGCATACATCAAAAGAAGAGCTAAAAACAGAAAAGTCATCCATAAAAATCTTAATAAATTTTTCATTCATGTCAGAGAATATGGAAAACATACATCTTTGAAAAGTAGTCGGCGCATTGCACAATCCGAATGATATCCTTTTGTATGCATAAACTCCATAGGGGCAAGTGAAGACAGTATTTTCTTGATTCTCCGAAGCTATGGCAATCTGGTTGTAACTCGAATAACCATCCAGAAAACAGTAATGCTCATGACCAGCTAGGCGTTCTAGCATTTGATCTATAAATGGGAGAGGGAAGTGGTCTTTTCTCGTGGCATCATTGAGTTTTTTGTAGTTAATGCACACACGTCATCCCGTGACCGTTCTAGTAGAAATTAATTCATTTTTTTTCATTAATCATCACTGTTGTTCTCCCTTTCTTGGGCACTACCTGAACTGTGCTCACCCATGAACTATCCGAGATAGGGTAAATAACACCGGCATCTAGGAGTTTAACCACTTCCTTTCGTATTACTTCCTTCATGATCAGATTCAATTTCCTTTGGGGTTGTACGACTGCTTTATGGTTCTCTTCCATGAGGATCTTGTGTATGCAAAAAGAAGGACTGATGCCTTTTAAATCAGCAATCGACTATCCAATGACACTCTTATGCTCCCTTAACACCAGCAACAGTTTCTCCTCGTCAACCTTAGTTAATTCAAAATTAATAATCATGGGAGAGGAATTGTTTTCACTAAGAAATGCATATTTCAAAGTCACAGGTAGAGGCTTGAGCTCAAGTTTTGGAGAATGCTCTTTGTGCACATCCTTTTGCAAGTCTTTTAATTTTTGTGGTGAGGAAATAGAATATGATGATAGAGCATCTAATAATGCTACATATTCTGCTAATGCTGAATCCCCTACAAAGTCAAACATGGTTACCGCATCCACCAAGACTCTCTCAATAGGACAGATTCTCCTTGAACGTACTAGTAATGATAGAGTCCAGAATGTTCAGGTGGAAACACTCTTCTTTCTTCATTGGGTGTTGCATTGCATTGAACACATTGAAAATCATCTTCTTATCTTGAACTTTCAGAGTCAAGGTCCTGTCAGCTATATCAATCAATGCTCTTCCAGTAGCTAGAAATGGCCGACCCAAAATAAGTGAAATCTCTCCATCTTTCTCTATATCTAGAACAACAAAATTCACCAGAAAGATAAACTTGTCAACCTTAACGAAGACATCTTCTACAACACCGTAGGGATGTTTGATTGACTGGTCGGCAAATTTAAGAGTAATCATGATGGGTTTTGCTTGACCAATTCCCAGCTTCTTGAAGATGGACAGAGACATGAGATTTACACTTGCTCTCATATCACATAACGCCTTCCCAAAGGTGATGTCTCCAATGGTGCATGGGATGGAGAAACTTCTGGGATCTTTGAGCTTTGAAGGTAATTTCCTTTGTAGAATAGCATTGCATTCTTTAGTTAACATTACTGTTTCATCATCTCCGATTTTTCTTTCTTTGGTCAGAAGATCCTTCATAAACTTTACATAGGATGACATCTGTTCAAGTGCTTCAGCAAAATGTATGTTAATCTGTAATTTCTTAAACACCTCTAAGAACTTGCTGAATTGCTTCTCATCTTGTTATTTCTTAAGCCTTTGAGGAAAAGACACCTTGACAGGAGGTATTGAAACACATGGTCTAATCAATTTCTCGCTTTCTTCTCTATTTCTTGCCTCCTCCATGGGACGGCTAGATGTTGGGTCCCCATTGATCCTTGTTGCCTTACCATCTTCCTCATCTGGTGTTTCTTTTCTTGGGATGGCTCAATAACTTGTAGTTATGACCTTCACATGCTCCTTAGGATTTGGAATAGTATCACTGGCTAAAGAGCCTTGAGGCCTATCTGCCAATTGTCTTGCTATCTGTCCCACCTGAGTTTCTAACTTCCTAATAGATGCATTTTGATTTCTGAACCCGCTCCTGATTTCCTCCACAAACGTTGCAGTTTTCTAAATGAAAGCTGAGGTTTGAGTTGTCGATTTCTCTAGCACATTCTCCAAGGAATGATTCTTCTCATTGGGTTAGGGTTGTGAAGCAGGACCTTGAGTTGGCTGTTGTGGTGACTGGTATATATAACTGGGTCTGTGAGAAGCCCTTTGATTTCCTTAATTACCCCATGAAAAATTTGGGTGATTCCGCCACCCTGGATTATAAGTAGGAGCGTAAGGATTGTTCTGAGGTCTTGAAGGGTTACCCATATAGTTCACTTGTTCTTGAAAAACTGAAGGACCAAACATGTTGCCCGGACACTCTCTATTAACATGGTTCCCTGCACAGAAATCACACACTGGTGGAGAAAAGTTGACTGCATTCACATTTATTATCTCAAACTTCTTAGATAATTCAACTACCTAATGTGTTAATAGTTTATTCTGAGCCAGCAGTGCATCTAGTGCCCCTACTTCCATCACGCCTCTCTTGACTATGGATCTCTCTCCTTGACTTTGGTAGTCATTGCAAGTCATCCTGTCAAACAAGTCCCAAGCTTGTTCTAGAGTTTTATAATTCACAACTCCATCTGTTGCAGCATCCACATTTGCCTTCGTGTGAGGAAGCATCCCATTGTAAAAACTTTGAACTTGGATCCAGAAATCGAAAGAATGATGTGGGCATATCCTCAGTATATCATTATACCGCTTCCAAGCTTCACTCAAAGATTCTCCATCTTGTTGACGGAAAGAAGTAATCTCAGTCCTCAACCTAGCTGATTTGGAAGGAGGAAAATATCTAGCGAGAAATTTATTCACCAAGTCCGACCAAGTGGTAATGCGGCCCCTTGGTTGAGAATCCAACCAACTTTTTCTCTTATCTCGCACAGAAAATGGGAAGAGTTTGAGTTGAACCACATCATCATTGACCCTATTCAACTTTACCGTGTCACAAATCTGCAGAAAATTTACTATATGTCCATTAGGATCTTCTAGTTGACTTCCACTGAACTGATTGTGTTGTACTTGTTAAAGTAAAACTGGTTTAAGTTCGAAGTTAGTAGCTTGGACATATGGTCTTGTTATACTCGCTCCACATCCTGCAGCTGTTGGGATGGAATACTCCATGAGCGTTCGAGGTGGAGGGTTTTGTGCCGCTCTGTTGTTATTATTCTGCGGTGATGGATTCTGGTTTGGTTCTGCCATAATTATCGGTTATGCTTGTCTTGCTCCTCTAGCTTGCTTGCGAAGTCTTCCAGCTGTTCTCTCAATCTCAAGATCAAAAGCTAATGCACTGGAATCAAGATTACCTCGCATACACCAAGGTTAAAATAAGATCAGTAGTTGACAGAAACAAGTCAACAACTAATAAAATATTTAAACCAGATTTACTAACAAGAAATTTAAAATCCAAATTAGGACCTTATTGGTTACTTTTAATATTGTTTAAACACTGTTAATCCCCGGCAACGGCACCAAAAACTTGATGAACTTTTTCCGGCAAGTGTACCGAGTCACACAAGTAGTAATAGATGAGTAGAGTATCGTCCTCAGGGATTAACGCAAGCAATTACCAACTTCTCCAATACTGGTTCTATTTGGAAGAATAAACACTTTGGATTGAAGGCAGCTTAAAAATGACTACTGTAATTAACTAAGTAACAAAACTCAAATGATTACGTAAATAACTTAAATAGCAATTTAACTGTAAGATTGATGAGAAGAATGAGAAGGTTAGGGGTTGATTTCATTCTCTTGCAAATTCAGTTACTTCATAGACAAAGTAACCTTTGGATCAGTACTGAACTAGTCATTTCAGTTACAATTCCTTTGTTGTTGACTACTTTCCTTAATGTGATTGAACCCAATCCCTTGGTGAAACAATCCTCCCTATCTCAATTAATTGCCCAATTTCTTGACACAATTAACTTGTCTAGGTGATTAAGCTCTAGGAAATTAATTCAATACCACATAAACTAAGTTATCTATTCCTAGATTAACTCAATTCAGGATAGAATTCACAGAAGCATATTCGTATCTTACTATTCCTAGCATCAAAACAAATCTTTAACCTATTCAAATGGAGGTCAGTCATTCAAGCGCATTAATAACAGTAAATTCCATTCAACAATAAGAATTGTACTAAAACAAGTTCATTCAGTCTTGAAACCTCATCACAAACGAATTACATCAAACCCCTAACACTAAGAGTTTAGCTACTCATGACTAAATTCAATAACATCAAATAGATAAAATTCAACATAGGATGAAGAGAAGAAAAATTAGATGTAGATCGAGTCGCAATTGTTCCTCGTGCTCTAGCTTCTCTCTTTCTTTTCTTCCAAAGTACGGCATCCTCTCATCCCCTGCATCAGATTCCTATTTATACTTATGTCCAATTAGGTCTTCTCATCAGAAATAGCTCGAACACGGCTTTGACACGGCCATGTCTTATTTTAGAACTTAGGCGTGTCACTTAAGGTGATTTCCTGGTCATCGAACACGGGACCAAACACGGCCGTGTTCTTCTCTTGTCTCAGACCGTGTTCCTCAGACATGGTCCGTGTGTGTCCTTGCTCTGGGCGTGTTCTCCATTTGTACAATCTGACTGCTTAACACGGCTTCACACATGACTGTGTCTGATCTTGTCATGGCCGTGTCTGTCAATAAGCTTGAGCAGTAGCTTCTGGGAGTTAGACACGGGGGAAACACGGTTGTGTTCCTGCCTGTGTCCTTATCAAGACTTCATAAAAGGCTGGTTTCCTTGCACTTTGTTTCATGGATTGCTTCCAAATTATTCCTTTTTCCTGATTAAACATCTTGGTACCTGACAACACTAATTCATGGATTAAATACCATGTTTAATGAAGATTTACTCACAATGCAGGTAGGAATTCAGTATTAAAACATGGTTTTTATAGTCCTGAAAGACAGATATCAATAATCAACTCAAGCCTTTAAAGATAAAGGAAGAGAAGAGCTCAACACAGATTTTTATAGTGGTTCAGCACTAAGGCTTACATCCACTTCTCCCAACCATTAGGGTTCCACTAGAAATTGTTAGGTTAATTTGACAAAGCTTCTCCAAGCTTTTTATACCTTTGGTTTTCCTACAAAAGCTCACCAAGAACTTTCTCCCTCTAGACTAATTTCTAGAGGTCTCTCTCAAGAATTTCCTACTGAAATTCTGAGTCAACAACACTCGAAAAGAAATGTTGAGTTCCATTTTGATACTCTTACTCTCCATAGAGCGGATTTTACAAGTTTCTTAACATGAAAAAGAGAAGGCAAACTTGCTATAATGGAAGACCGAAGTCTGTGTATTTCTTCCTTTCTTCCTTTCTTCTCAGCTCTGCTTTTAATGACCCAAGAGTGCTGCAATAAAAGGAAAGGGGTAGCACGTGAAGAATGATCTCCACCTTTGGTCATGAGCCAGCTGTAGGTCTGATATACAATTTAGCTCCACTAACTATTTTCTTGTCATTTAGTAACCAAGAAAATTACTTTACCAACTTCCCTTAAAGAGTGGATCTCCAACAAGCCTTTATAAGGGAAGCGGTTACCCAACACGTGAAGCAGCATTTTGACAAGAATCTTTGAGATCTGAGAGCTTATCATGCGTAGCAGCAGCTAGATGAGAAGAACTGGTTTGAAAACTAGTACTTTAGAACAAGCAAAACTAGTTCTCAGATATCTTCACTGACTTGCATTTATAAACAAACTAACAATACAAACAGATTAGTGAATATTTAATCATTTGTTATCATCAAAAGCCTAAAAGAGAATTGTGGAACTAACAGTCTATTCTTAAATTTTTTGTTCACTAACAAAACAAAAGTGTGGATTGTCTTTTGGCCTAACTGAAGATGTGGTCTAGTCTGGATATGTGCAAATTAACAAGAATATCACCTAGCAAATTGACAACTCAACATTATCTAAACTTTTAAGTCACTAAATATGAGTTAGTATGATATTATTTTTTATCATCATTTCTCCTAAGCTTTTGACGTTTACTTAACCATTTCTTTCTTTATTTTTGTTTTCTTTATACTAAATAGAGAAATGGAGCGAAAGGTTCTTCTGGTGTGCAGTGTGGTGGGTTTCTTGGGGCTATTGTCAGCTGCAACTAGCTTTGCTGCAGAGGGAACTAGGATTAAGGTAACTGTGGGGTCTTGTGTTTCATGGGTTTGATTCAAACTGTCTGTTGTTTGCTTTATGCTATTACCTCTTTGTACAGAAAACCCAGAAATGAATATGAATATTTTGCTTGTTTGTCTGGTCTATTTATCAGTGTTGGGTTGAATAGTTGTAGTTGGCTCTGTTGAGGGTATTTTTTAAATTTAGCAAATTAGAAGCTAATGTTAAAGTGAAAATTTCTTATCTTTCAGGAGTTTTGCCATACTTTCCTTCCTTATTCATCTAATTGAGCAATTGGTTTGATCCCCCCTTTTTCTTCTGGTTTCTTTCACTGTTAAGCTTGATGATTTTACTTCACCTATACTGTACCATATATTTTATGCTTGTTGTATTCAGCTCTCCCCATTTCTCGTTATCTTTAGTGTTTTTTACGATCTTTCTTTTCATTATATTATTGGTTGCTTTCAACAGAAATCATATTACTTCAAGCAGAAACTACGACAAATTGTTGTCAACTGATAAATAGAAAATTGCAGGAAAATTACCACAAATTGTTGAATTAACTCTATGGTTTGTCACAATGGATAATGATAAATTATGGGAAAATGACAATACAAGAACCATGTCTTCAATATGGAGCAAATAACACTA
The DNA here is from genome assembly GCA_003255065.1 of Cercis canadensis. NCBI lineage: Eukaryota > Viridiplantae > Streptophyta > Magnoliopsida > Fabales > Fabaceae > Cercis > Cercis canadensis. Next base: position 466,989 of record QAOA01000112.1, read on the forward strand.
CAAACAGATAAACTCAGTGGCTACAAATTCAAAACAATTCTGAAATTTTCATATCACAATAATGTTTCCTCACACATTGAGATAGTAATTCTCTTGGGAATTGAGCAATTAGCCCTCCCTTCAGAACTTTTACATTTTAAACTACATTTCCAACCATATAGAAGTTCCCAAAAAAATACATAGGAAAAAAATTACAAAGGGGAAGGTAGAGGGGAGAAAAACGAAAAATAAAGACTTGCTGGACACATACTAACCTCAACAAAAGTATTCCCCCTGCACATGGGCTATGATTTTAATAGGGACCAAGAATCTTATAGTTGGCAATCTGGACACCTCCATCATGTTTAGTGACACCCCTGCCTGAATGCCATCAGTCCATAATCTACGATATTTTGTCACTTATGTCAAAATCATGAAATTGGTAATGTAGAGATAGGATTAAACCTGGTCAAGCAAATACCACACGTGAAAATTTATTTCAAATTCTGAACAAGAAACCAAAGCTAGAATAAAGCCTAACGAAGACACATAATGATTTTCCCAATCTCAAGATGCTGCATTCTTTCATCCAGCCTATCCCTTCCCTTCTCCCCTCCCCACAAACCCCCCACCCCCCCAAAAAAAAAAGTATACATTATAAGTTCCAGAAGTTCTGTTGTTATGCAGGTTAAAAATGTTAAAAAAACGATAATGGAGACTAACTAGGTTGGCTTTGAGGCGTGAACAATTACACTGTCTTGAGTGTAATATTGCTTCTTTATAAAAGCAAGTTAACCCAGGATACAACAAAGCCCTCAAAAACTCTCAATGGAAAAGTGAATTCTAATGCATTAGGGTGTTCCCTTTTATAGAGTTGAAAAGACACGAATGAACAAATATAATTGGTCAGAAATTAACAGACATAATTGTCTATTCGGAATAGTCACAATTGTCTGTTCGGAATAGTCACAACAGTCTGTTCAAAACAGACACAATTGTCTATTCGAGTTTATTCATCTGAACCTGTTAATTTAATTAACTACCATCCGAATCGGGTCAAATCGACCCGACCCGGTCCGGTCCAGATATTTAAAACCAATATTAAAATATTTGTCAAATCGATCAAGGCCCAAGATGCCAATCAAAGACCATTAATGGACTTTGTCTTGCTAGCCTGTTTGGGCTTGTCAAATGGGCTTGTGCCCATTTAACTAAAGTTACTTTATAACTTTAGTTTGCATTTATAAAGTCTTTTACATACTCTAAGTTAACCAATGTGGGACTTGATTAATTATTAATATATTTACAAACTATTTCAACAAAAAACACTTCCAGATGCAATCCATTGGCAATACAGTGGAAAGACTTCATTAGTTCCCACTCTTTTCTCCCCCCACCCGCACCCAATTTTTCAGATTAAAATTAAAAATGAGAGAGAGAGAGAAAGAGAGAGTTAGTCTCCCAGGAGTATTTCATATTCACAAACCTTAGAGAAAGCCTCCTCCTGCCCAGGTGGAATCTGATTTCCCATTATGACCAACAGCTTTTTTATTAGATGCATTGTCATAGAAATTATCATATCCATCATCCTTGGCATCATCCCAGTCAGCCCAAGCATCACTGTTACGGGGAGCTGATCCTTTAGCTGGTTCTTCTTTTCTAGTATCTTTGTGGTCATAATCATCCCAAGAACTGGAGTTGTAAGTATTGAACTGCCCACCTGATGAATGGGGAGCTAATCCTTTTGCTGGTTCTTCCTTCCTAGTATCTTTGTGGTCCCAATCATCCCAAGAGCTTGAGCTATAAGTATTAGATTGCCCACCCGATGAAGACTGCCCTCTGCCGGTAGAAGAATTCCAGTCTATATTCTCTTGATTGAAATCCTGATAGTAACCATTTCTATCACTTTCATTTCGTTGCCAACTATCAGGCTTCCAATTTCAGTTTTCTCTAGTGTATTCTTCAACCTTCTGTGAAGCCATAGCCATGACGACCCCTTTCATGATCCCCCATGTCCTTTGTCCAATCTCTGATGTCTTTTGAGTGACAACATTGACAGTTTCATTGACCTTGTAACCATAACCACCATACCTTACCTGAAAAGAACACATCTAGTCAATAAGGTAAAGAATAACCACCAATAATGAAATTGCTGCAAAACAGAATGACAAGCATCAAAACTTTTGCTTTTTCCCCTTTCTACAAAAGGATAACCACCCATAGACTTTTTTTCAAACAGTACCATGTTCCACCGGCCTTACCACCAAAATTCCTAGACCCTCATCACTTACCATAAACATCCAACGATAAACTTCATAACCTGGTCGCATGCTCAAGCATCGCACTAATACAGCTATACAGCTATAACCATCATCAACAGCAGCTAGCACCAGAGAACACTTCTACCAAAATTAATTATTGAGCTGTTTAATTATTATAACTCAAATTTCAAGATTCGTACTATTTTTTTTGTTAAGGGGCTTTGCGTTCTTCACTTACACTCAAATTTCAAGTTCATTTTTTTTTGGTCGGGAAGAGTAATTGCATGCATGTTGAAAATTTTAGCTAATTCATTTAAACCGACAATGTCTCCATTGCGATATATAGCAGTCCACCCCAATATAAGTTATACTCTGAATAAGAAGTATTTATCCGCTTTTGAATATAATTTATGTGTTTGTAAGAAGGTTTAAAAATATAAACCTTGGTATCCTCATATATACCTTACAATAAATAACATCATATTTTACTTATAAAAAAATTTCATTGTTCATAACGGTGAGAAGTATATATTTGCCGATAAGAGTTTGCTCAATTAGTATGTTCAAATTACATGACAAAAAAACCTTCGATTTAAATCACATTAGTGATCCATTATAAATAGGCCTCCACCAATTACCATATGCCTACCTTAAAATTATTGTCAAGAATTGATTCAACCCAAAAATTTAAGTTGTTAGATGAAGATTTATGAATGATTTTTATATTAAACAACTAGAATATCTTATATATTTTTTTAAAAGTATATACATTTATTGAGTTAAATTCACTCATATTAACTTAATTTGTTAGTTTGCCATATATTTAAGTGAATAATTTGGATGAACTTGATCAGCAATTGTGTGTTGTGTATCATCCTACGTTACTTATGGGTTAAGTCATTGGACTAGAGTAATCAAATTGTGCGAGTTGGAAATCTGAAATGATGTAATGAATGAACTATATTTTCCAATGCAGAACCCCTCACATAAACAAATCAACGCTCGGCAATTTTTGCAATTGACTATGAATCTTCATAGTAAATTGCATAAGGCATCATCGTATATCAAATTTCAACAAACAAAATAAATGATTAACAAAAATTTGCGTGTCAAATTTCACCTTTCAGGATATATATGAATTATCTCTTATTCCATTTTATTTCATCAAAATTTGAATTATACAATAGTGGTGTGTCGCATTCAAATTAAATTGAAATGTGATCCATATTCTTGGTGTACATTGAAGGCATTGCAATTAGCTTTAAAGGAGTTCATGCTTGGTATTCCTTATTTGCAGCAAGACCAACAATGGGTGTTTCCTTTTCCTCTAAACATTGACACCAATGTACACATATGTAAATCAAATTCTGTGTATATTAAAACGAGAAGAAAGTGTTATTCCACTAGTTTTAAAATCACGTTCTAAATTTATAGAAATATTATTTTTATATATTATCTATTTTTTAAAAACTTAGATTATCATAGACATGAGCTGTTCATGAGCCTGAAGTGGAAGGATTACGTCTAGAAGCCAAACTGGCAAAATTGAATCCCTTCTCTGTGATATATTCCTCCCACGAATTCGGCAACTTAATATGCGCTTTGTTCTTCGAAAATTGAACAACCAAATTATCTTCTTATTCAAGCCCAAAAATAAAATCCCATATTAGAAGTTTATTTTTTTTTCTTTTTGGCCAATCTCTGATTTGCAATATATGTTGAAAATTTCATGGTCGACGGTTAGTGGTTAGCGTTTACTTTGATAACAATGTGGTTAAGATTATAATATTTTTGGATTAAATCATTTGCTAAATGGAAATGCTTTTTCTTAATTTATCTTGTTCTTTGTTAGGTTTCAAATCCAAGAGGAGAGTCAAACCCAAAAAATTAGCCTATTAGGTGAGAGAGCTTATTAGACTTAAGTATCATTTTACACTTTCTTGTGGAATCGATGTAGGACTTATAACATTGCTCATCTCTTGAGAAGCCGGACGCCCCCATGTACGACTCTCACTCTGAACTCTTCTCAACACTAGGTAGCCCTTTTCTCCTTTGGATAGTTTCACTTTAGACCTTTTCAAGCACCGGGTAGCCCTTTTTCCATGTCGCACCAACTCTCAATAAAAACATTAATGTTAGGTCTTAAGCCCAAGAGCCTAACCCAAAAGACTAGCTTTTTAGGTGAAAGAGTCTCTTAGACTTAAGTACCATTCCACACTTTTTTGTGGAACCGGTGTAAGACTCATAACATTCTTGGTATGAGTTATTTATTTTGACCTTTACTTATATGTGGGCCATTTTTTTATTATTCAGTTAATGATATAAATAATAACTATGAACAATCCAAAAGATAGTAATAATAAAAGATAAAAAAAATGTAAAATATTTTTTTTTTAAAAAAGCTTGTGGTCTTATATTAGAATTTTAACGGATAAGTTGCCCAAGCTCGCTCATGATAGCCGGGGTCAATGTGTTTTTCCATATTCCTATTGTTATTTGGGATTGTTTTAAGGGAAGACACTGCTGGGGTGGCAGTGCCTAGAGGCTTTGTTTCTTAGATTTGTGTTTGTTTTTGTGCAGGGATTGTTTTTAGCTCAAAAAATTTGTTTGCTCTTATCTAATAGGAAAAAAAAAAAAAACAATTGCCACAATAATCCAGGATGGAGTGTACGTGGATTTTGACTTGAACAATAATAATAATATCATCAATAAAACTGAAAGTGAAGTAAATAATTCAATATGATGTTGATTGTTGAGTTAACGTAAATAGAATTGGTATTATGTGTTGTGCTAGCCTAANTATATATATAACACAACAAATAAGTGTTTTTAAGCAAATGAAATAGACCCCTTAACAACTCCTTAGTTTTTTATTCTTGAATTTGTTGTACAAATTGTAACAACTCGATAGGTTCTCTTCATTCAAAATAGTTATTCCTTAGTATCAGGAAACCGTTTTAAACTACTCTATATTTTAGGATCTCAAATAAGTGTTTGTTATCTAGTATGTGTATTTAACTGTTGCAAATGTATATGAAAAGTGAGAGTTGAATTCCTCAATCCAATATACAGTGCACACACTATTAGATTAGTTGCTTTGTGTAACTCGTGATTGTATACTTTTGAAGAGAAACACTTGACTGTGAGGCAGGGTAGTGGTAGGGGAACCATGCCGGTGAACATAACCTCCATTAAAACGTCGTCGAATGGAGCCTGGCAAGGCGATAATCCCTTGGACTACGCCTTCCCTCTCTTAATAGTTCAAACCACCTTAATCCTGGTGGTTAGCCGCTTCCTCGCTTTTCTCTTCAAACCACTTCGTCAACCCAAAGTCATTGCTGAGATTGTCGTATGTTATTTATGTTAATTTCTATATGATCTATCTCTCTATTATATATATAATCAAAAAGATCATAGATTTAATAATTTTTTATAATGTTATTATTAAACATTGGTTCATTTCTGTATCTGTTAATTTGTAGGGTGGAATTATACTTGGCCCATCGGCTTTTGGAAGGAACAAAACTTATATGCACCGTATATTCCCATCATGGAGCACTCCCACACTTGAATCAGTGGCCAGCATCGGCCTTCTTTTCTTTCTCTTTCTTGTCGGTCTTGAATTGGATTTGAACTCCATTCGACGCAGTGGTCGAAGAGCTTTCAGCATAGCCGCAGCTGGAATTTCCCTCCCTTTCGTTTCCGGCATCGGCCTCGCCTTTGTTCTCCGCAAAACCATCGATGGCGCTGACAAAGTTGGTTTTGGTCAATTCTTGGTCTTCATGGGTGTGGCGCTTTCCATCACCGCTTTCCCTGTGCTCGCTCGTATCCTAGCCGAGCTCAAACTCTTAACTACCCATGTCGGTGAGACAGCCATGGCCGCCGCAGCATTCAACGACGTCGTTGCGTGGATCTTGCTCGCTCTCGCCATCGCTCTTGCGGGTGATGGTAACGGTGGCCACAAGAGCCCCTTGGTTTCCGTTTGGGTTCTGCTATCAGGGGTTGCTTTTGTAATTTTCATGATGGTTGTTATCCGACCGGCGATGAAATGGGTAGGCCGGAGATGCTCTCCGGATCCTGACGCGGTGGACGAGGGTTATATTTGCTTGACCTTAGCGGGTGTGATGGTTTCCGGGTTCATGACGGATCTGATAGGGATCCATTCCATATTTGGGGCGTTCGTGTTCGGGTTGACCATTCCCAAAGGTGGACACTTCGCCGAGAGACTGATAGAGAGGATCGAAGACTTCGTGTCTGGGCTTCTTCTCCCATTATACTTCGCTTCAAGTGGGTTGAAAACTGACGTGGCAAAAATCCGAGGTGGCAAGGCGTGGGGCCTTCTGGTTTTGGTGATATCAACGGCGTGCGCCGGAAAGATATTGGGAACATTCCTAGTCGCCATGCTGTGTATGATGCCGCCGCGGGAATCGTTAACGCTTGGCCTTCTCATGAACACCAAAGGCCTGGTGGAGCTCATCGTACTCAACATTGGCAAGGAAAAGAAGGTCAGCTTTTCTCTTAAACGCTTTCTTCTTAATCATCTTTCTTTTTGTTCAATAGGAATCATATATAGTACTAACCGAACATCTTTCTCATCTCAAACTGAAACTCGATTAAAGACAGACTCTAAAAACCAAGTTATTTCTTTCTGCATTAAGGTCAATTGTTTTGACTTGGAACAGATAATGTCTTATTAAGTGATTTATGGATTTCCAGGAATATTTTATACATTAACGGCGGAAATGAATCAAATGATAAAGCAAGATTATGTCACTAAATTAAAGTCAAACAAATTATTTGGATGTTCTTTTGATAATGACCTCAAACGTGGGGCAGTTCAACTTGACTGGTAACTGCTGAATTTGGCCAAAACTGTACTTGGTCATTTTTCATTTAGTTTAAGCTTGGAAGTCCTTTTCTGAGGAACAGCTCAGTTCTTGTTTTTTCTTGCTCTGCCCCCTACTTTCTTTGTGTTTCCATCCAATTCGTATTTGTCATTATAGTGCATGTAAAAGTCACAACTAGAGCATTCAGCTTTTCAAAAGAGAAACGTAGGAATAAAGCTAAAGTCATTGCTTCCACTTTTTGGTCACAAACTGGTGGCTCACATGATTATATCACGGTTGACCCCATTTTTTTGTTGGCTACAGTTGACCCCATTTTTTAGTTGGCTACAGTTGACCCCATTTTTTGATATAGTTAAATCAAGATGAAATTTTTGTTTATAATTGATAGTTTAGAGGAATCGTCTGAATTAGACAGCAAACACTACTTCTTCCCTCTAATTGTTAATTATTTTCCTCTTACGAGACAATTCCTATATCTTGAACTCCAAGGTCTTAGCAAATTGGATTAGAAGTGCTGGATTCTTTTGTTTTTTGTTTTTTATGAATAACTCTTCACCTCTTGGGAGGTAGATGTGCCCCAAGAACAACCGAGAATTAGAAAAGCAATGCCGAGAAAAATCAGAGATGTTGAGGTTAATTAAAATATTGTCATATCAGCGTACTAGAGCTTTACAGCCTTAGCCAATTGTTGACCTTACAATTTTGTCATTGTACTTATCAACTCATTTGGAGAAATGTCATTTCATTGGCTTGCTTTAGATACGGCCTGAAGAATCTTGATTCTTCCCATGAAACTGTTCCTGTCATATATCTGAAGCGCACTAGAGCTTTACAGCCTTAAGCTAATTGTGTTTGGCATTTCTATCGGATTGACCAGGAAACGTGCATCCATCATGATAATAAGCAAGTCAAACCTGAAAACCAATATGATTCCAGCATATAGCACCCAAGCCGAGTAAACCCAGAGCGAGTCCTAATGAGTAATTGATTACAATACAATATGACAAATATACCAAACCCAAACCATTCAGTGCTATTCTTCCATAGATCATATATTCAACTTTGGATATGTAACTGCGTCAGTTAAGAGAATTTTGTTGCTCTTGTGATCTTTTTAAGCTAGAATTTGTATTAGTCGGATGATACCTAGATACTGGTAGGTTAACCAAAAATATATTCAAGCAAAAAATAAAAAGTCCATAGACCATATATAGCTATACCCTCTTACCAGAAAATTTCTATGGACAATAAATAATATTCTGTTGCAAAGAGGAGAAAGAAATTTGTTTCTCTTAAAAGAAATTAACTAAAAGATAGAGAATTTAAATATATAAAATAATTTGAATATTATTTGTACCCTACCAACCAGAACGTAAATATAAAAGAATTGGTTTAATGAAGTTGATGATATTTTATTTTTTGGTTAACTAGTACAAGTGGTCATATAATATTATTATTATCAACAAGTGTATAGATCATTTGGTAAGAGAGTGTTTTAGCTTAACCAAGAGTCTTGGGTTCGAGCTCTTAGGTATGTAGTTGCGTCTGTTGGGAGAGCTATACCGCCTTTGTGATCATTCTCAACTTGATACATAATTAGTCTGTCGAAGTTCAGACACTGATAAAAAATTAAAAAAAAAAATAATATTATTTGTTTGCTATTTATTTACAGGTTCTGAACGATGAGTTGTTCGCCATTTTGGTTCTTATGGCTCTCTTCACCACATTCATGACAACCCCAACAGTGATGGCCATCTATAAACCCGCACGTGGCATCTCTACTATGACCCACCGCAAACTAGGTGACCTATCGATCTTGACCAAGGATGAGGTTGGTGATGAGCTCCGAGTTCTGGCTTGCGTGCACGGCCCCAGCAATGTAGCCTCCGTCATTAATCTCATTGAGTCAACTCGCAGCACCAAGAAGTCGTTTCTTAAGGTTTTCATCATGCATCTTGTGGAGCTCAGCGAGCGCTCCTCTTCCATCGTCTTGGTTCAGCGTGCCCGCAAGAATGGGTTTCCATTCTTCAACCACTCCCACCGTGCCCACTGGCACGACCGCATCGTTGGAGCTTTTCAGGCCTATAGTCAATTGGGCCGGGTTACAGTTCGACCCACTACCGCCATCTCTTCTTTGTCCACAATGGATCAAGATATCTGCCACGTGGCAGAGGAAAGGGGGGTGGCCATCATTATCTTGCCCTTCCACAAACAGTGGACGACAGAATTAGACTATAACGGGAGCGAGAGCCATGAAATGTTGGAGAATATGGGCCACGGGTGGAGAGCTGTTAATCAGAGGGTGCTCAAGAACGCACCTTGCTCCGTGGCAGTACTTGTTGACCGTGGATTTGGGAATGGGTCCCAAACTCCGGGCCTAACTGCCACTGTGGCCCAGCAGATCTGCTTTTTGTTCTTTGGTGGGCCCGATGATCGAGAGGCCTTGGAATTGGCCTGGAGAATGTTTGAGCATCCAGCAGTTAAGGTTACCGTTGTGAAGTTCATTGAGAGTCCAGATGGGTTGCAAAGCAACGACGTTTTGTTACGCCCCACACCAACAAAATCCAGCGAGCAGAGTTACAGCTTCTCCACCGCTAAAATGAACCGGGAGAAAGAGAAGGTAACTCAAAAAAATAAAAAAATAAAAATTAAAAAGTTAAGAATAGGTAAATTGATTTAAATAATATATTTTTTAAACTATTTATATAAATAATTTTTAAATCATTTACATGAGCAATTTTAAATATTTTATTAATTTTAAATGAAAATGAAATACCTTTTAAAACGTTTTAAAAAATACATTTTAACTCTAAATTGTGTTTCTTGAAAACACATTTTTGTTCTAAAATGTGTTCTTTACATTTTTTTTCTTCTTTTTTACGTTTTTTTAAGTGCTTTTCAGTGAATAATAAACAAGCGATTAAAGCTAAATGTTTTAAAATGTGTTTTATTTTTATTTAAAAATTAATAAAATATTTAAAATTGTCACTTTAAATAAATAGTTTAAAAATTATTTTATTTGTATAAATAATTTATAAAAATATATTATTAGTGTCAATTTAAGAATAATCATAAACTCATTTTTATTTTAATTGGTAAAAAATAAAATAGAATAATTACCAATATGTATGTAATTGCAGGAGCTAGATGAGACAGCTGTGGCAGAGTTCCGAAGCAAATGCGAGGGAATGGCAGAGTTCATAGAGAAGAAGGGTAGCAACATTTTGGAGGAGGTATTGGCAATTGGGAGGGGTGGGGATTATGCTCTTATAGTGGTTGGAAGGGGTCAATTTCCGTCGAGTATGGTGGCTGAATTGGCGGAGAGGCCAGCGGAGCACGCCGAGTTAGGCCCCATCGGAGACATTTTGGCGTCGTCGGGACAGGGGGTGTTGTCGTCGGTGTTGGTGATTCAACAACACAATGCGGCGCTTGCAGAAGAGGCCCCTGTGACTAAAGTACATGGTGATGAGTCGTCGTCCAACGGGAAAGGGAGTTCAAGTTCAAACGACAACGTCGTATAATTGAATTCGACCGGTGCTTATTGCGTTTACCCAGTTCCTTGTGTGTCCGTGCCGTATACTGTATACATTCGTGGGCAAAATACAAGTCATTGAAAAAAATAATACAACTCTCATTGGTTCACAGTTCACATCTGGTATGGAGGTCATGAACCTGATATGATAGGCACATTTTGTTTATATTATCTTTTAGTTTTTTTGGTGTAGATATGAACTTTTGAAAATACAGTGTTTGGAGGCATATGAATATGATGCCTCTCTGTTAGTTTATGATATTGGGTAATAGTTGTGTGTGCGTGTGATAGCTTGAATAGTTGGAAGTTGAAAGGGTAGCACCGTAATATTTGTGAAAGTAGTTGACTAGTCAAAGTTATAGTGGAAGAAAGAGAAGGTTTAAGCAAATAGTATTTTAAGGAGAATTGGACTTAGTACAAGAGGTTATGAATGCTGGCTATGGATTTTTGGTTTGGTGTTGAAGCTTCATGATGCTTGGTGATGTTTCTGGAAGTGTGCTACTTCTAACACTCCTCCTTAGCACACTTTTCAGATACTCCAAGCATGCTACGTAGCATCTCAAATTTTACTCTTGGGAGTGCCTTGGTAAAGATATCGGCCAGCTGCTCCTCCGTGTTGCAGTATTCAAGTTTTATTTTCTTTTCTGATATTGCTTCTCTTATGAAGTGGTATTTGATTGCAATATGTTTCGTTCTGCTGTGATGGACTGGATTTTTCGCAATGGCAATAGCGGACTTACTGTCGCAGAAAATTTCAGTAGCATCTTCTTGTTGTTCTCCCATGTCTTCGAAAATTTTTCTAAGCCAGATAGCTTGACTAGTAGTGGTCGCTGCTGCAATATACTCTGCTTCGGCAGATGATTGAGCTACGGTCTCTTGCTTCTTTGATGCCCAAGAGAATATTCCAGTTCCAAGTGTAAATGCATATCCTGAGGTGCTCTTCATGTCGTCAACTGACCCACCCCAGCCACTATCTGTATATCCAAATAGTCTTGCATCTTCAATGGGCTTGTATTGAATACCAAAATTTTTCGTACCTCGCAAGTATCTTAGAATTCTCTTTGCAGTTCCATAATGCTTTTCACTTGGGCTTTGCATGAATCTTGACAGTAGACTGGTTGCGTACATGATGTCTGGTCTTGTAGCTGTTAGATATAGGAGGCTTCCGATGAGACTTCTATAGTGCGAAGCGTCCACTTTTTCGAATCCATCTTCTTTCTGTAATTTCTCATTATTCACCAGCGGAGTAGCAACTGCTTTGCAATTAAGCATTTTGAATTTCTTCAAAAGATTCTCTGTATACTTTTTCTGTGAGATGAATATCCCGTTTTCTTTTTGTGTAATCTCAATGCCAAGAAAGTAATGCATTAGACCCAAGTCGGTCATCTCGAACGTCTTCATCATGTCATCTTTGAATTCTTCTATCATCTTCTCATTGTTTCCTGTGCAAATGAGATCATCTACGTACAGGGAAACTATGAGAGTATTAGAATTACCTTGGGTCTTGATGTAGAGTGTTGGCTCACTCTTGCTCCTCCTGAATTCTCGATCCATGAAATATTTGTCAATTCGGCTATACCAGGCTCGCGGTGCTTGCTTTAATCCGTATAGGGCTTTCTTCAATCGCAGCACTTTGTCTTCTTCACCTTCTACCACGAATCCTTGTGGTTGCTCTACGTAGATTTCTTCTTCAAGAACTCCATTCAGGAATGCTGATTTCACATCTAATTGAAAAATCTTCCATCTCTTTTGGGCTGCTAGAGCTATCAAAGCTCTTATAGTGTCGAGTCGTGCAACTGGAGCAAATGTCTCATTATAGTCGATGCCAGGTACTTGTGAGTAACCTTTGGCAACTAGTCTTGCCTTGTGTTTTTGTATGGAGCCATCCGGATTAAGTTTTGTCTTGTAGACCCATTTTACACCGATAATTTCTTTATCTTTTGGCTTTTCAACTAGCTCCCATGTCTCGTTCTTCTCGATCATCTTGATTTCTTCCTCCATAGCTTTTATCCATTCATCTTGCTTTGTTGCTGCTTCAAAGCTTTCGGGCTCCATTATTACATAGTTGCATCTTTCATATATATTTCTTAGTGATCTTACTTTTCTTGGAGGAGATTCTGGAGACGATAATTCTTGTACAGGAGCTGTCTGGAGTAGCTGGAGTGGCGACATTGTTTCCATTGTCTTCTTCTTGGCTTGGTGTAATTGATTGATGGATAGGCATGTATATGTTTTTCTCGACTTTCTCTGCTTCCCAATTCCATGCAGCATTTTCATCAAACTCTATGTCTCGGCTAATAAGAAGCTTCTTGGTCTTCAAGTTGTATACTCGATATCCTTTTGATTCAGTGCTGTATCCCAAGAAGATTCCTTTTTCAGTCTTCTCATCAAGTTTGCTCCTTTTCTGATCCGGAATGTGGACATAGCATATGCAGCCGAAAACTCTTAGATGCCTTGCTGATGGTTTCCTTCCGCTCCAAGCTTCTACAGGTGTTTTATTTTGGACGGCTCTAGTTGGGCACCTGTTTAATAGGTAAACGGCAGTGTAAACTGCTTCAGCCCAGAATGTGTTTGGTAATCCTTTCTCCTTTAGCATCGATCTTGCCATCTCCATAACAGTTCTATTCTTTCGTTCTGAAACTCCATTTTGCTCTGGTGTGTACCCAACAGTTAGTTGTCGTTCAACTCCTTCGTCTTCGCAGAATTTCTCAAATTCTTTTGATGTGTATTCTTTGCCACGATCACTCCTTAATGTCTTGATATGACAACTGCTTTGATTCTCAACTAGTTGCTTGAATTTCTTGAAAATTTTGAGGACTTCGGATTTTTCACGCATAAAGTAAACCCATGTCATTCTGGTATAATCGTCAATGAAAAGAATGAAGTATCTGTTTTGGGTGAGAGATGGTGTCCTCATTGGCCCACATATATCTGTGTGAATGAGCTCCAGTGCAGCTTTGGCTCTCCATGATTGCCCAGAAGGAAAGGATTGTCGGTGTTGCTTGCCAAGCATACAACCTTCGCAAACTCCTTCAGCTTCTTTAATGCTAGGCATGCCTCTCATCATATTTTTCTGATGAAGAATGCTCAAGCCATGATAGTTGAAATGCCCAAATCTCTGGTGCCAAAGCCATGAATCATCAACTTGAGCCTTCATGGCAGTATTGTACCTCCATTGAATAGGAAAGTCACGGCATTCTCTCATTTTTATTTTGGCTATGACAAGATTTTTGTCTTTCTTGTCATAGATGATGCAAGTATCTCCTTCAAAGTGAAGTGCATATCCACGCTGTATCATTTGCCCAACACTGAGGAGATTTTGTGCTAAGTTGGGAACTAGCAGCACATCATGAATATATCGCATACCATTTGTTGTCTCCACAGCAACTGTTCCTTTACCTGTCACCTCAAGGAATTCATCATTCCCCAATCTGACTTTTGATTGAAAATTCGTATCCAGCTTGGAGAAGATGTCCTTGTATGGTGTCATGTGATTACTGCAGCCGCTATCCAGAAACCACGTGCCATGTGTCTTCTCGGATGAGCCTTGACTGAGGAAGAATAGATTCTCATTCTTCTCAGTTTCTTCAATATAGTTAGCATGATGAGTGCCTTTGACACGACAATCTTTCTCCACGTGCCCAAATTTCTTGCATTTGTTGCACTGTGGCTTGCCTCGGAACCAGCAATCTTTTTCTTGATGACTCCTCCTCTTACAGATTCCACATGGAGGATATGTAGCTCTACTATCACCTTGCCTTTGATTATTTTTTCTATTTTCAACTTTTTTAACATTTTCTCCTCCACGTATATTTTGATTATTTTTGGAATTCTGAGACCTCATATTTATTTTAGTTTTGAAGGCGTTTTCAGTAGAAGCTTCATTACGCCTATTCAATTTTGTCTCATGGGCTCCAAGGAGTCCTATTAGTTTAGCCACTGATAGAGACGATGAATCTAGTGTCGTCTCTATAGCAGTAACTATGGGGTCATATTTTTCTGTGAGAGTGATAAGAATTTTATCTACCACTCTTTTTTCAGTTATATCTTCCCCATATAATTTCATTTGATTGACTATTTCTTTAATTCTCCCATAATAATCTTCTATGGTCTCAGGCTCCTTCATTTTTAATATTTCAAATTCTCTTCTAAGATATTGGAGTTTAATGGCACGTACCTTTTCACTCCCACGATACTCCTCTTCCAAGATATTCCACGCCTTCTTTGCAGAGTCGGCATCTGTGATTCTTGTAAAGATAGTGTCACCTACTGCTTGTTGGATGACGAACAGGGCTTGCGCATCCTTCTGTTGATTCTCCTCCAATTTTTTCTTCTCCACTTCAGACAAAGTGGAAATATCTTCTGGGGTATTAAACCCATTTTGAACAATATCCCACAATTTTTGTGAGATAAAATATGTTTTTAATTTTAACTTCCAAAAATCATAGTTTTCACCAGTAAAAACTGGTAGAGGGACAGAGGAGAAATTGACAGTAGATGCGGCCATGGAATAGAGGAAATTTTGTGGGTAAAGGTGAAATAGAAAAGTGGGACAGAAAAATGATTTTTTAGTGGATGAGCCTCACGCCCAAATGTAAAGAACAAGCTCTGATACCACTGTTAGTTTATGATATTGGGTAATAGTTGTGTGTGCGTGTGATAGCTTGAATAGTTGGAAGTTGAAAGGGTAGCACGGTAATATTTGTGAAAGTAGTTGACTAGTCAAAGTTATAGTGGAAGAAAGAGAAGGTTTAAGCAAATAGTATTTTAAGGAGAATTGGACTTAGTACAAGAGGTTATGAATGCTGGCTATGGATTTTTGGTTTGGTGTTGAAGCTTCATGATGCTTGGTGATGTTTCTGGAAGTGTGCTACTTCTAACACTCTCATTCTCCTTTTCCTTTTTCCTAAAAGAAGGGCACGCTGATATCAGTGTGTGATCATAAATAAGATATCGTGGTGTTAAATAGGAGCTACTTAATTAAGAAGGATAAGTGGGATCAGATAATGTATCACTAGTAAACACAGTAAAGTTACTTGAATTATGTAAACAATTTAAAATTAAAATAATATAAAATGTCACATACACAGAATTCCCCCATTTTAAGCCACCGTCTAGACAATCATGTATTTGATCTCAAACTCATGGTTGTAAGAAACTTACTTGTTAAATCCTATGGCTTCACTCTTTTTCTCATCCTCGCCTTTCTCCTCAAACCCCTCCGTAAACCTAGAGTTATTGCTGAGATTATTGTAAGTAGAATTAAATCATATATTATATACTAATTAATTAATATATAGTCTTCTTAATTGTTTTAATTTTGTCATTAATAATTTTCTTAATGTTTAAGTTTTGATTTATATCTGTTTCTCAATTCTCAGGGTGGAATTGTGCTAGGACCCTCGGCTCTTGGGCGCAACAAAAGTTTCATGCACCTAGTTTTCCCTTCATGGAGCACTCCAATAATTGAATCAGTAGCAAGCATTGGTTTGCTATTCTTTCTATTTCTAGTAGGTTTTGAGCTGGACTTGCGCTTTTAGCATCGCCGCCGCTGGAATATCCTTGCCGTTCATTTTTGGCGTGGCAGTGACATTCCTCCTCTAGAAAGTCGAAAACCACAAGGTGGGTTACGTTCAGCACCTCGTTTTCATGGGAGTTTCTCTCTCCATCACAGTCTTCCCAGTCCTGGCACGCATTCTAGCAGAGCTCAAGCTCTTAACAACCCAAATGGGCGAAACAGCCATGGCAGCTGCCGCCCTCAACAACGTCGTTGCATGGATTTTGCTTGCCCTTGCGGTGGCTTTAGCAGGTGCTGGACACAAAAGCCCCTTAGTGTCTATCTGGGTTCTCTTTTCAGGTGTGGCCTTTGTGGTGTTCATGCTACTTGTGATCCGACCCATTATGAACCGGGTAGCCCGACTGGGTTCCCGGGAACACCAAATGATGGGCGAAGCCTATATATGCATAAGCCTGGCAGGGGCAATGTTATCTGGGTTGGTGACAGACCTAATAGGGATACATTCAATCTTTGGGGCTTTTATTTTTGGGTTAACGATACCAAAAGGAGAATTTGCAGGGAAAGAGACAAAGAGGATTGAAGACTCTGTCCATTTTGCTTCTTCCTCTCTACTTTTCATCAAGTGGGTTGAAAACGGATGTGGCGAAATTGAAGAGTGCAGAGGCGTGGGGGCTTCTGGTGCTGGTTATATCCACGGCATGTGCAGGCAAGATTCTGGGTACTTTTGTGGCAGCCATGATATTTATGATACCAGTGAGGGAATCCTTAACCCTTGGGGTGCTCATGAACACTAAAGGCTTAATAGAGCTTATCGTTCTCAACATTGGCAAGGAAAAGAAGGTGAGTAATTTGCTTATTTTGCCACCTACACGGAACCATTCAAATTTAAACCACACAAGCTTCAAGTTGATATATCAAGTTAAAGTCAATAAAGAAGATAATCCATGTCTGTGTGCAAGGAAAACCTTGGGTTTAATTGTGAGGACTGCGTCTTATCATCATATAACACAAACTCACCAGCATCAAATTGGGTTAAACCACAATTGAGAAAACAGAGGTTTATGATGATAAAACAGCATTCCTTTATGAGAGCTGAACCAACAATTTCCATCTAATCAGCATTAACACTTTTTTATCCTTTTTGGCATTATTCGTATTACTTAGATCTGTCTTGTTACAATTGTGGAATCACTCTATTCAGTATCTGATCAAATTAAGAGTATTAATTCATAAGCTTTAAGATTTATGCAAATCTTGAAAATGTTAGAGCATCAAAGTTGAAGAAAGAAATTCTTGATTCTTGCATTCACACCTAAACTCCTTTTTTTTTTTTTCGTTAAATTGGAGTCAACCGTGTAATTGTATATAATTAAAAAAGGAGGAATTGCTTGAGTAGCATTATTCTATCTACAAAGCTTGCTTAAAAACTGGTCAATCCCAAAGTAGGGAGTTAGTTATGATTGATTGGGCATTGTAATGTAGTAAAGGTAAATGGCAAAACAGGTTCTGAACGACGAGATGTTTACCATCCTGGTGCTCATAGCTCTGTTCACTACTTTCATCACAACCCCAATGGTGATGGCCATATATAAACCATCACGCACTGTTTCTTCTCAAATCCGTAATCGCCAATTGCGGCAAGGAGTCCCAACTCTGAGAGACTTGGAAAATAAGGTGCGCATTCTTGCTTGCATCCATGGACCCAGCGACGTACCCTCACTAATCAACTTGATCGAATCAATTCGAGCCACCAAGAATTCCAAGCTCGAACTGTATGTAATGCATCTTGTTGAACTTACCGATCGCTCGTCATCGATTTTGATGGTTCAACGCACACGCAAGAACGGGTTTCCCTTCATCAACTGGTTCAGTCGAGGAGCCATGCATGACCAGATTTCCACTGCATTTGAGGCATATGGGGAAGTAGGTAAAGTTACAGTGCATCACTTGACAGCTATCTCAGCATTGTCCACAATGCACGAGGACATTTGCCATGTCGCGGAGAAGGAGAGGGTGGCCATGATTATATTGCCCTTCCACAAACGGTGGGGAGGGGAGGACGAAGATGCAATAGAAAACATAGGGCAGAGAGGGAGAGGGTACACCTATTAGGACAAGTTCACTGCTTACAGAATGTTCACCTTTCTGTTCTGAAGAGGTGCTGAAGTAGATGTTAAAAGGTTACCAAAACGTCCGGCTCCTCCTCGCTTCGGAAGAAAATTGACTGAAGCTCAAAAGGCAAGAATAATTTGTTACTTTCATTCCTATGATTCCTTGTATTTGTCTTCCAGACTCAAGATTATATTATTATGTCTGCTCTAGGTTCAATGGTTAATAAGGTGTACCATCATGCAGGCTAGAGCTACTCACATTTGCCTTGATTGTGGATTCATATACTTTTTACAGAAACCTTTTGAAGAGCAGGTAAGGGCCTCCTTCCCTTGTCCTCCCCTTTCCAGGTGGAGACAGAGATAAAAATGAATAAAGTCTACAACAAGAATCCTTTGCTTTTTTTTATTTTTATTTTTATTTCTTCAGTGTTGTGCTTGATGGAAACTTCTATCAGGCTGTCCTAATAACTGTCTTTTGCCCTTGACAACAACTTACAATCATTCTGAGGTTTGCTCGCTATGATGTAAACACTGGGAAAGCTATTGGTGGAGGCTTGCCTCCAATTGGAGTTATTATTGGCCTCTTGGCCCGTATAGGTGCAGTTGGAGCTTTGCTTATATATGGTCTTCGATGACATTTTATCCTATCACTTGCTAGTTTTTAATTTATGTCCTCCTAAATTGATCGGCTTAATCTCTGAGCTTGTATCTCAAAAAATCCTTCAATGTTCAATGTTAGAGGTGAAGCATTCTGCATGAGAGTATATGTGTACTGCAAAATCCTTCAATGTTTGATGGCCTAATAACACTTCCATCACTAATGATAAAATATATGAAAGTTTTCCAAGTGGAATAAGAGCAAGATAGTAAAGAAAAGAACCAAACAAGCCTTAAATATCACAAGTGCAAGAAAACATAAAATCAACTCAAATAACCAAATTAAATTGAAGCATATAACAAAGAGACAAAAAACAAAGTATGAACAAGAAGATATACTGTAGGGGCAGAGAAATGCAAGCAATTTTATAGTGGTTCAGCCATAACTTGGCCTACATCCACTTGCCAAGGACTTTGAGCTCCTCCTTGGTTGAATCCACTAGTCAATCCAAGTTTCTAGGGCACTAGAAAGCCACTACAATCTCTAGCCTCAAAAGGCCTCCTTTCACAAGCTAGAGAGTGACACTCTCTCAACTAGCTCAAATCATCACTACATCTATATGGGACCACGTCCCAACAATTTTATTTACTGAATAATACAAGATAAAGTCAGCTCAAACTCTCTAAATAAAGTGGATTCAAAGATGAAGCTCTAAAACTCAGATTTTTACAAATTAAGGGCTTTGATGATAACCTGATGAGATAATGCTCAATAAATGCTCTTATAATTCTTTTCTACTTAAGAAAACATGTATTTGTGGAGCCCATGAGGTATGCTAGCTCTAGGGATGTTTTAAGAATAATTTTTGCACAAACTAGCTCTTATGAGTAGTTTTCATACCTGTTAGGGCTAGATCCAATTCAGCAATGTAGAAAGCTCCCTTATTGCAAAGCCGACTTGGGTACCCTAAAAATTATTTTAATGCAAATTTTCAATCAAAATCAATGAGGAACCTCTTAAAACTTCATGTAAGATCTAAAAATATAATGAAGTATAATGCAATGTGCTCATGTATGCATGATCAATAAGCCCTTAAGATGAGACAGATTTTAAGTTTTACATTAAAAACCTAAGCCTAAACTAGGTCTTGATCCTCTTTCACCTTTCTTGATCTTTCTTTGAGCTCCATAGGGTTGGTTTTTATTATATCAATCATGCCTTAACCTGAAAATTATCAAAGCACACAAAAGGTAATCATCAAAATATTTGAGTTTAAGCAGCTTGCTGCTTACAAATAACGTCTTAAAAAGATCTACAAGTACAATTTTAAAATGAAAGACTACTTCAAATAAATTTATCTTCAATCACTGAGTCCTTATTAATCATCTGCAAGTTTTCTGCAAAATATTGAAATATGTTATTAAGAGAATATAACGATCTAGGCATTAATATTCACAAATATTCAACATAGAGTATAAAGAGGGATTCACAAGTATCCTTCGCTGCAGATAAGCAGATATTCCAAAGACATAAACATAATAATCCAGAAAAAAAAAACAGCACAGATATGCTCCCAGTTCAGAAATTCAACTATCCCCATAAAATCAATTCAAACCAAGGCCAACTAATAATCAAGTACATGATTCCTTAATAGTTTAGGGTCCTGATAATATTATTGTTACTTCTCATTTTTTATTTGTTCTTTTCTAATAACAAAACAGTAAACTTGTTTTGTGAGAACTGTTTGATTTTGAAATATCAATTTAGAATTTGCATCCACAAACCCTGAATTTTAACTATAATTGACCAACCTATGAAGCACTACTAGATAAACAAAATCAAAGAAAAAACCACTGTACCCCACTACCTAGGTGCATCATCTGGTTATTATTAGTAGATTTGACGAAATTTCAAATGACAGAAAAATCACCTAATAAATTCAAGAACTGTTTCTGTGAATCCATCAGATTCCACAGGCACACAAATAGCAGCTTCTCTTATGACCTTTCAATCCTGTGCACAACTGAAAGTTGAGAGATGAGTAATTGGTAAAAAAGGAAAAGAAAAAAAAAACAATATTTAGTCTGTTAGATAAAAAAAAAAATGATACATGAGATATCATTGTATGTTCACATAGAAAGCGAAAAAGAGAATTTTAGCCCATGGGGGAGGCAGCGAGAGAGAGAGAGAGAGAGAGAGAGAGAGAGAGAGATTAATACCTTCATTTGAAGCTCCAATCCATATTTGCAATTTGGCCATGTTCAGAATCCGATGATGAATCCAATTGCCATGCTAATACAGAATCCTTGGGTGAAGAGCTGCTCATCGTCTTCATCACTTCCATCATTTTGATGATCATCAGATGTTTGATTACTGAGACATTTTGGGAGGGGAATGCCACATAGTTATGGATTTCCCGTGTAAGCGAAGACATGAAAGCTTTGAAGTTTATTGGCAACTGGGATCTCACCCGATAAATTGTTGTATGATAAGTCCAGCACCCCAAGAAGACCTAATTGGCAAAGTGTGGAAGGAATCCGGCCACCCAAGTGGTTTCTTGATAAATCAAGGACATCTAATGATTTTAATTGTCCAATGGTTGGAGGAATTTCTCTGATTAAAATGTTCAAGGAAATCAATCCAACAAGATACATGATTTCGCTTGGAATTTCTCCCATTAACTTGTTAGAGAGATCAATACTTCTCACCAATCCTAATGTGTTTTTGTATTTTGACATTTTGCCTTCCACATGAGTGATGCACTATCATCTCTCTGCACTATCATATATCCATTGTAAGTTGATAGTAGGTGAGGGCTGCAGATCTAGAATAGGTTTGACGAACATTGAAGGGGAGGGCTAATTTAGAACTGGATCGATCAAAATAGTAGGTGAGGGCTGAATTCGAATTTGTTTGATCAGCCAAGCCCGTAAGATTGTTAAGACACTTAGGTATGAGACCTGGGATATTATTAAAAGAGATGTCCAAGACATGAAGTGCAGCAAGATGACATATAGTGGATGGCAAGATCCCATGAAACTTGTTGGATCGTAGAATAAGGATAATTAGCTTTTGAAGTCCATCTCCAAACAATCTTGTTAATAGGGTTAGCCAGCCCAAGTAGCATCCTGCATGACCTGGAACGTGCCGTTTGGTATACTTTAGTTTCAATAGGATCCATTATATACTCAATAGCACTTTTAGTCCTTAAAAGATAAAAGAAAAATTATTTGGTTCGTTAAAATTTTTTATGTATAATTTGAGTTTTTGGAAGTTCAAAATGTCAAACAAAATAATAATTTTTTATACTATCAATTGAGTTATTGAAGAAGATAATTTTTTATTAATTTTTTAAATTTTAGGGACTTACTCATTTTTCATGCATATTTTAAGGATTAAAAAAAATTCTTTATATTTTGAAAATTTTTAAATATAATTTAATTTTGAAAATGAAAAATGCATTTTGCGATGCCATGTATCAAAAATTGTTAAAAATTTCAATTGGAAGTAAAATACTTAATTACTTTAGTGACTTAGCACTTTTTGTATGATGATAGTGTTACAAAGTTTTACATAGAAGATGTACAAAAATTCATGAATCAACTAGACTGTGCTAGAACCAAAGGATGGGTGACATATGGAATGCCTTATTAATTAATGGATTCTCACGGCCTCAAATTCAAGCAATTGAGCTAGAAATCTGAATTTCTCATTGTTGAAGCCAAGCACCAGTGTGCACAATATAACAAATTAAAACTCATAATAATACAGTAGTACCCATATTACTTAAGATAATTAATATTTCCATCAATTACAACAGCTTAATACAACACAATTAGTTCAACCAGTATAAGTAATCTCTCACATATAACTTGATAATACACAATGATATAATTAACATAACATATAACATGATACAATCACAACTGAGAATTAAACCTTATAATACAAAAGAAAGAATTGATTTGAACCGAAAATAGAATATCAATGGGTCAGTTTGATTCATGCCTTTCACACTCTTGATTGAGAAAAAAATTGTTTTTGTGTGAGACGACTGAAAGAGAAACCCAAGTCTCTTTGATCAGATCACTAGATATTTGCGCAAAGTATTTGACACCCATGCACTAGCTTACGAGTGTGAACCAAACCAAAAGCTTTCGTGCAAGGTAAAAAATATCTGTCACCACTGAACTGAACCAATTCTTATTGGCTGAAAATACCCAAAACTTCAAAATTAATCCATCAATTTCTGCGACAAGGCGTTCGTTGAGAATTGATGAGGCTGGTCCATAGGTTGCGTCGGATGCACAAGTGGACGTGGAGACTGTTGAAGCAAACAAGAAATGAACTACATAAGTGGACGACCCTTTGAAGTCTTCGAACCAAAGAATACTTCAGTCAATGCACATGCTGAGTTGAGCGTAGCAAGTAATTCATGACTTTAATTAAAGTTAAGTGCTTTTCTTTTTCTAAAGTAGAAGTTATAGGAGTACTAAACTTAGTTAGTGACCAACTTGTCAAGATTATATGATATTCTCATTAAAAATTACCATAATTTATTTACAAAATTAGTCATCATAAAAATTTAAAAAAAAAAATTATATCAAACAAGTTTTCTATTTTTTTGTTTTCTAAACTTATTCTCAAAACAATTTTATTAAGCAAGTTTTTTTGTTATTTGCTATTTAAAAATTATTTTCAAAACAGTTTATCAAACAGTTTTTTTATACTTTTATTTTGTAGAACAATTTTTAAATATAGTTTTCAAAAACTATTTTTAAAAACAAAAAATAAAAACAGAATCAAACACACCCTCGGTTTTCTTCATTTCCGCTCTAAGAGGATCATAGTGGAGTTTCTTATTGGTGGGACTATGCACTTGAATTTTCCTACAACCACAAAGGGCTGATTAATTTTTAAGTCTTGCTTATTAATTAGATATTCTGGGTATATTTAAATTTTTAGAAATGACGATGTTCTGACCCAAATTTATAATCTTTAGATTATTTTTCATACTAAATGCTATTTCTCTTTTTCAAAATGAGAAATATTAAAATAAATCTGTGAAGTATTTCTTAAGATGTATGCAACTTATCATAGGAGAAAACGTTTTTCTTTTATAGATGTAGTGTATTTATTATAAAATTAATATTTATATCCATTATGAGAAAAACAAATACTAAGTTATTACATAATTTAAATTTATTAGATTCACTTGCCTTTGTTTTTGTGTACTCGGATATTATTTTCATAAAATTTAAACTATGTTAACTGTACTAATATGATAAAGTTTAAAATCAAAATAGTGTAAAACAAACTAATTATTCATGTCATACTCTAATTATTAGGAGAAAAATTTAACAAAGAAATCTCTTTGTTACCAAACCGTGATTGTCAGGGTCACAAAAGAAAAATGAAAGAGAAGATTGATTCCAAAACACATAATCCAACAAGAATAAGAGTTCAATAATATTAACTTGAAGGATGGGTTTGAACTTTTGGGAGAAAAGGACAAGAAAGACTTGACAAAATCTTTGAAGACATGGAAAAAAGTGAGTCTATAAAGACGATTTGAAATTTTGGGAACCTATTTTAACCTTGAAAGAGATATGTATGAACTGGCCTAACAAATAACATATCAATCTAAGAATTTGATTCTTCATCTTAAAATAGTAACTGTATATAATTGTGTTAATTCTTACTTAGAAAACAGTATGAAAATTTGATTCCTATCCATAAAGGAGAAAAAGAAGAGCAGAAATCAGTGAGCTGGGAGACATGACAGTGGGAGTGGTTGATGTGAGGGAGCATTGAAGGATGATTTTCGATTTTTCTTTGTCCTTGGTTGTGCTAATGAATAATATTTAGATCAAGCTAATACAAGGGCAAAGGAACCTTTATTCTAACCCATTTTACAAGTTAGAAAACTTCAAAGTAATTAAATTTAGAATTAGAGTAACTAAGCAAGTTATAAAGATAAAGTTGTTTTTTATTCATAAAAAATGCTTAGGCAAATGCTTCTATCAACTCAAAATGTTTACAATTCATCACACGAGAATTCACTTCTTCTTCATGGATTTCCATTAAAAACTAAACATTTTTGTTAACATGAATACTCCTTACATCAAGGATGAAAAGTATAATCCAGCAAACAGAGAAACTCCTAAGTTGGCTTTATCAGTTGTAAATATCACAACGGAAAATGTGATGATTAGCTCTATGACATGGGTTAAACATGGTTGTGTTCTCTTATGGGTATAAGGGCGTGTCACTTAAAGGGAGTCTTTGGTATGCAGACATGGGCTCAGACATGGCCATGTTCGCGGTGGAAGCTGAAATGAGTCTCTGGACTATAGACACGAGCACAAACACGAGCATGTCACTTAATGACATGGGCATGTCACTTAAGTTAAGTTCTGGAGCATCAAGCACGGCCATGTTCAAAGGCGACACGACCATGTTCATCAGACACAGCGTCAGACATGGCCATGTCGTGGAAGATGGTTGTGTTTCAGAAATCAGTTATTAGTTAGTTAGTAGCCATAACCGACTTGTTACTGGTTCCTATATAAACGTGTGATGTATAAAGGAAAAGAGAACTTGAGATTAGCATTTATAGACTTGAGAGAAATTAGAGAATGAGAGAATCAGAGAGGGGTTGAGAGAGAAAATATAGAGTGAGGCTTGGAGTTCTAAATTGCAGAGTGCAAGGTTCAAGAATTGGAACTAAGGGAGATTCTATTGTAAGGAAGATTCAATCTTGATGATGATAATTATAGTGGAATGTTCTTTCCCGTGGATGTAGGCCAACTTAGCTAAACCACGTAAATCTTTGGTGTTGTTCTTCTTAATTATGATTTACTGCTTTATTGGTTTCTGGTTTATTTTTGTTCTTGCATTTGCTGGTTTGGTTTGTCAATTGTTGCATAGGTCACAAATTTTCTTACAATTGGCGCCGTCTGTGGGAATAATTGAAGAAGAAAGTCGTAGCCATGGGAACAACTAAGTATGACATTGAAAAATTCTCTGGTTCCAATGATTTTAGATTGTGGAGGATCAAGACGCAAGCCATTCTGGTGCAACAAGGATTGGCTGAGGCATTGAAGGGAGAATCTGCATTATATGAGTCTTTGTCTGAGAAAGAAAAGAAAGATATGCTGGAGAAGGCCAAGAGTGCAATAATCTTGTGCCTTGGGGACAAGGCACTGAGGGAGGTAGCAAGAGAACAATCTGCTGCTGCAATGTGGCTCAAACTTGAGTCACTCTACATGACAAAGTCACTCGCCAATCACCTATTTATGAAGCAGCAATTGTATTCTTTCAAGATGACTGAAGAGAAATTGCTCAATGAGCAAATTGCAGACTTTAATAAAATTCTTGATGACTTGAAGAACATAGAGGTCAAATTAGAGGATGAAGACAAGGCTCTAATTCTGCTCAGTGCTCTACCAAAAGCATATGAGCATTTCAAAGATGCTATGCTGTTTGAAAGGGAGCAAACAATAACCCTTAATGAAGTCCAGTCCTCAATTCAAGCTAAGGAGCTTCAAAAGAAGCAAGACATGAAGAAAGACAACCATGGGGATGGGCTGAACATATCAAGGTGCAAACTTGAGAAGAGAAGCTTTAAGAGGGGTAAATTAAGATCAAAATCTAAGAATCAACAGCAAACCATGTACAAGTGTTTTCACTACCACAAGAAAGGCCATTTCAAGAGGGATTGCCCAGAAATGAGGGGCAAGGAGTTTAAGAAACCTCAAGATTTGGGAGATGCAACAATAGCCACAGATGGCTATGACACTACTGGGGTCTTAGTAGTTTCAAATACTGAGACTGAGAAGGATTGAGTGCTGGATTATGGTTGCTTATACCACATGTGCCCAAGGAAATATTATTTTGAGACCATAGACCTGAAAGAAGGTGGAGTGGTGCTGCTGGGTAACAACAAAGCATGCAAGGTGCAAGGCATGGGTTCAATTAGATTCAAGATGTTCAATGGCCAAGAAATCCTGCTGCAAGGAGTGAGGTATGTACCTGAACTCAAAAGAAATCTCATATCTATAAGCATGTTTGATAGCTTAGGATACTCTACTAAGATTGAGCATGGTAGTATGAGAATCTCTAGTGGTGCACTCATAATTGCTAAAGGAATTAAAAAGAATGGCTTATATATTCTTGATGGTTCTATTATAATTGCATAAGTTGTTGTTGCAAGTCACACACTCTATGATAAAACTAAACTGTGGCATATGAGGCTAGGGCATGTTAGTGAGAGGGTTTTGGTTGAATTAACAAAACAAAATCTGCTAAATGGTGATAAAATAGACAAACTAGACTTTTGTGATCAATGCATATTAGGAAAGGCTCAAAGGGTTAAATTTGGGGTTGGTATGCATAATGCAAAATGTCCATTTGAGTATGCACATTCAGACCTTTGGGGTCCAGCAAGAACAAGGATGCATGAAGGGGGTTTTATTTTCTCACCATCATTGATGATTACTTTAGAAGAGTGTAGATTTATATCTTGAAAAACAAGAGTGACACATTTAAAAAATTTAAGGAATGGTACACACTCATAGAGAATCAAATAGGAACCAAACTAAAATGTTTAAGGACTGACAATGGCTTGGAGTTTCTTTCAGAGTAGTTTAATAAGTTTTGCAGGGATAAAGACATACAAAGGCACAAAATAGTAGCAAAAACGCCTCAGCAGAATAGCTTGGCTGAAAGGATGAACCGAACCATCCTTGAACGAGTGAGATGCATGTTGTTGAGTGTAGGACTACCTAAGAGTTTTTGGGGTGAAACTGCTACCACTACTGTCCACTTAATCAATTGAACTCCATCTTCAGCTATAGGGTTCAAAACACCTATGAAGCTTTGGAATGGAAGACCTGCTGATTACACCCACCTTAGGTGTTTGGAGCTTTGGCATTTGCTCATGTTAAGGAAGACAAGCTTGGAGCAAGAGTAATCAGGTGTGCATTCATAAGATATCCTATTGGAGTTAAGGGATACAAGCTATGAAGGATGGAACCTAGTGAACCTAAGTGCATAGTGAGCAGGGATGTAATCTTTGATGAGACAAGGATGACTATGTTGGATAAAGACCAAGAAGAAACCAGCAGAGAAGAATTTGAGCAAGAGAGTACTCAAGTTGAGGTGGAGCTGCCAACTCATAATGCAACTGAAGAAGCAGAGATTGCTGAACCACAATCCAAACCAGTTCAAAATGAGTATCGCTTGGTCAGAGATAGAGCAAGAAGAAGAATCATACCACCTAAGAGGTTTGGCTATGCTGACCTCATATGCTATGCTCTGAATGTTGCTGAAGAAATTCAAGACCCTGAGCCTTCAAACTTTAAAGAAGCACTCAGGGGAAGAGATAGTCACAGCTGGATGACAGCAATAAAGGAGGAAATGAAGTCACTGAACAAGAACAAGACTTGGGTTCTGGTTGATCTACCTAAGAACCAAAGGGTAGTGAGTTGTAAATGGATCTTCAAAAGAAAGGAAGGTATTCCAGGGGTTGAGAAGGCCAGATTCAAAGCAAGACTTATGGCAAAGGGGTTTACACAGGTTCAGGGAGTTGATTACAATGAAATCTTCTCACCTGTGGTCAAGCATTGCTCAATCAGAATTCTGTTGGCTCTAGTGAATCAGTTTGACCTTGAACTAGAGCAACTAGATGTCCAAACAGCATTCCTTCATTGTGATCTAGAGGAAACCATATACAAGGAGCAACCAAACGACTTTATTGAAGATAAGAAGAAGGTCTGTTTGTTGAAGAAGTCACTATATGGTTTGAAACAAAGTTCAAGGCAGTGGTACAAAAGGTTTGATGATTTTCTGATGAAGATGGATTTCCAGAGGAGTAGCTATGACAGCTGCATTTACATCTTGAGAAGGAGTGGAAAACCACCTCTGTACTTGCTATTATATGTAGATGACATTCTAATAGCTAGTGCAAGTAAAGCAGAGATTGATATACTCAAAACAAAGTTGAATACTGAGTTTGAGATGAAGGAGCTTGGAGCTGCCAAGAAGATTCTGGGAATGGACATCATCAGGGACAGATCAAAGGGAGAATTATTCCTATCACAGCAAGGTTACATGAAGAAAGTAGTTGAGAAGTTTAGAATGCACATGTCTAAGCCTGTCTCAACTCCTTTGGGGCAACACTAAAAACTTTCATTTCAATAAGCACCTAGCACAGATGAAGAAAGGGTCAGAATGGTGGCAATTCCATATGCAAGTGGAGTTGGAAGTATCATGTATGGCATGGTGTGTAGCAGACCAAATTTGGCTCATGCAATGAGTGTGGTTAGTAGATTCATGGAAGATCCTGGACCACTACATTGGGAAGCTTTGAAGTGGGTGCTGAGATACTTGAATGGATCAGTGGGTTCTGGCTTAAAGTTCAAAAGGAAACCACAAGATGAAGATGCAATTAAGGGTTATGTGGACTCAGATTATGCAGGAAACATTGATACAAGGAAGTTCTTGTCAGGATATGTATTCACATTGTTTGGCACTGCAATCAGTTGGAAGTTCATGCTTCAATCTGTGGTGGCTTTGTCTACAACTCAAGCTGAGTATATAGCTCTTGCAGAAGGTGTCAAAGAGGCTATATGGCTCAAGGGCATGATTGGGGAACTTGGAATCATGCAAGAAAGTATCACAATATAGTGTGATAGTCAAAGTGCAATCCATCTCTCAAAACATCAAGTGTATCATGAGAGGTCAAAACACCTTGATGTTAGACTCCATTTTATAAGAGATATGGTTGACACTCAGGAGGTTCTAGTGGAGAAGATTGCATCAGAAGAAAATTCAGCTGATGTATTCACAAAGTCATTGCCTCATGCTAAGTTCAAGCATTACTTGGACTTAATGAGGTTCTGTGAAGGATAAAACCAAAAGGGAGAGCAGCACTTGATTGAACTTTTTTGATTTAAGAGACAATGTGGAGAAATATGATGATTAGCTCTATGACACAAGTTAAACACGACCGTGTTCTCTTATGGGTATAAGGGCGTGTCACTTAAAAGGAGTCTCTGGTATGCAGACATGGGCTCAGACATGGCCATGTTGAATAAGACACGGCCATGTTGCCTCAAACACGGCCATGTCGGAATCAGACACGACCATGTTCGTGGTGGAAGCTGAAATGAGTATCTGGACTATAGACACGGGCATGTCACTTAAGTGAGGTTCTGGAGCATCAGACACAGCTTAGACACGGCCATGTTCAAAGGCGACACGACCATGTTCATCAGACACAGCCTCAAACATGGCCATGTCGCTGAAGACGGTTGTGTCTCAGAAATCAGTTATTGATTAGTTAGTGGCCATAACCGACTTGTTACTGGTTCCTATATAAACGTGTGATGTGTAAAGGAAAAGAGAACTTGAGATTAGCATTTCTAAACTTGAGAGAAATCAGAGAAGGAAAGAATTAGAAAGGGGTTGAGAAAGAAAAGATAGAGTGAGGCTTTAAGTTCTAAATTGCAGAGTGCAAGGTTCAAGAATTGGAACCAAGGGGGATTCTATTGTAAGGAAGATTCAATCTTGATGATGATAATCATAGTGGAATGCTCTCTCCCATGGATGTAGGCCAACTTGGCTGAACCACGTAAATCTCTGGTGTTGTTCTTCTTAATTCTGATTTACTACTTTATTGGTTTCTGGTTTATTTTTGTTCTTGTATTTGCTGGTTTGGTTTGTCAATTGGTTGCATAGGTCA
The DNA here is from genome assembly GCA_003255065.1 of Cercis canadensis. Lineage (NCBI taxonomy): Eukaryota > Viridiplantae > Streptophyta > Magnoliopsida > Fabales > Fabaceae > Cercis > Cercis canadensis. The sequence continues at coordinate 497,581 of QAOA01000112.1, forward strand.
TGAATTTTCTTACAGAAAATCTCATTACTTGAGCGACCACAATGCGCATGATTGTTCAAGGAAATTATTCCATTAAGCATTTCAATAGATAATGGCCACTAACCAAAACTTGATCCACTTCCATACCACTCGTTATCTTTTTTATAAGAGTAAAATATATCTTTCGTCCCTAAATTATTTATCAAATGTCACTTTAGTCATTGAATTTATTTTTGTTGTCATTGTAATCCTCAAATAATCACATTACCCGTCAAATTAATCATCTGTAGTACAAAAAATGATCACTTAAAAGACTATTTGACAAGCAGAATAATTATTTGAGAATTAAAGTAACGCTAAAAATAAATTAAGAACTAAAGTGATATTTGAGAAATAATTCAAGGACGAAAAAGGTATTTAACTCTTTTTATAAAGTGGAAGACTAAGTCTTGGTAAATGAAGTTTTTGGTTGACGTGTCCTTTTGCATTTCCATGTGAATCAAATTATTTTAATTGATGCTTCTGAATATCAAGTCTAGAGGAATGTACAGGAGTCAAAGGAGGGACCCTGCATTGATAATGGATCCTAATTCCTTTTCGTTTAGAAAATATTACCAATAGAATTTGACCACTCTCATCGAAATATACTAGTTACAATTCCCTTACCTTCCATCCTTGAGTTCTGAATTAGATGCTAATTGAAGTTAATTAGTGCTGATAAAATATCCTTCCAAATATTATCGGATGCACTATGATTATCGTTATTGAGCACAATGTTCAACTGAACATGAAGCAAAGAAAATGGATTATTGCATAATGCATGTTTAGACTAGAATGCAGGCTAAGAGGCAGATATATGAGGCATTTTACTTGGAGGCTTGCAGTAAATAATGATTTAAGCAGGTTTAACAAAGCTATTAATTACATCCATGTTAATTTTAATTCTTATAAAAGATCTACGAGTACAATTTTAAAATGAAAGACAACTTCAAAAAAAAATCTATCTTATGTCATTGAATTCTTATTCATCATCTACGATTTTCTTGCAAAATAATTAAAATGAAATATGTTATTAAGAGAATATACACAATATCTACAAAAATATTCAAAATAGGCATAAAGAGGGATTCATATGGTAGACGAAACTTCTAATCCCAATGCCTTATAACCTATAAAAATGCATTTTCCCTAGGAAGACAAGCATGAGACAGTAATTAAGATTCTTTGCAGTAGGCTTTAATAAAGTCAAACCAAAGAAAAATGCTCTACGAAAGCTATCCTCTTCTATTACCGAAAGAACTTTTACTCTGTTCCATTGTATTCCATATTTAGGGAAAATAATTTCAGACAATGCTCTACTTCTTTGACATGAATATTATATTTTAACAATTTATTTAAACCCTCATGGATATGGAACTCTCCGTCAACATGCTGATTAACACAATTTTGCCATACTCCACCAAAATCCTCATTAGTAGCATACTGGTCTTTCACAATTTCAAAACCTCCAACATCTTGTCTCATGGTAACCAGCAGCTCACCTCGCCTACTCAAAGCATCAGTCACCCTATTCTGCACATTTGCCTTATGCCTCAGATTAAAAGTGAACTTCCCCAGGAACTAAGACCACCTAGCATGCATACCCTTGTCCATTCACTTCTGACTTTTTAGATACTTCAGAGCATCATGATCAGAGTAAAGGACGAATTCTTTACTGATCAGATAATGCTCCCAATGTTTCAGAGCACGAACAACTGCATAGAACTCCTTATCATAAGTGGACCACTTTCGCCTGGCATCACTAAGCTTCTCACTGAAATAGCACACTGGTCTCTTCCTCTAGGATAGTACAACACCTATCCCACACCACTAGCATCACACTCGACTTCAAATAAGGTCTCAAAGTCAGGTAAAGCTAATATAAGAGCAGTACTCAACATTTCTTTCAGAACTACAAAACTGGTGTCAACTTCCTCACCCCACTAGAATTTCCCTTTCTTCAAACACTCAGTAATTGGTGTTGCAATGCTACTGAAATTTCTAATAAAATGTCTATAAAATGTAGCCAACCCATGAAAACTCTGAACCTAAAAGATGGTTCTAGGAGCTGGTCACTCCTTGATAGCTCAAACATTCTCTTCATCCACCCGAATACCCTCTGCACTAACCACATAACCCAAAAACAACAAGCTGTTTGTCATGAAACAACATTTTTTTAGGCTTGCATACAACTTATTTTTCTGCAGGACCCCCAATATAGCTCACAGGTGTGAGATGTGTTCCGCCTCTGTCTGACTGTATATCAGAATATCATCAAAATACACAACCACGAGTTTGCCAATAAAAGGCTTCAGTACCTGATTCATAACCCGCATGAAAGTGTTGAAAGCATTTATCAACCCGAATGGCATCACAAGCCACTCATACAACGCCTCTTTCATTTTGAAAGTTGTCTTCCACTCATCTCCAAGTCTAATTCGAAGTTGGTGGTATTCACTACGAAGGTCAATCTTAGAGAAAATCTATGCTCCATGCAACATATCCAACATGTCATCCTGCTTAGGGATGGGAAATTTGTACCCCACTGTAATCTTGTTGATGACTTTGTTGTCAACACACATTCTCCAGCTACCATTCTTCTTAGGGATCAGTAAAGTTGGGACGGCACACGAGCTCATACTCTCTTGAATATATTCCCTCTTCAATAGATCTTCGACCTGCTCCCTGAGGATTTTATGCTTCCTTCGAACTCATCCTGTAGTATGGCAGGTTAGGCAAACTGGCTCCAGGAACCAGGTCAATCTGATGTTGGATGTCTCTTATAGGAGGCAGCCTTGGAGGCAATTCTGCTAGTACCACATTACTGATACTCAATAGTTTTTTGCCCTTCATCTCACACTAACACCTACCTCATGATAAGAGCATGTATCTCCCTGGTCTCCATCACCTCTTTGTCAAATTTAGCCGTAAATTGTGTCAATGTAAGGAAAGTCATCTGATGAGACATTATTTTACACTATTTATTTCCCTTATATTTAGTCTTTTAGTGTGTGTTTCTAGTGATTTTTATGGCCTTTAGACATGTTTTGTAGATTTGGACTTATTGGTGCTTAGAGTTTTTAATTGCATAACTATTAAATTCTGGTACTGCTTATGTTTGTCACCATATCTTGGGCTATATATGTCTGATTATTTGATTCTAGTTTCGTTGGAAAGCTGACAGAAAATTTTACATTTCATATGAAGACCCTAGAAGCTGATTCTTGCGTTTGGACAACTGAAATTCGCGTGCAAGCAGTCTAGATTTTCTGCACCCGCCTAGTATTGACTGATTCCTTTCCTTAGGCTTGCCTATTGGACCAGAGCATGTTTATTTGGGCCAACATCTGCTTATTGGGACAACACACATGACACTAGGGCTTGATCATGTTTTTACCATTGATAATTTAGGAATTAGCTTTGTTTTGTAATTAGAAAACTATTAGGAAACCTAGTGGAGGCAGCCATTTAGTATTTATTCTCAAGTTGTTGAGGAAAATAGGTCACCACATTACTACCTTGTCATCAGAAGCTGCTGTTGCTGCCTCCTATTGCTGAATTCGAATTTCTACCTTTGCTTTGTGTTTAAGTCTTCTATGGAAGGCTAAGTTCTTTTGTAATCAATTCAAGAGGAGCCAAACTTAATAATCTAGAGTTCTTGTGCTTCAACCGGGTTTGATTTAATTTAATTTGAATTACTGCTTCTTCCTTTCTTCATGTGATTGAATGGTATTTTAATTACATGCATGCTTTATATGAATTTAAATCGGTTGATTAGATTCATCACAGTAATCAGATTGATAATCATATTTTAAAGGTTTTTAATATATGGTTAACTTAGACAATTCGGTTCTTAAATTAATTTGGACTTAGTGATATAGAGCGGTTGCCTAGATTCTTAATTCCATGATTAATTGAATCCTGATTGGTAAATCAGTAGGAATTTTAAGTGTTACTGTTAGGGGTTCCAGGTAACACTTAACCAAGAATTAAATCAGATTTAGATAATCTTTAGTGAACAAGGATGTATTAGGGTTTGGTTGCCTGCTTGAGTTGATTACGTTTTCTTTTATTTGATTAAATCATGTTTACTGCTTTATGAATTCTGATTATTCTGCATTCAACAACAAACCCCCTTATTCTATTCCTGCTTAAGTTCTAATAGATTAATTGTTCTGGTGAATCCTTAGGAGACGACACTGGTTGTATCCTATACTACAATTTAGTTGCAATTAGTATTGTAATTTTGTACAGTTCGACAGCCGTCAAAATTTTGGCGCCATTGCCGGGGATTTCACCTAACATATTAATCTTCTTAGGACTCTTTCGTTATTATTTTGTTTGCTTATTGTTCTTATTTCTAGTCATTGTCCTTCATCATTCTCTTCCTGTTCTACTTGCTTTCCTATTTTGTTTTTCTTATCTGTTTAGGTTTTCTTTCCCTGTTTAGTGTTTCTGTTTCTATGTTATTCTCGATTCTGACCAGCTGGGATTGAGCTGCAAATTAGTGAACAAGGGAATTGCATTGTGAGAAGCATTGTGAGGTGAACTTTATGCTGTTATTGCCCTTGTTTAGCCTCATTTGCCACTATTATGTTTCCGTTGTCGTCTGTGTTCACTAATTTGGCAAAATTTTCTATACTTTCTGAGCATTGTGGTGATAGTTTTTCTTGTTGTTTTGTTTCCTTTGATATTTTAGGTTTCTATTGTGTGAATTCCGGTGCCTTGGTGCTAGTTTTCCCTTGTTTTTCCTTTGTTTTGGTTTGATTTAGTGGTTTTCGCGTGTACTGTTCTAGCCAAATTTTTGTGCTCTGATTGATCTGAAATTTGGTCAGTTGAAGGAAAATGGCCTGACAATCAATAATCATAGCTCTTGCTATGAGGTCTTCATTTTTAAGTCGAATTTCATTATTTTGACCACTTTTTCAATTTTTTAAAATTTTTTATTTGATTTTTGAGTTTCATTTTCATTAAGCTTTCATGATGTGGTAGTAGAAATTTTTTTAAAAATATTTAGATACTTCAACTAGCCTTATTTTGTTGTTTTTTTGTGTGCATTTTGTGTGTTTCTCTTTTAGTTCAATTTTGTCAATTTTTGTTACTTTTTGCCACTTTTTGTATAACTTTGTATGTTATTTTGTATGTTGGTGTGTTTTGGTGTTCTGTTTTTTTTTTTTTTTTTTTTTTTTTTTTTTTTTTTTTTGTTCATGCTAGGTTCTTATTCTACTATAAGAGTGCAAGAGGTTGTTGCATCACTTGCTGACCAATAGAAGATGGAGCATAGCATCGATAAATTATCCTCATTTGTGAGATAGTTAACAATAGCCCAACATCAACAACCAGCCATGTAGCCAATTCAATTTTGTGATATGTGTGCTTACACCTCTCATCCTACCAATGCATGCCCTATGATAATTCCATAAAATAGAATTATTATAGCTCCAATTATGCTTTATCTGGCTAGTTCTTAAGTTATTTTGCATGAATGTGTATCATATTCTCTAGTTATTTATTAATCTTAGTTAGTATCAAAGTTATAGTTTTATTTAATTTCCTAGCATGTTTTTAGCTCATTCATAATGCCTTTTGATTGGTCTTGAAGGTTAGAGCACAAGGAGGTTGAAGAGGGAGCTAAACGAGACAAATCAAGAGCTTGAAGAGCTCTCTGGCCAGCCAGCGCCTAGCGCCAGCATGGCAGAAAAACATGTTTCGTCGCAACGCCCAGCGCCAGCGTCGTTGCTGAGGTGTCTTTTCTCTTATTCCTTGGAGCTAACCTAGCTATAAAGGGGGAAGAGGGAGGAAAGAAAAGAGATCCGGAGGAGAGCCGTCAAGAACAAAGAAGAGGAAGGAGCTAGAGCACTTTTGGAGGATTCAACCCAGATTTCACCTAATTTTTCTTCTCTTCTCTCTTAATGAACTTTATTTCTCTGTATTCCTCTATTTTAGCTATGAGTAGCTAAACCCCCTTTAGTTAGGGGTTTGATGTAGCTAGGTTTTGGATGAAGTTTTATTGTTGAATGAAGTTATTTTGATGCAAGTCTCTTTGTTGGAGTAGATTTTACCGCTCTTAATGTCTTTAAATGCTTAGCTACCATTTGAATGGTTTATTGACTCATGTTGATGCTAGGGATAGTAAGATATGAGTATGCTCTGTAATTTCTACTATAAATCAAGTTAATCTAGGAATAGATAACTTAGTTTATGTGGTCTTGAAGTAATTTCCTAGAACTTAATCACCTAGACAAGTTAATTGTACCAAGGAATTGGGCAATTAGTTGGGATATGGAGGATTGTTTCTCCAAGGGATTGGGTTCAATCAAATTAGGGAAATTGGCCAACAACAAAAGATTTGTAGCTAGGATAATGTATTCTTCAGTAATTCAAATGTTGTTTTATCTATGAAATAACCGGAGTCCAAACCAAGTGAAATCAGCCCCCTAACCTTCTCTTGTTAATTGTTAATCCTTTACTTTAATTGCTGATTAAGTTGTTAAGCTGTGCTATTCAGCTCATTTCGATTGATCATTGGGATCCATGTTATTAGTATAACTTTCTCAAACTCAACCCATTGAATTTTCCAAATAGAATCATTGTTAGTGAAATTGGTAATTGCTAACGTCAAATCCCTAAGGACGATACTCAACTCACTTTTATACTACTTGTGTGGCTCGGTATACTTGCCGGTAGCAAAAATCCACAACACCCTACATTTCAAGATGATGTTTATAGATTTCAAGATCCCTTTGAAGCTGTATGGTAGCAACTTACATATGATCCATACTACAAAACTTATATTCCTGATTAGAGAGATTATACTAATCTGACATATGACAATGCAGCCCCACCACAGTAGTATTGGCAACCGTTAGAACAGCCTATGCAACAACCAAGTCCAACATGAATAGAACCTGAACCTTCGATTGAGGACTTGGTGAAGCAATTGGCCACTCATACCATTCAGTTCCAACAGAGGACAGAGGCCACCATGCAAAATTTAGATACCCAGATTGGACAATTGGCATCCTCAGTAAGTCAACTGCAGCCCCAAGGTTCTAAAAAAATTCCTTCACAGACAATTCTAGAACCAACTAAAAATTATATGTCAAAACCAATTAAACTTCAACCTACAAATGTTACATAAAATGTGAACGTAAGTGCACGTGCCGTAATCAAGTAATAAAGAAGTGAGATTAATTATGGTCCCACGGAGACTATGGCTACTAAGTACCAAAATTATGCATATTCTAATTTTATCTAGACAATTGATAGGTGAATTTTGATGATAATTGAATACACAATTGTAAACAAAGAACAATCACTTATAAAAATGAGTAATAATATGGTGAGAAAGTATCTAGGATGTCGATTTCACCGTAGCTAATTCGGATTTTCAATCCTAATTCATTAATCAACAACAATCTTCCTAATTGATAACCAAGAACCCTAAGTCATTCATTACCCTTTCCCAAGGTCTAACAAATATATTCCTAAACCATGAATCCACTTTATTCCTATGTGAATTGTAAATAATCTCAGAATTCAATTCGTTCTATGGTTCTTTTTATGAGCTACATAGATCATAAGGGTATATTCCTATCCCTTATGGAATCTATGTTCTTAATCCCTATGGTCCTTAATCACAACTAACCTTCTAGTATTATTGTAATCACCTGCTCATCTAAATTGATGGCCAGTCAAAAAGAAGCATTACGTACAGTGATCAAGAAGTTAATTTAGGAAGGTGGTCCTTTGAATTCATTAGAAATTACAATCCATCATAAGCTAGGCTACATCTCCACCCTAGATGGTGGAATTAGTTCATGATAATTGCTGAAAATAACATTACACACAGATTAGACATCAATAACAAGAGAGAGATAAAGAATTGAACTATGGGATGTGACGATTCAATGCCGAAAGTCTCGATTTTCAAGCTTGAATCCTCTTCTCTTCTTGCCTCTTCTCTAAAAAGTGTGCAACCCTAATTTAGACTTTAAGAGTCCTATTTATAGGTCCTAGGAAGTTTAGGAGAAAAAAGAATTAAAATAAATTAGGAGTCCAAGTGAAATTAGGAAGTTCAGAAGTCAAATCCCGAGTTTGACTATCAGGGGCTGCAGCCTTGGGTTTGGGTGCTGCAGCGCCCTGGTTCTTTGCCTGGAGGGTGTTGCGGCCTCCTGATAGGGGGCTGCAACCTCCTGGTGGGCGCTGCGGCACCTAGTCTAGGGAGCTGCGGTGCCCTAGTTTCTGTCTGTATTTTGCTAATTCTGGATGGTAGGGCCCTGCGACGTTTGGTATAGGGCGCTGCGACACCCAAATCCTTGAAATCTGGCTAATCATTGTGCTGGGGCACTGCGGCGCCCAAGGCCCTGTCTTCAATTTCAAACTGCATGATTTTACTTCTTTCTTGCACCGAATTGCTCTGAAATGGCTTCCAAGGTTCCCAAAACATAAACCTACAAAAAGGAGACTTAAATTGTGAAAACCTACCCTAAGATACTCAAGAGTGAACAAAAATCAAGCAAGAATAATACGAGATAAGCAGTATAAAACTGGCTTATCAACAAACAAGCCACAGACAACAGAGAAAGCTATCCCTGATTCAGTGACTCTAGAATCCGAGAGAGCCACTCAGTCCAAGAAGACAGATGAGGATTTAGTCGAAGAGGTCTACAATGAGTTAGGTGCTGATTTTTCTAATTGTGTTGGTTTTGATGATTTTGTGCAGTGCCAATCATGTGCTGATTATGATAGTGAAATACCATGTGCTGTGTGTGTTGAGATTTCTGCATTCTTGAGAGATGATAATTCTAGAGATTCTGCTGAATCTCATTCTACAGATTTTGAAGAAGACTCTCAAGAGACAACCCAAAATGAACCTGACAAGGGTCCTAGGTCAATTCTACACTCTTTCCTACTTTAACACAACATGATTTTAATTGTGAGCTTGCTGAAAAATTGTTCCAACATGACCCTAAGCTTGTAGTTGTGGTGCATACATGTGATGATTTAAGCACTAATATTGAAGGGTTAGGTGATTTCATGCTTCTTACTTCTTCACATGCTAGAGCACTAGGTATAGATCATGTTAGATTAGGGTTTGGTTGCCTGCTTGAGTTGATTACGTTTTCTCTTATTTGATGTTATACCTGTCTTTTTGAACATACAAATTAATCATTTCTACATAACACTCTTTCCATTCATTCACTCTTTTTGGAATCAATGTCATGCAGAAATGGATAGTAGTGAAACAAGAAAGCGTCCTAGGAACCAAGAGGAGGAGAAGAAAGAAATAAAAGTGGTTATTGCTAGTGTTCTTACTTTGCTTTTGGGTGTAGTAGCTACTTGGTATACTGATAAATATTTGGTCAAGGAACCATCGCATAATTGGGAATTAGATAGACGAAGTTTTCTTAATCGTCTTTATAGAGGAACAGAAAAAAGATTGTATTGAACAGCTAAGGGTCAGTAAAAGAGGGTTCATTAAACTTTGTAGAATACTATAAGAGAAAGGTGGATTGACTAGAACAAGAAATGTCCCTATAAGTGAAGCTGTGGCAATGTTTTTACATATCTTGGCTCACAATCTAAAATATAGAGTGATTCAGTTTAGTTATTATCGATCCAAAGAAACCATAAGTAGGCAATTCAATAATGTGTTGCAAGCTATAATGAAAGTGCCTATAATCTTGAAGATTCAGAAATAAGCAAATGGAGATGGTTTGAGGTAATTTATTTATTATTAGGCAATATTATAATTTTTTATTTGTCATTTGGAGTGGCTTATTTATGTTTTATAATTTTTAGAATTGTGTGGGTGCACTTGATAGGACACACATTCCAGTAACCGTTAATGCTGAGGATAGACCTAGATATCGAAATAGGAAAGGTGATATTTCCACAAATGTCTTAGCAGCCTGTGGTCCTGATTTAAAGTTTATTTATGTGTTACCTGGTTGGGAAGGGTCAGCAGCTGATTCTCGAGTTTTGCGAGATGCATTACGCCGTCAAAACTATCTCCAAATTCCAAGAAAATGATCCACTTTTAGAGTTCCAGGATTTAGAGCTTCTAGCTTCAGTGGATGAAGAGATAGCAAATCATCCTACAAGGGGAAGAGGCATAGTTAACACTCAAGAAATTACCTTCATTCAAGTTACCGAGAATTGGACAACATTTCGAGAAACTTTAGCAAGGAATATGTTTGCTGATTATCAAGCAAGAAGAAATGGAAATGCAATTCAAGCTGAAAATAATATTTAGGAAAATTCTTTTTAATATCTTCAGCTAAAATATGTGTAAATTTTAATTTACCTTGCAAAAATGGGAATTCTGTGACTTTTTGAGCTTAACTGTCTCATATAATGCTTTACATTCTTTCTTGGTTTTTTTTTAGAGACTTTCTAATTTGACATTGAACTTGGTAGTCAGAAAAGGTTCATTCTAGTACACAACAAGGGCAGGCCTCTCTTGTATTATATTGTTGCTAGATTTGTTTTTACAACTATGTTCCATAGTTTACATTTGGCTAAAACATAAACTTGAATTTTCTTTTTTCTGATTTTTCTTTTATAACACCTATCTGCTGATCCTATGCTATGCATTGACTGCCATAGTTCTGTAAGCATCTCAGTGAGAGATCTAAATAGTTCAAGAGTTAGGATGCTAGTTGCTAATAGTTCTTTTACATTCTAAATTAATTACATTGTTGGCAGACTTGCTAGTTGCCAATAGTTCTCTTACATTCTAAATTAATTACATTGTTGGAAGACTTCAGTAAAGATGAATGCAAGGCAACAACAAACACAAGGAAAGGGAAAGAAGGGAAAGGAAAAGATACAAGAAAAGGATGTGAGTAATGCTGAAAAACCTGAACCAAGGGCTTATTTTACATGAACTTGGAGATGGAACGAGTCATGGCTGATGTACTAAGGGACCAGAGAATGTTGGGAAACAAAAGTGATGGATCTTGGAAAGCAGTAGCATATAATGATGTTGCCTCTGTTTTGTCCTCCCAATTCAAAGTTCATTTTCATGGAGAGAATGTGAAGAATCACTTTAGACTGTGGAGGAAATACTATGGGATTGTTTTTGATATTCTGAGTCAGAGTGGTTTCAATTGGGATGGGACAAAAAGCATGATAACAGTTGACAATGAAAATGCTTGGAATGAATATATTAGAGTAAGTTTAGCAATTTTCTTATATATTTGTTTATTTTTTTTTTATCATTTATAACTGATGGGTTTGTTTATCTTTTCAGTCACATAAGGAAGCTCAACCTTTTCGGTACAAAGTAATCCCAAATTGGGATGATATTGTAGACTTATGTGCCAAAGATAGAGCTACTGGATTTGGAGCTGAGACAGCTTTGGATGCAGATGATATTATCAGCAAAGAAGCAAGTATAGAGAAGACCATTGGAGAAACAGATGAGTCAATTGCTGATTGGACCAGCACTACTCAAGGCTTAGAGGAATCAGAACGAACTCAAAAGAAAAGGGGACAATCAGATTCAAGTTTTGTAATGAAATCTCAGAGAAGGAAAGTTGGAGAAAGGGATAGCATTGCATCTTCATTTAAGGAAGTGGCTGCAAGTTTTAAAGAGTTTCTGGAAGCATCTAAAAAACCAAAAGTAAACATAAAAGATGTGCTTCTTGAGTTGGACAAAGCTCCAAATCTCAATCGCTCGGAAAAGTTTAAAGCTATCAAGTGGTTAACTAATGATGTGGATCAATATCATGTTTTGAAGGAGCTGCCTGATGATTTAAAAGAAGGCTATATCTTATCTTGTTTATCTTAATCTCCTGTCATTTTAATTCATAGCTGCTGGATTAACTTATTTCAAAGTCTCCATTTGATGCTCTCAATGTAAATCAAATGGATATTTATTTTAGTACCTGTAGTTACTATATAGCTTTGCAATTAGCAAATGAGTGAATAGATGACTAGTGTATCTGTTTAAATACTTCTTGTGATTTTAGTGCATGTTTATCCTCTTGTCCATTAATTCACATTTTAATGTATCTGCAAGCAACTGCTCCTTGTGCCATAAAAATTGCGTTTGTGATTATAGGGCTCAAAAATGTGCAGTTTAGAATATAGTATCATCAGCCATTTAGAATAAATCTACCAAGAGAATGGTGGGCTTGCTTTAACATGACCTCTATCCTTCTGGAGCATCATAGTTTTTTTTTTTTTTCATGTTCTTGCATTTTCCACGATTATTTTTTTCTTATATTTTTCTTTTACTAATTAAAGAATTTGATTTGAAATGGTCTTGTAATATTTATCAATAGTTTTGAATATTGTTGTTGAATTACTCTTTTTATAATAAAGTGTATCCAAACAAAGTATTTTATAAATACATGTATTTGAAATGCTGCATTTCAATTACATGTATTTGAAATACACAAGGATTTGTCAAATACCCCATCCAAACACAACCTTAGTGAAGCCATGGATGATGGAATATTTCCATGAAAATTGTTATTTGACAAATCAAGAAAGATTAATGTTTCAAACTGTTCCCAACAGCCTGGAAGCTTTCCCATTAATTGATTGTTTTACAAATCTAAAAAATTGAACTTCACGTTGGTGTTTGCACATAATAAAGAGTTTGCATTTGAGAATTTATTGTTTGAAAGATCCAAACCAACTGTCATACGTAAAAAGGATGGAATGGATCCATAAAACAAATTCGAATTTAAAAGCATAACTTGGGAACTATATCCCAATGGTAAATTTGGAATTTCACATGAGAGCAGATTGCGGGAAAGATTCAATGTCCTTAACGGTGAAGACTAAACCCAAAACCAATTGGGAATAGAATCAAAATTTTCGGCACTTGAGAGATTCAGGTAGTCATAATTTTTCTGGTTACGAAGCCATCTTGGAAAAGAAGGCCCCAACTTGCAGTATGCTAAGTTTATAGAAACCAATTGAAATGGGGGAATCCAGCCATTACTGATGTTAAAATCCAATGCATAATTTGAAGACAGATCCAAATATGACAGTTTGGAGAGTTTGAGGAAATGAGCTTCAGAGATGACACCCTGCAAGGAGTTCTCACTAATATACAACGCCTCCAAGTTGGACAAATTTTCGATGCCATCACTTATTGTTCCACTTAACCTATTATTATCAAGCCGTAATGTTTGCAAAGAAGGAAACTGAGAAAGATCTGGCACTGACCCTGTAATTTGGTTGCTATACAATTTCAATTCTTCTAATGATTTGTTAGCACAGAGAGTGGATGTTGGAACAAAATCATCTAGCCGTCCACTCAAGTTGTTGTAAGACAGATCTAGTTCACGTAAACTGCAGATATCCAACAGTGATTTGGGTATATGACCGCTTAGATTATAGCGACTCAAGTCCAATTGTTGGAGGTGAGAAAGGTTACTGAGTTGTTGCTGCCAATTATTTGCACTGCTGAGGTCAACAAATGACAGTTTAAGAGTTTTTAAGGATGTAAGATGAGATACCCACTCTATATCTGATCTCAAGTAACTGAACCCAGCATGATCTGTATCAAAGCCATTTTCACTGAGATCAAGAAACTGCAAACTGTGAAGCTTCCCAAGACTATGAAGTATTGTTCCATCAAGGTACTACAAGGATGATAGATTTAGAAGGCAAGTAGGCAATTTTCCATCAAGTTTATAATTCTCTTTGAGATCAAGATATTTTAACTGGAAAAGTTTCCCCAGTTCACAAGGTATTTTCCCTTCAAAAATAGAATTGGATAGATTGAGGTATTTCAAATGGGTTAAAGAACCTAGGAATTTTGGGATGTGGTTGAGATTAAAATTATGAGTAAAACCATTTTTTAGTCCTTGAAAAATACAGTTACTGACAAATTCATCCTCCAAAAATTTTCAGTGACAAATTGGTACTTGAATTATTATTCTGTCTGACAAATTAGTCCTCTAGTACTTTAATGAGAAAAGTTCTGGACCCCTGCAGACCCTTTTCTTAAATTTTTTTTACTGATCTTGTTTAGCTATGTTTAAGCCCTCCTTTTCTCATTCAAGTCCTCCTTTTTTTTTTTCACTGATCTTGTCTACCGGAGGACTAATTTTTTAGTAAAATAATAATTCAATGACCAATTTGTCACTGAAAATTTTTTAAGGACGAATTTGTCAATGACTGCATTTTTTAAGGACTAAAAAAGGGTTTTACTCTAAAATTATTATCACTTAGGTTCAAATCATTCAAATGACCCAACTTAGAAATTGATGGATTGATCTTACCTCACAAACCATTAAGATAGAGCATAACCACGTGACCAGTTCGGTGGTTGCAGTGGATACCTTTCCATCCGCAACATCCTTTCTGGTTTTCTCTGGTCCCCCACGAAGACAGCAAACCATCCTCATCAAGCAAGTCGTGTTTCAGAGTAAGCAATGCATGTCTATCACTCTTTTTGCATCTGACAGAAGAATTCCCAACCTTTGTATTGAATGCAAATACCAGTGAAATATGCACCACTAGCACAAAAATTACTTGCACAAATCCAATACACCTTAGATTCATGATTGGAAACATATTGTTTGATGAGTAGAAAATTAAAGATGAGGACCAATTAAAGCAAAGCCTTATATTTAAAGTCGATTAGCTAGGAGCCAGGGTCCAGTGAGTACTGTCGCAACAACCAACTATGTTGTAAAGGTGTTGTTATCCTATACCATTGTCATGGTGACATAAGTGACATCCAAGTAAATGTTGATATAAGTGACATAATTTAAATTTATTAGATTCACTTACCTTTGTTTTCGTGTACTCAGATATTACTTTTATAAAATTTAAACTATATTAACTGTACTAATATGATAAAGTTTAAAATCAAAATAGTGTAAAACAAACTAATTATCCATGTCATACTCTAATTATTAGGAGAAAAATTTAACAAAGAAATCTATTTGTTACCAAACAGTGATTGTCAAGGTCATAAAAGAAAAATGAAAGAGAAGATTGATTCCGGAAGACATGATCCAACAAGAATAAGGGTTCAATAAGATTAACTTGAAGGATGGGTTTGGACTTTTGGGAGAAAATGACAAGAAAGACTTGACAAAGTCTTTGAAGACTTGGAAAAAAGTGAGTCTATAAAGACGATTTGGAATTTTGGGAAGACAGCAAACCAAACTCATCTATGAAATCGTGTTTGAGAGCAAGCAATGCTTGTTTCTCCCTCCCCTTGCATCTAATAGAAGAATTCCCAACCTCTGTGTTGAATACAAATATGAGTGAAACATGCACCGCCAGCACAAAAATTACTTGCACAACTCCAAAACACCTTAGGTTCATGATTAGAAACAGGTTATGTAATGAGTAGCAAATTAAAATAAAGGATTTGTCCAAGTTGAGCCTAATATTTATGGGCGATTAGAATTTGAATTATTCAACTGAGAGATGCAGCATTATTGTCCCATTGAACGTTTAGTTGAAGTAAAATATTTTTTACACCCCACTGAGTGTTGAGTAGGGCCCCAAGGAGGCAACTAGTGCAATAAAAAGCAATTAACCTTGCAGGACTTCAATGACAGTAATTATATTTGACAAGGTCAGTCTAAAGACACTTTGGAACTTTAGAAACCACTTTAACCTTTTCACAAGGCCAGTTTACAGACACTTTGAAATTTTGGGAACCACTTTAACCTTTCCACAAGGCCAGTCAAAAGACACTTTGAAATTTTGGTAATCACTTTAACCTTTCCACAAGATCAGTCTAAAGACACTTTAGAATTTTGGGAACCACACACAAAGTCAGTCTAAAGACATTTTAGAATTTTGGGAACCACTTTAACCTTTTCACAAGGCTAGTCAAAAGACCCTTTGAAATTTTGGGAACTACTTTAACCTTTCCACAAGACCAGTCTAAAGACACTTTGAAATTTTGGGAACCACTTTAACCTTTCCACAAGACCAGTCAAAGACACTTTGAAATTTTGGGAACCACTTTAACCTTTCCACAAGGCCAGTCTAAAGACACTTTAGAATTTTGGGAACTACTTTAACCTTTCCACAAATGAATTGAGAACATTGTGCATTGATTCTCTTTCATAAGGCATTTACCTTGTCCTATATGCTTTATGTACAAATATAATGTTATTTGTAAACAATAAAAGACATAATGCATATAGAATTGGCCTAAAAAATAACATATATCAATCTAAGGATTTGATTCTTTACTTTAAGAGTGTGACAATACATAATTGTGTTGATTCTTACTCATGAAATGGTATGAAAATTTGATTCTTACAAGGGAGCAAACAAAAGACAGAAGAACAAAAAAGAGTGAGCTTGAAGACATGAGAGTGCGTAATGTGAGAGAGAATTGAAGGATGACTTTGTCACCTGTGAACATCACAATAGAAATGATCACTTGAAGCGATCCACAATACGCATGATTATTAAAGGAAATTATTCGATTAAGTATTTCAATCGTTAGTTCTTAGAGCAATTGCACAAGTCTTGGTAAACAATTCACTGAATCACCGATCAACTTTTTATATAAAGGAAGATAAAGTCTTGGTAAACAAAAGATTATGAATATGATCACTGTTCTAAGGAGACTTGGACTTAGAGTAAGTACACAAGTCATAAAGATAAACTTGTTCATATTTGTGGAAAATGCTTTTGCTGTCAACGGACAAATATATTACGTGTGATGTCTACAATTCATTTCACACACACACTCTATATATATAGTTCATAAATTTAATACTATAGTTCAATAAATTGTACACTTTTGTTTGCCATACCGTGGTCATTGTTTGCAATTACAAGAGCCTCTTTTTTTTTGTACATCTTATTAAAGTCTGTTTTCCTTATCTTTCTTCAAAAGTTCTAATTTACAGTTGATATATTTGTTAATATATATCATCTCCCTTTCAATCAACTAGAGATATGTTTTCTACTAACTACCAAGTCTACACCTTACTTACACCTCCCTTGACCTGTCATTATTTAGTTTTTTTTTTTTTTTCTTTGATGACCCCAGTACAATTGGGGCAAGCCATCCCTTCTCAAGAGTCTTGCTAGAGAAGCACTCATAACTGTAGCTTTGTGTGAAAGATCACTTTGAGAACCTCCTTTTTTTTTTTTCAAAACAAGGCCTCAAACATCCAACTCTCTCCTTACCAAGAGTGCCTTGTGGCTATCTAATCTACTGCCCAAATAGCATCATTTTATAGTTTTAAATGTCACTACAATCAATTTTTTTTTTTTATTTTAAAACATTGTATGTTAAAGAAAACTGGTCTTGATTTATGAGAACTAAAATTTTTATCAATTCTATTATACATTCAGTGGTTAATAAGGTGCACCATCATGCAGGCTATTGATAAATGAAAATCACTGTTTTTCTTTCGCAGGCCGGATACACAAACCATTTGGAGTTTTCTATTGGCCTTGTGACTACTCTCCAATGACATTTTGTCCTATCACTTGCCAGTGCATAAGTATTAAGTCCTCCCAAATTGTTTGGCTTAATCTCTGAGCTTGTATTAAAAAACTCCTTCCACGTTCAATGTTATAGGTGAAGCATTCTGCGTAAGAGTTAGATGTGTACTGCCAAATTAATGAAGTGTAAACTGTTTTCTTTATTTGGGATGTGCATATCTACATTTGATGACCTGATTACACTTCTATCACTAATGGTAAAATATAAGAAAATTTTAAATGAATGATTGTGACTACCAACTATGCAATTGATTCCATCATCTAGTATTGATCATCATTTATATTAGCTCCAAAGTTGCACACAAATATTATACAATTAATTAACTGGAACAAAAAAAAAAAAAAAGACTGCAACATTGAGATGATTGTAAATTCAGGTTACACTATACTTATTTCTCAAGTTAAGCAAATTATAATCATATATTATCTTGTTTAACAAAATATGAGAATCTCACTTATTCAAATTTAGATTTTCATTTCGTACACCGCAGGTAGACGCCACAAAAAATGCACCAAATAATGACACATGCATGTCTTATTTTAATTTTAAGTCTAATAGTAGTTTACAGTTTCTTTTTTAAATCAAAACATAATAAAAGCACAAATACTTGGTCTTCCCTTTCCCCGAATCTCCATGGCAGTCTGAAAATGAAAATAATTAAGAATTCTTGGCACTCAATTTAGTTGAAGATCAAGAGGTGCACCTGTAATTTGTTGGCTCGTGTGTGTGATTATCTAACTGTTGATTACTTAAATGACTTCACAGAGTAAAATTATTCAAAATCCAAATTAGGTAATTGAAGAATTGCAATCAAACGTAAAGCCTTGTCATATTATCAGCATAGGAGCTTGTCTTTATAGAAGACAAGGACTACTCTAGGAGGCCATGAAACCCTTTATTGAAGACTGGATGAATAATTTCTTGGAAGAAGCACCGTTAAGCATTGAGGAAGTGGTTGTGTAATTTAGTTTTCCATCAATAGAAAGAACTCTAGTTATAGATGGTTTGTTTTATCTAAAAGCCATTGTGAAAACAGAGAAGCATGGCTCATCAAATCTATTTGCTTTTATCTATGTGATTCAACTTCAGAAGTGAATCTATTTGAAAGGAATTATTTGAATGGGATTTGGAAAGAATAAGAATTCTTGTTTTCTTCTGAGGATCCAGATAGCCATAGAGATTTGTGTTGTGATAAAACGGAGCACTTTTTTAAGTGTACACTATTGTCTTATAAGTAATATAATAAAAATGAGTTATCGTTCCCACAAGAATTAAAACTATTAATTATCGAAATTGGGTTAATCTCAATTTTATCTGATCAATTGATTAAAAAGAAATTGAAAAGAAAAATTAAATAAACTGAAAGTAAGCAAAAATAGATAAAAATCAAGAATTAATATAGAGAGAAAGTTTAGGGTTTCTGATTGCACCATAATTAATCTCGATTTTCATTCATTAATCTAGATTTATCTTCCTAGTTGCTAGCCAAGAACTCTAATTTATTCATTAGTCTCTCCCAACGTCAAACGAAAGTATCTCTAAGTTATAAATTCACTATATTCCTATGTGAATTACGAATAACCTAAAAATTCAATTAATTCTCTAGTTCTCTTTAATTGACTACACAAGTCATAAATGTATATCCTTATCTTACAAACAATCTATGGTATTTAACCCAAAGAACTAAACACCAAATCTCCTTCTAGTCTCATTGTGATTAACCTATCAACTAATTGGTGATCTAACAATTAGAAACATAAAGAACAGAGATAAACACTCAAATAAAAGATAAAATCACAAATTAATTCCTTAAGAAAATACAACCTTTTATAATTAGACTACATCATAACCCTAGAAGGAAATTAGTTCATAATTGTAGCAGAAAACATCATGAAAATAAATCTAAACATAAGAGAAAGAAAGTAGAAGAAGATAAGGGGGAAATAAGATTCGTCGTCATCTCTGGCTTCTTGCCTCTGATATCTTCTCTTCAATCCTTGTCTTCAAAAAGTGTCTAACCCCTGATTAATCCAAAATCTACCTATTTATAGCTCCAAGAAAACTTAATTACAATAGAATAGGGATTTGGGGCTTAAATCCTTACAAGATTTAGAATAAAAGATGCAAAATTTGCAAGCTTGCACTCAGGGGGGGCCTAGGCTCTCTCCTTGGGCACCTAGGCCTCTTCTCTCTAGTCCATGAGGTCTTCATTCATGCAAGGCAGTGCCTAGGCTCTCTAATAGGGTGCCCTAGTCCCTGGTCCATGTACTGAAGTTTGTCAATTTGGGTACCCAAGTGCTTTACTCCCTGGATTTGGTCAAAAATTCATCTTTTTAGCATCAAATTGCACCAAACTTTCACCAAACTTGCATCTCTTTGCAAAATTATCATTTGCTACACCATAAACACAAAATCAATCAAATAAAATCATTAAATTACTCAAAAATCAACTAAATACTAAGTGGAAAATACTTAAATCATGGAGATAAAATCTATTCATCAGTTTGCAGGAAGGGAGACAGCATATTTGTGCATCTATTGTTATACAGGAGAGACAGAATCATTGTTTCAATAACTGCAGAAAGTATAATGGCCCCTCCTAATCCATGGGATGTGATATAACTAGTTTAAAGAACCAATGGGACAAATAGGAAGAAAAATCCCAAAGAAAAAAAAAAAACAGAAAGAAATCATATTTCTTAAGAGCATTGGAGTTCAGTATTCAATTGAATGAACTGTCCTCCATGAAATCTCTTTTTGATAAAGACATTAGTCTATGCATCGGTTTATTAATTTTTGGCGATTCAGCAATTAATTTCTAATGCATCGTTTTATTTCTATTGATTGTGGTGAGCTACAATAAAATACCAGCATTGCATGACAGCAATTTCAGTAGTATCTTCATCATTTCCATTGATGAGTTTTATCAAACAAAAGAGAGAGGAGATTCATATGTTTAGGCCAAATAGCAGTCCTAAACTAGGTGGGAGAGATATTCCTCACCTTCTCCACAGCTCTTGCAGAATGGGACAACATTCATACTGTACTTAGTTTGTTTAATATTTAGCTTTGAACTAGTTCTAACATCACATATGGCTAGATCAAATTTTTATCGAATTCCCTAATTGTTTTATCAAATTTTGGAGCCAATTGAAAAATTAAAGTTAACTAAGGACCCAATTGTTCTATAATATAGAGACCAAATGTTTTTCTTTAAAAAAAATTATATAAACTACAAAGATGAAAAATGTAATTTAACCTCTTATAAAACTATCTACTTGATTTTCACTAAGCCCAGACTCGAGCAAATAAAGGGAGAGACATCCTCTTGTAAAGATCTATTTTGGATCTTTGCTCAAGAGCGATGCCTTGTAAGAACAGCATACCTAATTCTCTAGACTTTAAAGTCCTGTTGCATCCCAACCTAACTGAGAACATGAAGTGCAGTACTCCAATGGTGAGACTACTCCAACGCATTCCCCTACTAACTGGTTTTGATGTCTCCATCATATCCTCCCTTAAAGACAAGGAATTCACGTACGAAATTTGCTTCTCGCCAACAAATCAGCAAGCACAGACAGCAGAATCCATCTTCATGAACGAGTTTCTACATCTTGAAATGTTATCTGGCAAGTTTACGCTACTCTGGATCAACATGAATATTCTTGTTTGGAACACAAGAAGGTTGATGAGTGCTGAGTTCAAGTTGAAGTAAGTTGTACTCTTACCATCAGGGTTCATGTGTAGTAATTATTAAAAAAAAAATGTTAATGATTTATTTTCATGTGAAGAAAAAATGAGAAGAAATTTGAAAAATTAATCTTAAGTCACTCAAATTAATAATAATTCTAAGTGGGTCACTCAAAAATAAAAAATAAAAATTCTTAGTAGGTCACAATTATTGTTAATTTCTCAAATTATTTTCATTAATTGATTAGCACTGATAAATATTAAATGACTACAGGTTAATATGCGACGACCATTGAGAAAATAAAAGATTGCCACTGGTTAGCATGCGATGATTATTGGTCAACAAAAGACAAATTTAAAAACTTAACAATAATTGTGATTCAGTTTTATTTTTTTTATTTTTTTTAGTGAGCTTCTTAAAATTATTATTGATTTTAGTGACCTAAAAGTAATTCTATCATTTTTTTCCTTGATATGTTTATACGAATAGAAAAAGTGAAAAGAAACAATTTCTTCTTATTTGGTTTGCTTAGGAAATGGGAGAAGAAAGAAAATTTGGCCCTTACATATTTTCACTTCAAACTTTCTTTCTCTCACTTTTCATTCCATCATCTAAACAAGTAAAAATTAAATTTCTACCTCATTTTCTCCTTGTAATTTCTTTCCTCCCTCTTTTTCTTTCAATCCAAATAAAGGGTAATTGCTGTCATAGAATGAGTGATCGCTTCCCATTCTCTGGAATCATATTTCTACATGCTAACAATTGTTTGGTCTCATATAACTGTTTTACTAATTGAAGTGGATTCACTTGCCATAATTAATCTTATGGATTTGATTTTGACTCACTAATATGAGTTTTAAACAATTTTTGAACTGCATTTTGTATTAAAAACATGTTGAAATCATTTATTGCAGTAAAATATCTTAACTATTTTAGGGAAGTGGTACTTTTCTATTTAGTAATAGTGTCTAAAATTTGGCACTCTACAATAGATTGAATTTAAAATCTAAACTTATTACCACTACTGATATTTAAACATCTACTTATTTTTTGTGTACTCTTATCTTATTGACATTTTGCAGCTAAATCAAGAACACTTTAAAAGTCTATATCTCATGTTGAGTGGATGGTTTCCAAGGGAATAGTCAAATGGTTGAGCACTAAACACCCCATCATGGAGGTTATATATTCAAATTTCAATTGGAACCAGTTGGAGAAGGATTATAGGAAGAGATAAGTTACTTTTGTCGTGTAGACTCTAATGAACTAAGAAAAATGTTATGTGGCCTAGCCGAAGCTAGTTTCTCCTTCCAATAGAAGTTTGTATTTTATGATGTGCTACCCATATTTTTGGTTAAATATATTATAATGTTTTGTATGCAGGCCTAAGGGGAATTTGATTCTAGTTTGAGAGTTTCTGTGACCTATATTTTCTTTTGATTTGGCTCATTAATTTCCCATACAAGATGTTCTAGCCGATTAAAAAGGATTTAATTTTGATCCACAGACAATGTTGAAAAAATTTATACAATCACCCAATCGTATGTTGCCATATATGAAAANAAAAAAAAAAAAAAAAAAAAAGCTGTTCAAATCAATTACTATTGGTAAAAGATCTTAGTTAATTTAATGATGTTACATTTTTATCTAATGATAGTATATAGAATTTTACATAGATAGTAACTTAAACTTGAACTCTTAATTTATATTAACTTTTATAAATCCATGTTAATTTGAATTAGTTTCAAAATCATACCAAAAAAGGAAATGATAGTTTCAAATTATAGTTGGTTTGTTTAAAATTTAGTTTTGCGCTAGATCTAATATCAAATAGTTTATTAATTTTTAATTTCAAATCGAAAGAAAATAGTGTTTCAACCCAAAAAAAAAATAAAAAATTAGTGTATAGACAAGTAAAAAAGGTTAGCTACCCGGAAAGGCACAACAATAGCTAATTGGTTAATGATAAATGATACTGATTAATTTATTAGATAAGAGCCCAATGCTTATAGAAAAAAGAGAGAAAATATATGTCTAAAATAGAACTTTGTTATATTAAACATTTAATTCTTGATTAGCCTTTTTTAAAGGTTGAAAAAGTACTTTGAAAGTAATCTTTTGGATGAGACTTTATCTGCTCTTCGTGCAGTCTCAAGTATGTCACTAGTGCTAGCTCAATAATACTAAAATAACATATCTGTATAACTATTTTTTGTAACTAAAAAAAATTTAATTCTATGACTAAAAAAGTTGTCATTAAATCAAGAGATAGCAACCATAATTGGTAAATGAATTTTAGCATTGCTCTTATCACAAAGGTTAAAAAAAATGTTTTGGAGGTAATTTTTTAAGTAAGTTTTGTCTGTGAGATCTCAACTGATATCCTATCTAATAATATAAAAATAACTTATTTTTATTACTATTTTTTTAAGCTAAAAAAACATTTAATTTTATAACTAAAAAAGTTGCCAAGAGGTAGCAAGTATAATGGGTAAATGAATTTTAGCATTGCTCTTATCTTAATACTTTTTATTTTTATTTTTATTTTTCTGCATAATATAATATTATTTGATAATTGCATCGTGATTTTCCTTTTAAAAAGACAAAAAAAGCATGCCACAATATAACTTTCTTGCGAGTTAAAACAGCAGAGTGAGATTTGAAGGAAAGGTGACTAGACAACACATATTCCAACGGAGTTGGAATCCATGACCATGACTCGCCGGACTGAACCGGGTAGCTGCAGCTCTGTTCAGCCGTCGGTTTCTCCATCTTTTACCAAACCTAACCATTTCTTCAAGTTCATACTTCCCGAAGCCATTCATGGGAAGGAAATGGTAAGTGTTAGCACCCTGTTGCTCTTTTCCCCCATTTCTTTCTGTTTGGTTTCTGGGAAATTTAAGAAACATGAAAAACTGAATCTTTAGTTTCTTTCTGCCTTCTCTTCTCTTCTTCATGAACAAGTCATTTCTTACCAACACGGCTTCTAAGTGGGTGGTCTGTTAGAGTCCCATGTTCAATAAATTCTGAAAATCAAGCAACTTAATGACAAAACCGAAAATAAAAATTCAAAAAATCAATAACAAGTTGTTTAAAAAAATTTAGAAAATAAAAATCATGGGTATTTAGAAGGTATTTTTATTTTGTTAGGCCATTGTTGTGAGAAGATTAGTGATCTCACAGTCCCAGATTGTATGGCATAAAAAATAAATAAATAAATTGTGTGTAAAGGCTATCTCATCATCTATGCCTTGGTTTCAACTATCATTGCCCTTTTAGATGTATATTTTCAGATCAATTCGATTTTTGGATGAATTTTTCTTTTCTTAGATACTTTGGCACTGAAAAATGGTCCAACTTTTTGAAATTAACTAAAGGAGAAAGCTCTTTTTTTTTTTCTTTTTAACTTTGTTTATCTGATTGGTTAGACTTGAAACGCAATTTGTTGAGAATAAAAGGATGTGGTTTGGCTGTGGAGGTGATTTACTGATTTTATTTACTCGAAAAAAAAAAAACTGGAAATTTTGATGTATGAGAAAATAAGTAAAGCTTCAATATATTTTGTATAGCATCCAAATCAAGTTATCATATATTTTTTCAGCTCTATGTGAGTGTAACTTTATGATGATAGATGCCCTATGATCATCTTAGAAGCTTGCCTGATTTAAAATGTTGCCTGCAGAGAATTCCAGAAGAATTTATAAGAAGATTTGGGAGTGAACTATCTACTCTGGCTACAATTACTATTCCTGATGGTCTTGTTTGGAGACTGGGATTGAAGAAATCTGATAACAATGTTTGGTTTTGCAAAGGTTGGCCAGAATTCACAAAATATTATTCTCTTGGTTATGGATCCCTTCTATGGTTCGACTATAAAGGGAATTCAAAGTTCAATGTGTTTATATGTGATGTAACTGCTACTGAGATTTACTATCCATCCAAACAGCACTCGGAAAGTCCTAGGAAAAGGTTTAGGCAAGATAATGAGGTTGAACATGAAGTAATTGATATGGATAATTTGGATCTTCCAAGTCAGGGAAAATCTAAGAAGAATATAAGGGATAGGTGTCATGAAAAGCATGGCGAAACTCGATCTAAGGGAGGCCATATTAAAAAGAGTGGTAACCCTTTTTCCAGAATCAAGACCAGACTTGATCATGGGCGCTATGAGAGAAGAAGCAAAAGGCATAGGCAGGAAAATGAGGTTGAAGTTGAAGTAGTTGATGTGGATAGTCTAAATGTAAGGGATAATTCTCATAAAAGGCATGGCAAAACTCCATCTAGGACAGGCTGTGCTAGAAGGATGCCTAATTCTTCTTCTAGGACAGAGAGATTAAAGGAAAGAGCAATTAAAGCTGCTCAAAAGTTCAAGTCAAAAAATCCTCATTTCACTGCAGTATTAAAGCCATCTAATATGTACAATGCTTTTGTGGTGAGGACTTCATTTCTGCTTTCATTCACTTGTTTTCATTGAGATACACTAATACTATTGCCACTTACTTCCTATAAAATAATTTTCTTGTGTAGTATGTGCCTGCTTGGTTTGCTACAGAATATCTAAGAAGGGTAATCAGTTATCTGAATCTCCAGAATAGAAATGGAAAACAGTGGAAGGCTGCTTGCCATTCTCATACTAGTTCTTCAGCTATGAAAATAGGCAAGGGATGGAGGGGTTTTGCAAGGGACAACCATTTGCAGGAAGGAGATGTTTGTGTTTTTGAGTTGATCAAGAGGAAGCAGGTTGTATTTAAAGTTACAATATTTCATGTAGTTGAAGGCCATTGAAGAAACATTAATTATATCCTAAAAGATTGATGATAATGCAGACTTTTGCTGACATGATTTCTTTCTTTCACTTTTTGGTTAACATGTTATGTAAGTTGTATGAAAAACCCCAGAATTTGAATGCGCCCTGAAGTATGGTATTGTTTCTGTTGTATGTTTATGGAAGAAGGCTGATAGTTGCATGTTATTATCATACTGGAATGAGCTAGACTATGAATGATATTACTAAAACACCTTTTCTCGGTATCTTTGTCTAACATTTTGTGATTCTTTTCAACAAATTTCGCTACTAGCAAGATTTTTCTTGTTGATACTTTTCATAATTAACTTGTAAATAAAATGAATAGTGTGTTTTGGGCTGCGTTTAGTCCTTAGAATTACTTTTGAAAGTCAACAGAGATTGGTTCAGCTCGTAAGAATCATTTTATTTCTCGTAAGGTCTAAATTTAAATCATACTGTAAATAATCATCTATAAATATCATTGTAAACTCTCACTAAAATTTGTAGCATGTCATAATCTTAAAATAAGGTAATCTCCCTTCTTGATTAAAAAAAAAAAATCACTTTTGAGAACCATGACAAACAAACACACTAGAAGTAAACGGATATTTCTTTCAAAAGTTAGAAATACCCATATATGAAATGGAATAAAGACAAAAGGTCATGATGTCCTAAATATCATTTGAGTTGGATTGTAAGTTTTTCTTAGTAATTATGTTGTCTTGATTTCAGAGGTTGCAGTGCAGAAATACCCATATATGAAATGGAATAAAGACAAAAGGTCATGATGTCCTGAATATCATTTGAGTTGGATTGTAAGTTTTTCTTAGTAACTATGTTGTCTTGATTTCAGAGGTTGCAGTGCAGGCGGAACATGTTTCAACTTTCAAGTGAGTTAGGAATATGCTTATAAGAGTAAAATTTTTTTTTAATCCTTGAAAAATATAGTTATTGACAAATTTGTTTTCCAAAAATTTTTAGTGACAAATTGGTCATTGAATTATTATTTCGCTAACAAATTAGTCATCCGGTAGGCAAAATCAGTAAAAAGAAAAAGAAGACTTGAATAAAAAAATGAGGACTTAAATATAATTATGTAAGATCAGTGAAAGAATTTTAAGAAAGGGATCTATAGGAGTCAATAACTTTTTTTTCATTAAAGTACCAGATGACTAATTTGTTAGACAGAATAATAATTCAATGACCAATTTATCACTGAAAATTTTT
Source organism: Cercis canadensis (assembly GCA_003255065.1). Classification (NCBI taxonomy): domain Eukaryota; kingdom Viridiplantae; phylum Streptophyta; class Magnoliopsida; order Fabales; family Fabaceae; genus Cercis; species Cercis canadensis. Next base: position 524,767 of record QAOA01000112.1, read on the forward strand.
GGAGGACGAATTTATCAATATTATATTTTTTAAAGACTAAAAAAGAGTTTTACTCTTCGTATAATTAAAAATTATACAATTGTAAACTATGCCCAAATTTTATAATAATCTTTTGGTTGCCACGGGTGTTTAGTTGATAGTTACTTTAAGTTCTAAAATAGTAAATTAAGTATAAATTGATTATTTAATTGATTGGTTGACACATTGATAATGATGTGTCGGCCATCAAATGCCTTCATCAATCATCATATTGCATGTCATTGCTGCCTATAATACTAATATCTACAAATCAATTTTGAGCATGGCTTACTTAGCTCGTGTTTTGCTCAATTCAAAGTTCTCTCGTGATATAAGTGATATTGTGATGTATGGTTAGGTCCATGGTGGATTCCTATCATTATTAATTTCTTGGGGTTAAATTTATGAATCACTAAGTATTAATGTGGATGGCTCATATTTAAAGTTAAGAAAATTTATTGATAAAGCATCTCACGTGAATCTTATTTTTGGATCGGGTTAAGGGATTGAGCTTAGCTTAGTCTATTCTTAAATTTTTTGTTTATTAATAAAATAAAAGTGTAGTTGGTAATTTGAGGTTAAAAAAAGTTATCGATAAAACATCTCACGTGAATCTTATTTTTGGATTAGGTTTAAGCGATTGAGCTTAGCTTAGTCTATTCTTAAATTTTTTGTTCATTAACAAAACAAAAGTGTAGTTGGTAATTTGAGGTTAAAAAAATTTATCGATAAAACCTCTCACGTAAATCTTATTTTTGGATTGGGTTTAAGGGATTGAGCTTAGCCTAGTCTATTCTTAAGTTTTTTGTTCATTAACAAAACAAAAGTGTAGTTGGTCTTTTGGCCTAACTGAAGAGGTGGACTAATTCGAATATGTGCAAATTGACAAGAATACCACCTAACAAATTGACAACTCAATATTATCTAAACTTTTAAGTTACTAAATATGAGTTAGTATGATGTTTTTTTTATCATGATTTCTTCAAAGTTGTAGGAGTGTCAACCCATGCTTTTGACATTTACTTAACCATTTGTTTATTTATTTATGTTTTTTTTTTTCTGCAAAGTAGAACCATCAAGGGATCCCTAAGCTATTAGGGTTGTAGTTTGGAGAAGTGCCCAAGGCAAATTATTATAACAAGCAATATAGAGTGAGAACTACAAGAACAATAACAAAATATACATGGTTCACCATCTAAATCGATGAGATCAAGAAGATTCACTACAAGAAAAAAAAAAAAACAATACAAGTGTATAGTTTTATTAAAAAGTGGTTGTTAAGCTACATATCCTAGATAGCGATACAATCATTTGTTTTGGTGGGACCGTATTTTTTATAGAGCAACAAAGAATGTGAGAAGAAATTGAAGCCGCAATTAATGATTTTTACTAATACAAAATACAAAATTTATAAACTCTAAAGATAATAATAGCATCACTATGTTATACATTCTTTTATATTATTAAGAGTAATTGCAATCACAAGTTAGAGATTTGAAGTAATGAAATAATTATTAAATGAAATGACATCATATTCTCTCTCTCGCACTCTTATTTTCTTTTGTTTATTACACTATCTCGTTATTATTTTAACCACTTTTATTATTTTATTTCTTTTAATTTTTAAACTATTTTTTTTTTTTTTTGCATAATGTGTGTGCCTCACTTCTATTCGTATATAAAACTAAAAAAATTATAAAATAATGATAACTACAAAAATACAATACATAATAATTTTAATAGTTGCTTCTGTGATTAAATCAAAATTTACTATGAACACTCAAATTTTACCACACAATGTAGTTTTTTATTATTATTATTATTAGTAGTAGTAGATAGATAAAATTAACAAGTTTTATTATTACCTTGGGAAAATTAATACGGATGGTAATAGATAAAGCTAGCTTAGATTGTCTCATATTTGACCAAAAATTTCACAATCTCTAACAATGGGCCAAGCAATACGGGCCGTATAAACCCAACCCCGGTAATAACTTTAGAACAACGTCATTAGCATTTCACAGCCAGCACTTCCTTCCACTTCGCGTTTCACTTTCAAAAGCAAAGTTTTGGGAAAGAGACTGAAGAGAGTGAGTAACAGAGAGAGAGAGAGAGAGAGAGAGAGATAGAGAATCAGAGATAGAGAAATGGAGCGAAAGGTTCTTCTGGTGTGCAGCGTGGTGGGTTTCTTGGGGCTATTGTCAGCTGCAACTAGCTTTGCTGCAGAGGGAACTAGGATTAAGGTAACTGTGGGGTTTTGTGTTGCATGGGTTTGATTCAAACTTTCTATTGTTTGCTTTATGCTATTACCTCTTTGTACAGAAAACCCAGAAATAGATATGAATATTTTGCTTGTTTTTCTTGTCTATTTATCAGTGTTGGGTTGAATAGTTGTAGTTGGCTCTGTTGAGGGTATGTTTTAAGTTTAGCAAATTAGAAGCTATTGTTAAAGTGAAAATTTCTTATCTTTCAGGAGTTTTGCTATACTTTCCTTCCTTATTCATCTAATTGAGCGATTGGTTTGATCCCCCCCTTTTCTTTTGGTTTCTTTCACTGTTAAGCTTGATGATTTTACTTCACCTATACTGTACCATATATTTTATGCTTGTTGTATTCAGCTGTCCCCATTTCTCGTTATCTTTAGTGTTTTTGACGATCTTTCTTTTCTTTATTAAAGTTGTGGAAATAAACTGAAATTCGGATTTGTCAACTTTTAGTATTCTAGAAAGAATCTCAGGCAAGCTAAGTAGCTTCTGTTCATTTTTTTTTTTTTTTTT